>CM056994.1:64594250-65194250 GCA_029891345.1 Dryococelus australis | reverse complement strand
GGGCAGGAATACCTGGGCGACATGTAACCTGTGGCAGCTGCCTGACCTGTGGTGGTTCTGACATGTGTGTGCTGGAACTTGGTAGGCTGGTAGGCAGATGCTCGGTAGGGTTGACGGTTGCTGGGATCGGCTCTGCAATATGAATTCCCCAAATGCGTGGATTGGTGATTCAGAGGGAGTTTTCCTGACCACTCAGGTATACGGCGAACACGGGGTGTGTTTCCTCGCTGAGCCGGACGGGTGCTGCAAAGAGGTTCATTTGTGTCTCCAGCATGGTAGGTCTCTCCAGGTGTCGGATCGCTTGAGCCCTCTCCCTCTCTGTGGAGGTGTGCGAGTGCGGCGAGGACTGGGTTAAGTTCCTGCTGGTACTCAGAGGCAGTTTTGGCCCATTTAACCCACTCTCGGATACCACTCCAACGGGAGTAGAGCATGAGGCTGAAACACTACTATCAAATTCTGCGCAAGTCTAGCAGGTGATGTGTGGCCCTCTATGGGTGCACAACCACGTACCGTGTCTACCAACAGTGTGGTATCCCTATCTCAGTACTCAGCACAAGAAGTGCCGTGAATACTCAGGTCTCACTGGCAGATAGTCTCAGCACAGAGGTGAATGTCTCTGGAGGACCAGCCTTCCCAAATCGGGAATACTCCTTCTGGCGCAAAGCGCGGTGGAGAGAGTAAACACCAAGCAGACAAGCTGACCTCAAGAGGCAGAGTACCTCGTGTCTGGGCTCTACTATTCCGGACACCGTGGTGCACAGAAAGAGTGGCCATTTGGAACACATGTGGGTAGTCTACTAGTGTAAAGCAGTTCTGAGTAAATCTTCTGGTCACCTGCTATCCCTTAGATGGGCATGATGTCTACAAGGACTGGTACTAGACTAAGGAAAGATACCCTCTAGTTGACTAAATATCTGTTTATTCCAGTGAAGGAAATAAACAGGGTGATGTTGCACTACCTTCTAACATCAATGGGACCTTAACAGAAGCTGCTACGCATTGACAGGTGAAGGCGACCTACCTGTTCCTAGACTAACGGGGTTGGTAGATAAAGTGCTATTAAAATAACTTGAATTTGGCTATGCTACGTGTTGCCCTGAAGGGGCTGGCAGTAACTACGTGTTTTACGACATTTGACGACGGCAGAAGTCTTTGGCGACTAGTGCGGTGAAGATAGGTAAGGTGCAGGTAGGAGTCTTTGGCACCAAGATGCTGTGTAGAGAAGGTAGTTAGGAGATGCTCTTGGGCAATGAGTGTGGTGAAGACCACGGAGCTGATGGTTCATTGTGCATGAGCATGCGGTGAAGGAACAGAACAGACTGACGTTTAAGGATCTGAGCCCAGTATTTATATTCTCCTTGGGCATTCCCGTTATAGGTTGTGGAGGGAGTGGCAGGTGCGAAGTGTGGAGCTTGATCCTCAGGTGTGTGGTGTCGTCAGCCAACGCTGGATCCAAGTTGCATGTGCTGGTCGTACTAGTGGTGCCATCCGGCGGTGCGCAGAAGTACTTGGAGTATCTTGATGCATAGTCTCGGTGGCTTGGCCGGGTGAACAGTACAAGTTTGGTGTGGAGCATCCTTTCTTGGGTAGACAGTACAACCTCGGTGTCTAGTGGTATGTAGAATCGAAAAACTATGTGAAAATGTGCGGCTTGGAGATGCGCACTGATGAGTTGAGGTTGTTTCATTAATGATAAAAAGACGTCATGCGTCAACCTCGAATTGTCTAAATAAATAACGTAACATCAAAAATTACCATATATATTTTATTGTAAGCCAACAGCGAATGCAAGGCACACACTCAAACGCTCTGAAAAAAAAAAAAAAAAATGTCACTGAATGAAATCCAGATTTTGAATCTCATTTGCGGACTTGATCAGCTGAGAGCATATGGAGGGTGCAGGCAATGCTCCGTACCCTTTGCTCCTCATTCTGTTGAGGATATATTCGTTTGTGAATTCGCTCCTTCCGTAGGGGGCCTGAGTTCAAGAATGGAAGTCCGTGATCAATCCCGACAACACTTTGTCCCCAATAAAATGTGCGAAGTGTCGGGTCCTGAATTTAGCCCATTCTTCAATGAACTCACCGTACTTCTCCCATCATTGATGTGCCGTGTCTACCCACTGTTTGGAAGGTATAATATGCTCTCCCATCTCCCGCTCACACTTGTTTAAGAAGAGGACTGGATCCTCATGCAGTCATCTGTTAAATACAGGGAGTTGCATCTCAGTGTACATTCCGGAAGTTACGGGGTTGTCCGGTGGTTCAGGATTTGAGAGTTGGTGAGTGTGTCTTGCCTTCACTTCACACTGGTATACCTTACCTGGATGCGTGATTCGTTCATCCGGCTACTCTCTGCACTTCTAATGGTACTCGTTACATATTATTGTAACATAGAATATACTGCCCTTGCCCATCGCATTCAGACCAGTGGCAGGTGACTAGGTGGGTGTGTCTGCAAGATTGACACCTGAATTCGAGTCTGTCTGTGTACCTAGGGATGTCTTCCTACCTTAAGCACAAATAGTTGTATTGCCTACGGCAGTATGTGCATTGTATAATATTGATACCTGTGCCATTACAACTCGCTACAAGACGTAGCGTGTCCGTGTCTGCTAAGTAGCCAGCCTGGGCCAATACTGTTGGGGGGTCATGTACGCTATTTTCTGAGCCAGATATGACTGTATGTCCAATGTTGAGCGCAATGGGGTGTTTAAAACCTGACTTCCTGAAGTCATTTTAACGTCTCCTCTACATGGGGGGGACTGGCAAGGTCGCAGCTTCTAAGTTTGGGATAACTGGAGCTTAAGCTCCCATGTTGGCATCAGTTGACGGAAGTCAGTTGTAGCCAATGTGTTTGTATCTGAAAAAGAGAGGGGTGGGAGTGGCTGGCTTGGTCCAAGCCCCCAAGGCTTAGCTGTATGAGGCTTAATGCCCCACGTTGGGCACCAATTGACTCACTATCACCTCTCTCACCTCCAGATATATAGCTATACTTTATTTACGCCCCACAATGGGCATTAAGTGACACACTCTAGCTTCTTACTCACTCTTTTGGTAATACAGTATGGTCAGAGTACATAATTTATGGTTGGCTAATCTGAGCGAAAGAGAGTGCTGATTCCCTCCAGTATTGAACGAGGTACCCTTCTGCAGTGTGATAATACCTGGGTAGTGTTTTGCATGGCAGGTCGGGGATGTGCCCATATTGGGAAATCTGGTGGGACACTTGTTCAATGAAGTGTTGAGAGATGGGTGAGGGGAATCATACCCTAGGGTGAGCTTGATTGTAAAGACTTCCCTCCCAGGGACCTTGACCTTGCTCGCCATAAAGGTTGCCAAAAGTCATGATGCCAGCTGTCGAAATTAGATAGTAAAATGGGGATGTCAGAGTCACGAAATGGTGATGGATTTCTACTGCTCTCAGTTACTCCTATTCAGTAGCTCGTACGCTAATGGGGTGGTTATATGGGGTTGGCCGGGTTGGTTTTAGTACGGGGACAAAATCTGTCAAGGTTGTCACTACCTTACCTAGACTTACCGGCTTAGAGGAAATAGCTATGGTGATCACCTCCCCGGCAGCAGTACGCACTTGGCACGTGGCAGGAGGTGTATTGCGAACGGAGCAAGGTAGTGGCAAGGGGTTCACTTCTGTCTTGGGTTCAGGGAGCAATAAGTAACTTAGGTTATCCTGATCCAGCCATGACCAAGTTCCTAGCAAGGAGTCTAAGAACCAACTACAATCCTCGGTAATGGGTTGTAATTCCTTGGCCGGGTTAAATAATTGCTCAATTGACAAGAGTGCAGAGTGGGATAGGCTCACTGTCCTGGTTGGGAGTTGTTACAATTGAGGACTGGTGTAGTTCACGTTGTAATGCCCATAGGACTAGACATCTCAGTTGGCTGTTGCGCCCACCTCCTTTCTTGGGTAAGAAAAAAAACAAATATTTGATTGGCTCACAACAATTAATTGTAATGATGATGGCGCGCTTCCAATTTACCAGTGAAGTTCAAGCTCTCCTGGGTCCAGTCTTATTCAGATGAACCGAGGTAATGAGCGAGTTCGAGAGACTTAATAGATGTGAGCATTTCTCCTGACGAGTGCGGGTGTATCGGACACCTCTCAGAAGTTCCCGGTCTTGTTCAGACTGTAGCCTTATTCAGGCGCCAGGAATCCCTAGATGGTTTGGCCCACTCGCTCCTAACCCTAAGCTTTTGCTTGATTTCCACTGCCCCACAAGTTTCACTGTTCCAAGTTACACTTGCACTTGTTAAATAAATGACAGGGGAGAATAATAATTAGCATACTTGAATTCAAATTTGCCACAAACTTATTTATTATTGCTTGCGTGGAAAACAAGAGGATACTTAACTCTGTACAAATAATTTTAAGAAATGTAAAATTATTTTATTGGAACGTTAGGGCTGGCGAAGGTGAATGTGCCGGTTATAAAAAGAATGAAACAACTCCAAATTTCTAAGTTACAATTAAATGGGCATAGTGAGGGGTGGTTTGTTCAGAGGGGACAATGTCTACGACCTGCTACCACAGAGTGCAGAGGATTGACTCGGGTAATGAGGATACCAATGTAGGGACGTCAAGATACCTGGAGTTTGACATATTGACTGCATCGTGAGAGATTTCCCTGAATCTCGTTTGGTTTTCTCTGCATGCTGTGGGAATAGAGTTTGATCATCTTGGAACTGGATGTATAGCCTTCTGTAGACTGTTGGAGAGTCTTCTGCAGACTGGAGAGAGCTGCCTGACCTTATTCAGGTCGGCGGGCCGACAAAGACTGGTGAGAGTGGTGTAACTTTTTCTTATATAGTGAAAATTGCAGTTTGGTGTGCCCCAGGGGTGTGGGGGTTGCTAGCCTCCTATCACAGGGGTTGTTTAATACAGATCAGTGGGCCACTCCATCATTTCTTATCTCACTCTCTGGAGGCTGTTGACACATTTACTGTCTCTCCACGAGGCTCGGGCAGCAGTGACATCTGCCACAGAGTGCTGCTCTCTTGTAGCATCCCTGCTAACTCGCTTCTTCCTCTCTACCGTGTTGGTTGCTCGGTGGGTAAAACAATTTAAGGGTGACTACTGCGTGTCCGCGTATGAGTGGGTAGTACAATTTCCATTTATTATCAGCATGTGTTTAGTTATCCCTAATGCTTGGGTCAACCCTGTAGGTACGAGATTCATTGCCTGCTGGCATGTGACTTTACCTGAATTACTATCATCGCGTGATAATGGGGCAAAGTCGTAAAGTAGAGCGCACATACTCAGTGCGCATTAGAATGGTGTGCGTCAACTGTTACGTGTAATCATTGTTTTAATTTTATTTACTGTATATCGGTGGCTGCTGCATCTCTGACATCATGCACATTCTGTGAGTGTTTCAACAAGAATGATGGTAGTTACCCATGATAAAAGTAATAATTTTGCAGTGTTCAACTGTTGTTTCGAAGGCAGAACATGCATCTAGGTAAGGGGTTATTTTAATTTCTTGTGTTTCTTGGTGAATAAATGGCATAGTACTTGAAGTGATCATGAAAGTTGAGATGGTCAGTTATTACTTTATTTCCAGCTTTACTAGGTGAATGAGTAACAACTTTGGTGATATAATTCCAGCATTGTTTTTAATGCACACCTGGACTCTGTGCACAAGCCAGCGAGCCAGCTGTACATCCATTCTGCAGCTGGCTGTTGCTCTATTGTTGGTTTGTTGTTGACGTATCATTGTGCATGTGTTTCATGTTATGTTATGTGATGTATTGTTTGGATGCAGTGAAAACTGTCTTGATGGTATACTGACTTCTGTTCTGCAGAAGGATGTAAAATGAATGACTGTGATTTTATGTTTGTGATTTTTTCTGCAGATGTTGCTGAGGAAGTGTGCAAACCAAGAACCTCCAGATGAAGAGGAGCAGGAAGCTGATATCTACAACAAGTCATTGGAGCCATATGAACCTGCTGACAGTCCTACCAATGCATCTGTTAACTTGGCAACTGCAATTGCTCTTGTGAACAGGTGACCTACACTCTAGCTAAACATTCCTGTAGTAGTTGTTTTTGTTTGCTTAAAATAACTACTAACTACTGTAGTTATGCATGTACCACCCAAACATTTTTTTTTTCTCAGAAATGAATTCGAAAAGTACGGGTGCTAGTTTTATGCAGAGAAAGGTTTTAGGAGAAAAATTTAGGACAGGAAAATAGTATTGTTTTTCATAATGTAGACTGCTTTTATTTCATGCTCACAAGTTTGTGAGTAGAGCATGAATAATGATGTCAGCCGTTTGACCGTGATGGATACAAAACATATCTGTTACAGAGGTGGATTGGGAGAGTAGCTTTCATGCTGGTTAATTAGCATGTGCTTAGAGAGGTGCTGAACAGTCTACATTTAAAGTTTTTGTTCAAAGTTTTTATTATTTTTGATTGATTAGTACAATAAAACCTTCTTAAACGAATATGTATTTCATGTAACGAAAACCTCCATACAATGAAATATAAATTCAATCCTGCCAAATTTTCATAAAAACAATGAATTTTTAACCTTTACATAATGAAGTACATTTGTGAGCACAGTAGAAAAACTATGTTTTTTGCTCAAAATGTAAAGGAAACAAACCATGTAGGTGATAGATGATACGAAACACAGTAGTGCATGCAGCATGAAACGTGCAGTGTATGTGCAGCATTACTAGTGCAGCCATCATTTTATATTGTTTACGCACAAACCATTCTGGCCCATAGCAAACTTTTTTCATTAAGTGTAATGCAGTGTGTGTTATTTTACCTTCAGCAGCAAAAGAAAAACATACCAGAACAGGTGTGATAATATAAAAGTAGCAAAGTCATGCAATTAATTAGCTGCTGGCTGAAGGGGACGTTAACAAGCGAGGAGTAGCAAGAGGGAGAACAGACAATGGGAAAGGAAGAGATCAGTGGCTTCTTCTCTCTCATGCTGTTTATATTTACAGCTTCTCCTTCTAGAAGAATGAAATGCCGGAGAAAAAAATAAGAGTCCTAACTATCCGTTTTCTATCTCCTCCCCAAAGGTTGACCCTTTACTGAGCTTACTCATGTGTCACTTCATTTGTTCCCTCACCTTGGGTTTTGGTGACAAGGCTTGAAATAGAAACATTTTTGTCTTTATCTGTTAGAGCTGTAAAGGTGAAAGAAACAAGAGTTTTCTGTGAATGGTAATATCTATCCGTAAATATGAACCCCCCCAATTCAAAACCACGCCAAATCTTCTTGCAGCAGAATGTTATACTCATTCCACCAGCATTTGATTTTATTTTATCTGATTTTTAACTTGAATATGTACTTCTTAACCATATGAATTAGGCTATTGTAATGTTCTGCAATGTAACGTGAAAGTTCGTTGTCACAATAGTTTGTATCTGTACAAAAATTATCGCTATAAGGAACTATCGTTCTAAACAGAAATTAAAATTATTTCCTTATTTACAGTGTTTTTATTTGTGCTGTTTATTGACTTTTATGGCACATCCCAAAAAAGTAAAAATACATATAATTTAACTTATTAAAATAAAATTTATATAGCGTAAAATTCACTCACTAGCGGAGAGACATGACGCATTACGGGTTTAGAGCAGGGAGGGTGGCAACGCTCAATGTGTGCAGCTGTTTCCACATGCAATGTTGCTCAAGGTTATGCCACATCCTGTTGCAGAGATGTGTATGCGTTGGGACAGACAGAGACAGATGGGCGGCATGTGCACACAAAATTTGCCAGGTTGCACTGGAACCAGGAGTTGGTGAGTCCTAGTGGTACTTCTCGTTTTCTGCGGATTTCAGTTACTGCTGTGTGAAGTTGGCCAGTGGTCTTGATGGGAGGCTGGAAAAGAGAGTGGGAGGGAACTGGGAGGACTCTCCAGCAGGCGGCTGGCTTGAACTCGATCCCGTGGGGTTGTACTGCTATGTGTAGCTGGTTCTGGGTTGCAGCTCCCGTTAGTGTCGGTTGTAGTTGCTGCCTTTCTGTCTTGCCACCTGGTACTACTTTGTTGGGTGTATGACATAAAGCAGGTACAACGGACAGCCTCACAAAAGGAGAGCAGGCAGCAAAGTTCCCTGGCTATTTGTAAAACCAAAATTGCAGCTGAACAGACCAGAGTCGTACCCGGTGCTCCTCTCCCTTAACTGGCGACAAGAGGAGCTGTGGTTATAGAGCATTGGGTTTTCTCTGGATGCCAGACAATGACAGTGGGTGTGGGTTCAAGTATTTTAAATCACCAGACTCAGTATGTCACTCTCTTCGACGACAGTTTAGTGCGGTGGATGGAGTGGGTCAACTGGACTAGGGGTATGATTTCTCTTGGATTGAGTTACTAGTGGTTGTGGCTCTACCTTACTGTACACTAGGTGTACAGTATAGGTGGCCGTCGAATGTGTGGGTTGTCGACGTACGTTCACCCCTTGAAGGGAGCCCATAGTCCTACACTAGCTTCTGTAAATGGAAGTACAAGTGTGTGGTTTCCTGCTCTGCTCTGGTGGGATGTTGTCTACTGTGAAAGGAACAGACACCCTAGAAAATAATACTCAGAGATTTTATAGAAACTTGTATTTACTCCGTCCGGAATATGCATGATGGGCCATACTACCTCCTAACTGGTGTTGAACGGAAGTTAAACTATGTGAATCAAGGTGAAGGAGATCTGGTCCTAAACTGAACAAGGCAATCAGGCTAGGCGAGAGTGGTGTGTTCAAAAGGGATCCTTGAGGGCCACTACCAGCAGGTATTGGTGGTGCTATTGCCGTTACCAGCAGGTAAGGCAAGAATGTTGTCTGTGTCTTCGGGTGTCAGTCTAAAGGCGGTCAGACCTCTAATACCTGTCAAATACTCCCTCTGGCGACACAGACAGTGTGGTGGCCGGAGTACAAGCTGGACTGGTTGATTAGCCTCCTTATTGATAGTCTAACTAGTGGTTGGGGCTCTACCTTTCTGTGTACAGGGATGCACAGAATGGGTGGCCGGCAAACCTGTGTTTTTTCTGATGTACATCTTCCCTTAGGGGAAACCTGCAGTCCTATATTAAGTTCGGAAAAAAAGGTGGGTGCAAACTGTGGTCTAGCTTCATTCTGTGGGACGTAGTGTTTACGTGGGTGTAGCATAGTCACTTAAGGAAGGATACTCATGAATTAAGAGAGAACTCGTGTTATATTTCCAAGAGGAATAGACATGGTGGCCCGTACTACTTCCTAATTACCTCAAGCTGACTGGAAGTACTAACTAAGCAAAAGCCAGGTGAAGGGGATCTGGTCCTAGTCTGGTAAGGCAGTTCGACTAGGTAGCTATTTAAAGACCCTGACTGCTCTGTACCATGTCCTGAACTGACTTAGAGGGCCCACTTCTAAGGGAAGTGGGGGTGTATTGCCATTACCGGAATGGTAAGCAGGCAAGGGAGTTGACGACCTCTTCGGAGTTTGCTGTCAGAGATCCTCTGGAATGTCTGGAGGGTGTTGATGAAGTCGTTGATGAGCTTCTGGTAAGTCTGGAAGATGTTGAGGTCGGCAGACAGCTCCAGCACACAGAGTGGTGGATCGAGCTGTTGGAGATGTGCTGTTCTCAGAAGAGCAGGCATACTACTGCTTACGTTTCTGGGCTGCATGTAGGTATAAGTATCTGCTGGCCTGCCCTCGTCCGGGCTGCGGGAATATGGGTGGTCAAGTATTTGCTAACGGGCAAAGCAATGGGTTGTCTGCTGGGTGGCCGAAGCAGTGGTGGTACCATCTCTTTACACGCTTTTGAACACTTGACTGTAAAGGGTGGTTTCGTTTGCTCTGCCGCTGGCTCATTTATGCTTCTGAGGGGGGTGGCAGGGCTTTCTGACCGCGGGCTAACAGTACAAAGCTGACGTGTCTGTATTAGGCCCTGCAACAAGGGACGTAACTGGTAGACACTCTGGTATTTGTAGTACTGGTTCGAACCCCACCTGGTGCGCCAAGGAGATATGCACAGATGAGACAAAGTCTGTTGTGTTTATGTCAGGAAAGCATCTTGCGTCAATTTGTTTGTGAAGTGACAAATAAGAATTATAAATGGGGTATTTTGTATGAAGAACTTATTGCTGTGGCTGATGAACTTGGCTCGTCCATGTTGAATCCAAAGTCATTTCAAGATACCAGATTTGTTCAAAGTGAGCTGTGGGTTTACCAAACTTTTGTGAAAGATTTCCCCCTATTGTACACTCTCAGAAGAAACAGAGTGATGCCATAAATAATGTGCAACAAGCTAAAGCTAAGGATTTTCACCCTTGCTGAGAAACTTTTGTTCCTACATGTTTTGTTTTCATCTTTTGGGGACTATTGACATCCTGCATTTAATTACTGTCTTCAATTGTTTTAGTCAGTCTGTTGTGTGCATATGGACATTGTATGGTGGGTTCAATGTTTTATATGTGGCAAACTTGAAGACATGAAGTTGTAGCTTTTAAGGGGAGAGCACTCACATAATTTCTCTCAGCTTACATCCAATATTAATTGCTTAGAGAATTATTAGTTTTGTGGCTGTACGTTGGTGACTAATGAAGAATGTCTGGAGCTCAGGAGAAAGGAATAAGTTCCAAGCAGTGTTCTTGCATTTCTGATGCTGAACCTGAACAACAGGATGGATTTAGCATTCCAAAACAGAATTTACTTCATTTCCTTGTCGTAGTGCTTGAAAGACTTAAAGACAAAATATGTGAACCTCCTGTGGTGAATGAGATGAGTTTATGTTTTTCATGAATCATTAATGAAGCCTTTCAGTGAAAATAACGGAAGTGTTATATCCTTGAGGAAGCTCACAGACCTGTCCACAAACTGCAGTGGATTTGTAAGCCCTGATACAGTGGTTTTGCAGTATATATTATTTAAGGAAAGAGTGCATCATTGTGAACAACTGAAAAATACAAGTTTCTTAGCTAGCACTTCTTTCCCCACTTTGCCACAGTGGCATGACCAGGCTGTGCATGAAAGGAGGTGGCAGTCGGTGGCCTGTCTAGCCAGCACTGTAATCAATGATGAAAATGGGCTAGTGGGGGAAGTATCGATGCCTGCTTAGGGGCAATACAGCAATACCCCCTTACCTAAACCTTCCCTGACCAACTACAGGTAGAAATTCTGAATTAATGAGGAGATATCAGCGGCAGGATTAATTCTCATGGGTATAACGTGTGTCAAAATAATTTTGTTTAAAATGTTTTAATACATCAATCCATAGTTATTAAAAATAATTTAGCTAAATTATGTTTCTTTCATTTCATGGTTTCTTACAGTTATGTTTTGGGCTGCAGTTGGCTCAGCGGCTATGAGAGCTTGCCTCCCACCAAGGTGAACCATGTTTGATTCCCATGTTTGATTCGTGGCAGAGTCACTCAATTTTCTCACATGGGAATCATTCCGGACAGTGCTGCTGGTGACTGTTTTTCTCTGTGATCTCCCATTTCTCCTGCCCTTGCATTCCAGTGCTGCACCTTGCTCACTTTGCTTTAACCTCATCTGCTTTCAAGGCTCTTTTGTTAAGAGCCACCCAAACCTGTCCGCTCCACTCCTCGGTTATGTTTCAGTATGTGAATGAACGCCGCATTTATAAAACCTTTTATTTAACACATTTACTGTTAATGTAATAAACACTTTTTCATTCTGCCAGATTTTTTCCCAGTGATGCTACTAGTTGTCTGCGCTATACAGAATGACTCATAAGGTTTTAATTATCACTCCACAAAGACTACTGGCACCGTGGCTGTCGAGTATTGAAACCTTTGTTAAAGATGCCTCTTGTTCTGTCTGCTCTCAGTCCACCTGTCCTACTTGTTTACTTCCCAAGAATGACTGGGGCAAGTAAATAGGCTTTTTATTTGTTTGGATTGGTAGCTGTGTTATGCACCATATTGTGTTTATCCTTGCAGCAGATGAGCGGAGTTGGGCAGGTTTCTGGACTCGCGCACATTTGGGCGTATCGAAAACCTTATGGATGATACGATGCTGTGGTCTGGTTTGAAGGAGATGCTTTACCGTGGGTCTTACCAGGGTGGAAGCTGTCCTCTGTGATGGAGATGGGATAGGAGGTGTCACCAGCCTTACCACAGCAGAGGTATGTATTTCGTGGTATTGGTGGTTGCTGGATGAGGTTGATCCTCCTTCAGTTTCAACCCAACGGAGAGAGGTGGCGATCACTAACTCCTTGAGTTTGGACTAATGGCTCGAACAGGCCCTCTAGTAATGCAGGTTTCTCAATGACTGATAGTCATCTGGTCTGTTGCGCTGGATCCCGTGCAATCTGTCTGACGGGCTTGACCAGCCACCCCCTCCCCCCACTTAAATCCAAATGAGCTTGCTGCCACTTGGTGACAGTGGCCTTCTCACATCCTTACATGAGAGGTATGGCACGACCTTACGGACAGATGTAATTGTTGAAGCGGCCTAGCAAGCATTCTTGAGGTTTTAGTTTAATATTCATTATTCCCCTTGTTTATTGCCAAGAATCTAAAGTACAGATCCTGTAGTCCCTGTCTAACGATGCCGGTGGATAGGTGCGTGGTGGATCGACCCTCTGTTGATGGACCCAGAATCGATATCTCTAACTCAGGTCATGTGTATCTGGTGTAGAAGTCGGGTTGCAATGTGCAATGTTACATTGCAAGTGATGTGGGTTAAGTAACACAGTCCAAAGGCCACTGCAATAGGCTTCTGAAGTGGGCACAACCCACCACTTGGTCCGAAATTGCCCTCACCGCTTATAGTGTGCTAGGTCTACCTGTTGGAGTTACCTATCCTAGTTCTATAAATAGGATTTAACTAGGATAGGTAACTCCAACAGTAATAGCACCAGCCATGTTTAAAGTCACATGAGATGATTCATTGGTTGGAAAACAAACAAACAAATGATCTGACACCATACCCAGAGGATTTTACTGCCTATGGTTGAGAACTGGTACCAGTGTTCTCAACCATGTAGCGTTCAGCATACCTGCGAGGTCATTCCATTCTCTCTCTTTCTCTTTCTGCTTAGAGGTGGTTTGGACTTCTGATGATCTTACTGTCACAACAAAGTGACTTAGCATTTGTTATAATCATACTGTGTGACCCTTGGATGACAAAGTGCTGATAAGTAATTGTGGTTGGGATTACTGCCGAAAGCAAAGAGGGGGTGGATAGCACCTGCGGGTGCCATCTTGGCAAAGATTTTGGAGGTTAGGTCTGCAGGGTGAGTTTTTACTCATGGGTGCTGGGCTCAGAAATCAGTATGGATGGTATAGTATACTTTTCTCCGTTGGAAACTCTTGGGGATTGCTACAAGTATCCAATGGCTAGGCATGAACTGTGAAAGGTGACCTTCTCCTTGAGGTCACTGGGATTATTTCCGGTAGGTGACCTTCTCCTTGAAGTTGCAGGCATCAACTGTCCTTCCAACGGGGTTTCACATCTTATGTTGACCGTCTAGTTCTCAGGGTGGTTGAAGAAACGTAGAACCCATCCCTTTGCTCATTTCTCCCTTCTTGTAGTATCACTGCAGAATAGCTATGCTGCCATCTACTGGTTTGGAATGCAGCCTTACGTCCACCGCCGGGCAGTTTGGCTCCACTGTTATGCTCAGGGCAAGGCTACTATGTTGCACCAGGTTGCATTCATGCTCACCAATGCTTTGGTCTCATGGATTCGTATCCTCATCACTCATCTGCTGTGTTTGTTTACAATGGTGGGAATATAACATCAGCGCAGCATTAGGAAAAGCCAGTATGTGGCACGCATCAACATAATAAAGAAAATAAACGCATCATATTTTTAGGTGTGCACAGTAAAATTTGGATTCTGAGACCTTTCATGGTTCCCAGGAAAAGGGTTGTTTTTCCCAAAAGGGTTGTTATTGGAAAAACTAATTTTTTTATGGTTCCCTAAAAAAAGGGTCATTATTTCGAGAGGGTCGCTATTCCAGGGGTTTTAGGAATGAGAGTTGCCTGCATTACTTATTTTACATCAGATTTTTGGTGTTCAATAAACTATGGCGACCGCATTTGAGTTATTCTTTGCCGTAATGAATTCCTGCTGCTCATAAGTTTTCAGAAAAGGTAGGACAAGCTTCATTTTAATGCAGAAATTCGGGCAGGCTGGAAAATATTTGCAGGGGGTCAATCATTTTTACATATATTGTTGAGACATGGTGCAGCACAAGTTGAGAGTTATATGTTACCACCAGCATTTAGGAAATTTGTCAGGTGAGATGTCAATTGATTGGCTATCATATAACAAACACTTATAATTAAATTACGAATTTGGCTTCAAGGGAACTGAATTGTCTCTCTGTTGTGATATGATTTGTCATATTTTGTTTTGCGATTCTGTTTGGAAGTTCAGCAGCAGAGTTCAGGATGCTGCAATGCTACAGAAAATTTTGTGTCCATTTTATAGCTCCATCAGTGTGAGGGTGTGAATTGTTTGGGTAGAATTATACTGCATACTTCTAACATGAACTAATTTTACTTTCAAATGTTTGTAGGTATTGTGCAAAACTTCCCAGTGACACTTTTACTCGCCTAACTCCACTTTGCTCCATAAAGTCGCTGATGGTGAATGGAGCACCCTTCTACAGGTGTGTGCTACGACTGCCGATAAATTCCCCGGTCAAGCAGGAGATTGTGGTAAGTGTCCTGCAACTCCCTGGATACACTGGTATCTTCAGACTGAAGGAGTGTGTGATTTGCATGGGAAAAGTTTAAATGAGGTTCTTATATGCCTCTATACGAGAAGTAGTCAGAAAATAAGTTTCCCTAGTCTGCCAGCTGCATGAAACAAAATTGACAAGGTACACACTGATGTGGGTGGATAGGAGCCTTATTTATCTATTTGTTTACGCAGCCCCACAAATATTGATGTATTTGCCTCACTGTTTCATGAGCTTGAAGAACCCTTGTTAATTTAAAAGACTGTGTCTGGGTACAGATTAATGTCTGTTGTCTTTTGTGGTGAAAAGGCACCCTCAAAGTGTCGTCTTCAACACAGGGAAGAAGTGGAAGTTGCTTGGTGTCAGGTCAGGACTGTAAGGGGTATGTTTAAGTGCTTCCAATCAAAGGTTGCAGTGTGGCTGACGTTGCAGCCGTCCTGTGGAGTCTCTCTTTGTCGTACAGTAGAATGACTCCAGCTGTGAAAACAGGTCTCTTCCATTGACTGGCATTTTTGTGTTGTCAGTGTCTTGCAGTGGTGTTCAATTTATTCTTGTGGTAGTGTTCATCCCGCTTTCATCTCTCCAAAAAAATCTAACAAAAAGACCCATTGGACATCCCAATACACAGTCAACTCAAAGCAGCTTGTCAGCTGAGTGGATTATCTTGACCGGGGTTGAATGCCTCCATGCCATGGAAGCAGGCTTGGACTCAGGGATGAAATGGTGGACCCAGTTCTTGTCTCCAGTCACAATTTGAAACAGAAAATCATTACTCTCCACTAAGTATATGTCAGTTCCATAATTTTTTCAGCTATTGGTTTGGTACAGTTCTTAAAAATTTGTTCTCTGCTCTCAGTTTTTTTTTTTTTTTTAATGTACGTCTGAGAAAGAAACTCAAACTATTTAGCAGAAGTTTACATACAAGTAGAAGGTGCTTTATCCAGTAATGTAGCACATGAGTAAATCAGTAACACACATAGTTCTTTTCTTTTTTGGCATAATTAAATGCACATTATTATTTTAAAAACAATTACAGTAGAGCTTCACTATAACAAACCTCAAGGGACCAAAAATATGGGTAGTTTGTTATAGCGAAGTTCTTTATAGTGAAGCGCACAAAAAAAATTTCTTGAAGTAAAATTAGATGCGGCAAAATGTTACTGAAGTGAAGTCAGCTTCAAATCTGTAATGCCAATCTCTGGCCAAGAAAGTGATTGACTCACGCCGCATACGGGAGGATAACAGGTCGTGCTCAGCGGAAGAACCGCACATGTACAAGCGATTGCATCAGGCATGCTCACAGGGGTGCTCGAAAGTAGAGTGTTCAGAAGCTTATAAAATGAAAATTAAGCATAATAAATTAATAAGACTTACCATATGTAGATCACAAGTGCCTCTAGTGTCGAGATATGCAGAATAGTCCGGGTTCTAAGATTTAATTTTTATGCTGCGAGCCTTTGAATTTCGCAGTTTGAACACACATCTCGAACAAAGTGCCAAGTTCATTGGCAAATATGTAAAAATCCTGCCACTGTAGGTAATACAGACCATATGCATGTTGCTCACAAGTGCCTTTAGTATCAAGATACGCAGAACAGTCCGGGTTCCGAAATTTCATTTTTATTCTGCAAGCCTTTGAAGTTTGCAATTTGGACACACACCTCAAACAAAGTGTCAAGTTAATAGGCGAATATTTAAAAATCAAGCTACTTAAGGTAATACAAACAATAAACACATTGCTGTCACGTGCCTATAGTATAAAGATATGCAGATAGTCTGGGTTCCGAACCTCCATTTTTCTACTATGAGTCTTTGAATTTCACACTTTGTTCGAGGTGTGTGTTCAAATTGCAAAATTCCAAGGCTCGCAGCATAAAAATGAATTCTCGGAACCCTGACTTTTCTGCATATCTAGATACTAAAGGCACTTGTGAGCAACATGCATATGGTCTGTATTACCTACAGTGGCAGGATTTTTTAATAACTTGTCACTTTGTTTGAGTTGTGTCACTTCGGTCGGGTGATAAAAAATCAATTTTCTCTATTTCAGAACGTTGACAATGTAGATTTCGCTATGTCGAATTCCGTGGCGCTATCTTTTTTTTTCCCCCTTCCATTATCTACAGCTTCAATTATAGCAAATAATCAAGAACAAACGTGTTAAAAAATGGTAAAATTTATTTTGCAAGTCAGTGAAAATACATTTAGAGGTTAAGGTAAGCTCATTTGCAATTCATGGTAAAATACGCCGATGCGAGAAAAGGCCAGAGATATAGGGACAGCATTCTGTTGTAAATAAAACTTTGACGAAGTCAGAGGCTTCTTATGTGTGCCTACACAATGATGTAGCGCATTAGTTGCAGCGATAAACACAAGTAGTGCTGCGCATTAAGATTTTTGTCTCGTATTGCCATGCCAATGTATTGTATCATCTATGACCGAGTTATCTACCAAAAAAAAACAGTTGCGGTTTGTTTGTTATGTTTTTAACATTGAAAAAAAAAATGTAATTTTGCCGTTTTTCACATTTTATTCCGATTACAAAGTGTTCGTTAACGTGAATATTGAATACACCTCCTTAAAATATTTATCGAAAATTTTGTATAACTGAAAGTTGTTTGCATATAAATGTATGGTGTTTTGCCGGGACCAAATAATAAGTTTGTTATGATGAAGTGTTCGTTAACTTGAAGTTCGTTAAAGTGGTGCTCTACTGTAGTTTGCTTTTGAACCAAAACTCTCGCGAAGTGTAAATAAGTGTAATTTGCTAATGTATAAATAACCTGACACATGCTAGATTAGTCTGACTTAGCACAGTGGTCAAGCATTTTGTCAGACCAAAAGCGGGGTAGTTTGGTTTAAATAGTTAACGAGAGGCGAGAGGGGTTGGTTAGAACTACACACTCCTTCTTCTGGGTGCTGTAGTCGGGTAGACTTTGCTTAGGCGCTGCGAATTTGATCTATGCCTGAGCTGAGGTTCTACGGATGTGCTTCGTTAGACCAAAAGATGAGGATATCCCAGCCTAGGCGCACTTCACTACTGGTCAGGAGACATTTGACAACAGGATAACACATAGGATGTAGGCTGATACACGGTGGGAAGTCAATTACCAGAACCGGAGCAGGTGTGACTGCTTGACGTCTAAGTTTGGCAGTGCTGTCCCATTCCACCTGCCTCTCCTGCGTAGGACGTGGTAATGCGATCAACTACTTGAGAGCAGAGTGAGCCAGATATTGTTCCCTGCCTTTTCTACCACTCCTCTTCTCGTGAGGTATAGGGCAAACAGTTCTATAGTCTACAAGATACACTTAGACAGGAAGGTTGACAGTGTAACCCAATAGTGACTTGCCGGCACGAGCTCGATAAATGTCCCCACTTATCCCCCACAGTATGTGGGCTAATCAGGGACTTGGAGCCATTAAGCCTCTACTGGTTGTGCATTCGCACTAGGATGAACTGCAAAACTTCAGGCTATGGTCACCACGCACTGACTTAGTGCGAATAATGGGAAGCAACCTGAGTCTGTTGTGCCTCCTGGTGTGATGGTGTCTCTAGTGTTTGTGGCATCGCTGTTTCTCCCCCATGAGCACTGACTTACTACTAATGTGTGACTGGGAAGAATCAGGTAGCCATCTAATATGTATGTCTTTTGTCGTGCAGATATCTGAAAGGGTTCCACAGTCAGGCTAACTCAATTTAACATAACTCCTAGTTCTTGTTGGTAGTGCACGGCGTATTCTGTCTCCAACTGTTAATACAAACAAATGCCCTGGAAATGAAAAAACGGAAAGGTAGAGAACAACGTATATTTATTGAAGGTTTAATAAACACGTGACCTGTACTACCTCCTACCAAGTCGTGGAGAGCTGAAGGTAACTGCGTTTCCAGGTGTAGGCGACCTAGTTCTAAGTAAAAAGGGGAAAGCTGGTTCTAGACAAATAAAATTAGTTAAAGTTAAACTGCTAAGTAAAAGGTGACTAGAGGAGACGAAGTGAAGTTAAATTAATATGTGATCGTGTTCGCTGGTCATCGATGTATGTAGTAAGTAGCCGCTGCGGTGTACTTGAAAATAACAAGATTCTCTGAAGATCCCGAGCACTTACTTAGTGCTGTGGGAAGTCACTAGAGAAGAATGTGTATGAATGACTTTCGAGTTCGGCAGCGCCCTGATTTATATAGTGGAAGCTTGTAGGATGCCAGCGCGGGATGCCGGCGAGGCGTGACATCCTCCTGCCCTGGTTGGCGTGTTAATACTCTCGCCAGAGTTTCTGCTTCATGCCCCGTTGGTGGCCCTCGGCCTTTCCTGAGGTCTGGGCAGCTTGTTGGCTCTCAGCGCTTGACCGGGGGGGGAATAGGGGGGAACATGCCTGCTGGGTTGCGTATCCTCCAGGTGAAGAAAATATGCTCCTAAGTTCCCGTTACCTGTATGGTAGGCAACGTGTCACTCACGTCTGTAGTGATGGAAGGTGTACTCTTGGCGATGAGTCGTAATCGTATTACATTAGATTTATAAGCGGCACTCGTCAATTCGCCCCTCCTCCTTTGCGATGAAGACTTATTGTGGAAGAGGTGGCGGAGAAAGGTGTAGGCCCCCTGTCTGGAAGGTCTAGAAGGTCTGGGATTTGTCAGTTGATGTGAAGCGGTAGTTAGCAAGGAAATAAATTTTTGGAGAGAGGTAGGCGGGGACCTTTAAGTGTAGGGTGCTTGACCGCTGTAGCAGCACGTGTTCTGTGCGCTCTGGTCGTCCGGCCGGCGAAGCGAAACATGTGGAGTGGCAGCAGCCGGCTGGCGACCTTGATTCTCTCTCTCTTTCGGGCGGCGTCCTTCTCTGCCCCTCGCCCTTGTTATCGTGCTTTGCTGATGTGGCGATAGTGTGTATTTCCCTCCTGTGTTGCAAATATTACATTTCAGGAAGCAGCGTATGTCAGATGTCCCACCGGCCTACGTTTGATATGTGTGCCATTGACAAAAACCAGTATAGCACTGGTGGATATTACAGTGGATTCGTACATAACGACCTGAAAGAAAAATTATATTAAACAATGGCACGTTAAAACGAGGGGAATAAAGTAAGAATAATTATAATATGTACAAGCCTTACTCATGGAAGGCGGGAAAATGCCACTTCTATCCTGGAGCTTGTTGCAGTGAGTTGAGAAAGAAAAAGGAATATCTTTCCAGGGAACCTTTGTGTCTGTCAGCAAGCTAAATAGTTACGTGTTACAGATTTTGAGGTGGCCAACCACAGGCCCTTCAATAACTGGGTTGACGGGCTGAACGAATACAAAGCAAGTACACTACATGCATGATTATCGCTGCAAATTGTGCGCTCGTTGGTCACTGAATACAATACACATAAACACTCTAATTGTGAAGTTAAAAATATGTTGCACCATATTTGGGGAGCTTTAATGCTCAGAGTCTTTGGTTGTTAACTGACTCAGTGCACAAGATATTGCAAACAAAAGCACAACAAAATATAAGCTGATTCATGCCACTTATACCAATTAACTACAAACTATTATGACTCATCTCACTGCAACCCTAGTGTACTACTTCTACATACGTGAGATTCAAACCCAGCGCCATTTCGTACACGGAAGTAACAATCTGCCACAATCCTGGAGGGCAGCCGGACACGTGGATATGAGGGGTTGTGAAAAACACTGGTGCGTCACACCCCTACCCCCTTCCACCATGCTGAGAGCCTACAAGCCATCAGTCGCCTCGGGCCATGCACGAGCACCACCAAGGATACGCGAAGGCCGAGAGATGACCATAGGGTGCTACCCACACTCCGGTCTCGCATCTGAGGGACGTCACACGCCCTCCCCCGCAGCCACCACGATACGCGCTGCCTCACTATGTAAGGCCATGCACTGTGGTCCTTGCGAATTGTTCTTGCAGTCTTCTTCGAGCACCTGGATGCTGGAGTCGACAACGAAGTCCTTCAACAGCCCTTCCAGAGGTTGTCATCAACGACCTAACAATCTTCAGCAACCACCAGAGGCTGCCACCATTGACATCGCTGTAAGAGCTCTGCAGCCCCACTACCGGATGCGCCAGTGACGCCAATAGCTGTGAGAAGCTTTCCTTGGCACCATACACGTACCACACGTCATTCTTCTTTGTCTCCTACATACACCCCCTATTTAGAGTTAGGTTTGTATCTAAGTAATCTTCTTCAGTTTTCACTTAATTTCTCCACTTAGCTTAGGACCAGGTCACCTATACCTGGCTACCATAGGATTACTTCCAACCACCGGTCTGCCTGGCAGGAGAGCATGTGTCACAGTGTTTAAGAAGTTTTTAATAAACACTGCTTTGTTTCTCTTACCCTTGAGTCTCATTCATAGAGTAATCTGTCACCAATTATTGGGAGAACCTCGAGCTGAGTAACACCGACCGGAAACGGGAAATTATTCTTATTTTGAAATTAGCTACAACTGGAGACTCCCCCTCATGCGACTCCAAGTTGTAAACACACCCATTAGACTGCCAGCTATTCTATTCCTACCAATTATACAGATACTGGAAGAATAGAATAGACTAACCACAATCACTAGCAAAACTTCTCAATCAGGGAGAGATGGTACATCTGAGTTGCGTCTCTACCGGAGCACCTGGGTGCTGGCGGGGGTATTTGCTTAGGTGCTATGGCCTGGCCTTGGTTGGGATTGCACACCCAATGATAGTCTTGGCAACCCACATGGCTCCAATGCTTCTTATTAGCCCTCAAGAGTGTAGGATCTTCTGAAGCCCCGGAGCTCGCATTGGCAAGACTGTTGCCAGGCAACACTAATTTAGGGCTATCCGCATCTGTGGTACTTCTTTCGAGGTTCTCAGTAATTACACTTGCTTTATGCCATTTAAGGTGAGGCACAGCGCCAGGAAAGAGGAGCAAATAGTTGCGTGTCTTGCTGCCAGACATCTGGTTGGTCTAACCCCACTTACAGCTAGCCGACGAGCCAAAGACGAGAGACGCAATTAGTTATATCCCGCTACCTCTCGCCCGCTAACCGACAAGGCACCAACCCCTAGCACCTCCCTCCCGTCGTCGACTACGACTAGCTCCGAAACGAATTGCAAGCCAGACCAATCCAAGGGACTATTATGTCGTAAAGTCGAGAACATTGTACCAACCCGTAAGGCCACGTGACCGACTGCTATATCCAGCCGTAAGTAAGCATGAGCCAACCCGCACGCACAACTAACCAAAGTGCAACCAAAACCACAGAATCGTGATCCAGCTTTACATAATCGGACACGTGTAATGTGATTTTCTGGCGCCCAACATGGGGCGTTAGATAATTGACTGTGCGTAATAAAAGGCAGAACGAGGTCACCCGACCCTGAGACCCGAGAGTCTATGAAAATAACCCACCAGACTTCAGGCGCCCAAGATACAATAGCCATGTCAAATTCAGAGATCAATGCAACATCAGACATTTCTAATGACTCTGGTTCGGACACTCAAAACCCGAAGTTTATCCACACCGAATGTCACGTTGTAGGTGCATACCGAATTGACTGTATGTATTGTCTGAAGACATTCCATCACCTCTGCCTATGTTGGCCAGACAAGGCACGAGACACTATCTGTCTCGAATACCGTTGCGAAGACTGTCGGCAGCAACCCACAAACTTTTGTAGCAACGTAACTTGCACCAGCCTGGGCATTAACCAGGTTAGATACACAATATGTAGCGAACCCTTCCATAACCTGCATATAGGATGGCCCGACGAGCATATCACTATGCCAGGTATGGCGTACAAATGTGAGAAATGTAGGAAGAAAGACGTCCCCTACTCCCGACGATCAAGGCCGTCCCAGATCTGGATCTATATTCAGCCTGGGACAGCACCCGGCTACCCAGTCACTGGACAGGATGACGACATCCAGATAACGAACTTTGCCGATCTGATGCACGAAGACCCAATAGCGTTTACCGAGTGGGAGGAGTTCCAGGACACCCATTTACCTCCGAGACAATGGGTAGACAGGGCCCAACTACACCTGAAAGGTGTAGCGCTAACCTGGTGGGAAAAATATAGGGACTTTCTTATGGACTGGAAGCAGTTCTGCAATCGCATCACAATAGAATTCACCGGCGAGGAGGTGCTAATTCGGTTAACAACCCAGTTCTACAGCCAGACCCAGATACCCGAAGATGAGGCTGAAATTTTCATACATCGCAAAGAACAACTGTTCCGGCGCGTATTCCCAGAAGTTTCGGAAGCCATGGCCGTCCATCAATAGGAAGGATACTGTTACTCAGGCTGAGGAACGTCCTCCTCACAGCCCAGCCAACAACTTTCGACGAACTAGTTGAGAGGGCACGAGAAGCCGAGCAAAACTGTGCAGCGCAGACTAGTATAGAGAAGCCACTACCTGTGAAAACCCCGGAACCACGAGCCCCGCCGGACTAATCACACACGAATGTACCCGCACCTCAGACACACACACAACCTTCGTACCGAAGTGTTGGTTCTGTCCTAGTGTAGTCGCTGGAATGACTGCCCCCGCAAGCCAGCCGGGTCAGCCGCACCACCGTCCAAATCCGATCAGATGTCTAACCCTTCAGCTGCTAGGATTATAGAAAGACCGACCCCCGCTAGCAAGTTGGGAAACGCAGTCGCCGGGGTGCAAAGCGGGCCGCCACCACCGTACCACAAAGGCCCAGAATCCAGGGCTTGAATGAGACGCTCGGACTGGTGTCGACGGCCTCGTTCGTACGGCGTCAAAGGGCAAACAGTATGGTTGGGATGTGCTTATCCCAATGCTTGTTATCATTACCCACACTGATACAGAGGCACTTCTTGATCTCCTTGCTCTTCCATTCAGTGGGGTTGGCTTGTGGATGGCAGGGAGGGATAGTCCAGTGCACGGCGTATTCTGTCTCCAACTGTTAATACAAACAAATGCCATGGAAATGAAAAACAGAAAGGTAGAGAACAGTGTATGTTTATTGAAGGTGTAATAAACCCGTGACCTGTGCTACCTCCCACCAAGTCGAGGAGAGCTGAAGGTAACTGCGTTTCCAGGTGTAGACGACCTGGTTCTAAGTAAAAAGGGAAAAGCTGTTTCTAGATGAATACAAATTTGTTAAAGTTAAACTGCTAAGTGAAAGATGTCTAGAGGAGACAAAGTGAAGTTAAATAAATTATGGTTGTAACGATTCCACTTTCCCTCGTTTCTCGTTACGATGCCGGTACCACTCTCAATTCTCAATTCCAAATCTCGTGATTCCTTTAGTTACAGATTATTACTTTACAGAACTAATTAATGTACAGGAGGGTGTGAAATTTTATTATTTAAACTATGCCTACACTAGTAGTAGGCCTATTACGAACATAAATAATTTAATACTGGAACAATGAGAGCATATTCATATGAAATTCCAAAAAATTCAAGAGAGGCATATGAGATAATATTAAATCATGCATATGTGTATATATTTCGTCCACATAGTTTATTCGAAAATATTTCCAAACCTCACTTGCCCTGATAATGTTCACCAAAATATGAAATTATTAAAATGTTTTCAAGACTGGCACTTATTGAAAAGCAATCAATAGTTAACATTTTTTTAAAGCAGTAATTATTTAAAAGGCGACAGTTTTAAAATACAGTATCATTTTGGTAAATTCACAAACAATTTTTCTGGAAATGTAAAGAAATTTAAAAAAAAGGATATTATTTACACTAATAAATTTTAATGCAAAGGAATTATGAGATACGTACATAAACTTGATAAGCAATATTTACGTAATATAAATATCGTCTGCATTTTTTCTTTCTTTCTTTCTTTTTTTTCTTCTCAGACCAGTTCAAGTCTGTGTTTGTATTTATTTCTTGCATACTTTATACTCGCCTTTGCACTTTTCTCTTTACATAAAATGTCCAAACGATAGACTATTTACGGTCTTTTACATCGGCTACAGCATTTTTCATAATTTATGAGACTAGATATTTTATGAAAATAGGCCATTAGTGTGTCGATTTAGATATCACACATTCGTTTCTCACACATTCGTCAATTAAATAAACAAATGTAGATTACTGCACACATTCGAGTTGTGTGTGTTCACTTAGCACGATTGGAGACGGTTTGTTGTCAAACTGTCTGTATCTTATCTCGAAGTACATGTTTTACTGCTTGTGTAATCTTTGGAGTGTTTGTTTGCATTTAGTTTTGCAAGATAAAAATACTTAATGTATTTATGTGGTTTGTTGCATGTAGAACTATGATTTCTGAGAATTTTTTCATCTCTAGAATTTCTCAATATTTCTGAGACATGCACATCTCTAGATTTTTACAGTGCCAAAGTAAATTTTTGTATATAATATAGGAGAAGAGTTCATTTCTTGTGGAGAAAGCTCATTTCGTAAGATATCGTGCATTTGTAGTATTTCATGTTATTTTGCATTTTAACTTGTACTTCTGTGTTATTTCATTTTATCGTGATTTACCACAAAATCGTGCTTCTAGTGGTAGGTTATGTATTTTTAGGAGTAGGAATCGAGTGTTAATGCTTTGATTCTTGGTCTTCCGATTCTCGATTATAGGATTCTTCAAGAATCGCGGGTATAGAGGAATCGTGGAATGAAGTTTTAAATCCCTAAAATAAATATGTGATTGGGTTGACTGGTCGTCGACGTATGTAATAAGTAGCCACTGGAGTGTACTTCAAAGTAACAATATTCTCCGAAGATCCCGAGCACTGACTTAGTGCTGCGGGAGATCACTAGAGAAGAATGCATAAGAATGACTCTCGAGCTCGGCAGCACCCTGACTGATATAGTGGAAGCTTGTAGACAGCCGATGCAGGGGAGGCGTGATCTCCTCCTGCCCTGGTTGGTGTGGGAATACTCTGGTCAGCATTTCTGCTTCGTGCCTCGTCGGTGGCACTCAGCCTTGCCTGAGGTCTGGGCCGCTTGTTGGCTCTTGGCAGTGGGAAGGGAGGGGGGCATGCCTGCCGGGTTGCGGATCCTCCAGGAGAAGAAAATACGCTCATAAGTTCCCTTTGCCTGTAGGATAGGCAATGTGTCTTGTACATCTGTAGTGATGGAAGAGGTACTCTTGGGGATGAGTCGTAATCGTATTAGATTCGCTTTATAAGCAGCACTCGTCAAATCTCTAAAATATTTATTTTAATTTTTGAGGACACCAGAGATATGGTGCAAAGTGGCATCAAATATCTTGCTAGTAACTGTTTCCTCTAGTTCATCACCATCGGTGCTTTATAGAATCTCAAAATGTTGACTAATGTTCAAATGTGAAAGTATAATTTATCAGTAATTAATAGAAATGTGGTGGTAGAGAATTCATTTCTTGCTTCATGTTCTTGTATGTATATAGCTGATGTGTTAGTGGTTTTCTTCATAGTACAAGCGAGATTTTAACACCGGCTCTCAGTCCTAATTCTCAATGTCAAGAACTGGTAGAACCGACAACCGGTAATGAAACTGACACATTCCTACTCTCCATCTTGTAGTCCAACAGATGTTCCAGACTGGTTTCCGTTCTTTGCAGCAATGGTCTGTTGTGTGGTGTAAGCTGGTGAGACGCCCACAGTGATGACACTTTACCTTAACGCATGCCAGCATGCTGCGCAGTAAGAATGTGCACTCTACAGACAACTTCGCCCCATCTACGAGCCGCTTGTGCTCAGGGGTGGAATATATAAGCTACAAACCAGAATATATGCTTTGCGCTAATAAAGCCCACAAGCCTGGGTAGCCGATTACATCATTGTAAATTATGTGCATAATTACAATCCCCATTGCTCGCCCAGATTTACGCATGCAAAAGGCACTCCAGAATTGTAATAAATATTAGTGAGAATTATACTACTCATTGCTAGTCCTGAAAGAAGTTTCTACAATCCCGAGAGATGGCAGCATCCCTGTGACCTTGTGACATCACGACCCGACTGCCTCAGAGACAGGGGTTTTAATTTGTCATTACCTTGACGCAGGGCTATAAGAAAAGCACAATGCTTCTGCATCCCCGATAAACACGACCCTGTGGTGAAAGGCTACGCTGATAAGAACGGCTGATAAGTGGAAGGGGACGCGAGCCCACCCCAGTCTGCGAAGACTTTAGTTTACTAATGACTCTTGGCCTATCCTGACTACGCACAAACTCTTCTCAGCCTTCCTCAGTCCAAAAGGACTTACCTATCCTTGAGTCTGCATGGACTCCTCTGCACATCTCCTTAGTCCGACGAGGACTCTCCACTTAACCCAGTCTGCAGAAGACTTTTTTTTCAGCCTGACCAAGAACTATCTACCTCCTGCCTTAACCTGCACCTTAAGGCCTTCGTCAGTCCACGAAGAACTCTCTCTCTCTCAAGACCTGCATGTCCCTGAAGACCTGCACATGAGATCCCTACTTCTGCTACAGGTATGCCCTGCCTTAAACCCCTGTAATCCTTACCCCAGTTAACTTCCTTCGACTCCCCGGTAGCGAGCCATCACATTTCGGATTGCATACCTGGTTAGCTCCCACTTAAATGTTAGCCGCTGTAAAAGTTGTGTTGCTATATCTTGATTTTTACTAGCAGCTGTAAAATTTTGCCTATATCTTTCTCAGCCCAGACTCACCTTCGCCTGACACACCTAATCACTTATTTGGTATTTTTCCCCAGGTGTTTAGCCAGGGCAGTTTAATACATAATTACCAATAGTATTTCTTTTGGGAATAGCTAGTTCTCTCCAGGGATTAGGGAATAATCCCCTCTATAAAACAGACTTACTTATTTGTGTACCATTAATTTTTCTTAACAAACCCCATTTACCTATACAGTAAAACCCCTCCATTATGACCCCATTTATTATGACCACCTCTCTATTATGAGCCAATCCCGAGGAACCCTGAAAAGTTTGGGTCGAAAAAGTTGAAAATTTGAGGCATGTCTGAAAATAGATACATTAATCTCTCACCAGCTGCTGTATCTTGAACTGTGGTTTCAGTTGTACATGGATTTGTTTTTGTAGACCTTTTCTCCAATGGAGGTACAAGTTTCTATTATCCACAGTTTTCAGTCTATGGGAAACTAGCCTTTACTGATGTTAGTGGTCGCCCATTTCTCAAGCTGCCTTCATAGACTTTGACATTTGTTGTCCCAAGCACCGTAAAGCAATAAATTACTTCATGCCAGAAGGGGACACTAATGTATTGTCGTTGATGGTTTGGGGTTGGGGGGGGGGGGGGTAGCTGCAGCCTGGGTCAGTAAGGATTCGTCCAAGTTACATGCCACTGCCTCTGCCTTACCCTCCCTGTCATTTTTCGCATCCATTATCCCTCCTTGTTTGCTGTAAAAACAGCGGCACATTACAGACTAGTTTCTTAATCAGTGTAGGTATGTATAACTTCAAATTGAATTCAATGACCTTTTTTAATTATTGTTTTTTAAGTTTATGTGTGCCCATGCCTACATAATATGCTAATTTTTATGGTTGGCATTTGTATTTTTCTTGTGAAATTAATTTTATGTGTAAAGTGACTAAAGGTATACGCTGTTCGCGTTAAAGTGGGCACTTTTGAAGCCCTAGTTACCTTTTCCTTTCAGCCAATTTTTATCCTTTAACCAACTTTAAAAAATAAATATTGCCATGTAAGTAATAAACATAGTGTGTATATTCATCACACTCTGGAGTTAATGCCTAAGGCTAAAATTAAGTGTATTTATTGATTAATATTCCAAATGAGAGAGCTTTCAAAAGTGCTCACTTTACAGAAAATAGCCTATAGGTAAGTGTGTGCAAATAAAATGTGTTCTTATGTTACTATATTTTGGCAAGCAAGGCCGTGTGCGTGTATAGGTAACGTCAGAAGTTTTTAATGAAAAATTCAGGATAGTTAATATTTCAAGTAGACCGCACTAAATTTTTAGATTTCTGTAAACATTGCCGGGCCTCATCGTGCCACTGCAGAGGCCAACACGCTGCCTACATTTCGTATAAACTCAACAGTTATCATACATACACTGTAATGTCTGTGTAATGTGCCGCTGTTTTTACAGCAAAAAGTAAAAAAGTTTCAAAAGTAAAATTTTTGTAGCGAGGCCATAACCTCAAATATTTTGTGTAATTCTTGTTACGTTATTTAATGTAAAATTTCTTGCATCCTGTAACGATGGCACTGGTGGTGGCCGGCTGGCCCCTGCCCGCCAAAATAATCTTGTAGCGGCCAGCTGCGCCTCCCGCCAGTTTGTAGCGACCGACCGACAGCTTCCCAGCCCCAAGGATCTAGGACCGATCAACAGATACACTTGTGAAACCCAGAACATAACAGCGTTACACACCCCATGAGAAACTCAATGCTAGGAGTTTGAGCAAATAAATCACATAGTGAGTAAGCCTAGTATTTTTTCTTAGAAGGAAACCTAGATAATCCAGTAGAAGTAATGTGAGTTGGCGTAAAATTTTTGTATATCCCTTGTTGTAGTTTAGAAGAGTATACCTTAAGAATTATCCATAATCCTGTATTATGTACGGCAAGTGTAACCTCTCTACTCAGTGGCGAGTTAGAATCCTCGTATGCTGAAAACCACGAGAAATGCAATCTGATCCCCAGCCAGTCAAGCTAAAACTTTTGCGCATAATTTTATAGGTAAGCATGAACTTAACCCTGTATGTTATAGAGTCAACTCACACCCCTGTATAAAAGTAGGTATTAAGGGTTTATCCTGCTTGAAAATCACTAGGAGGACAACACGGAAATTTAGGACTAACTTAATTTTGCATATAACCTCCCTAATAAGGTAAGCCAGTGTAAGGCATCTAGCCAGAATATTGTATATAACATACCACTGTAGGGCGCTTAGAAGTAAACATTACTTTTATTATCCCACTATAACCACCCAAAAAGGGAATAAATATTTTTCTTGTGTCAATTTTAGGTTAAAAATTATCATTGTATAATTTCTCATGTACTATACGTGCCTAAGAGTAGCTATCTTTAGTCTGTAAGAATGTGAAATGTGTTGAGAAAATCTCTTGTCCTCCATTGCGCAGGAATAAATTGTATTCATGTCTGTGTGAACGCTCCTAAGTGAGTTGTGTCAATTCCACACTCTCATTATGTTCACGTGCCTGAATCCCTTTATGTAACGTTAAACGAAGGCCCACGCCTGTCTAAGTTCATGAACCCTCTGCCCCAGTGCAGACCCCTAAAGTTACATGCGCACTGACATGATGAATCTTTGCCCAAGAGAATAGTACTCAAGCAAGTACCTGTAAAATGTAGTCAATAATACCAATCCATTATATAAGGGAGAATTATCTTGCATATTAGTGTCTTAATTTGTTATTATTGTCAATACAAATTGTATAACCTCTATTTTATACTCTTATCAGTGTAATACTTGTATATAACCTAGTGTAAGAGATTGTGTTCAGTATTCATGTCTTACCAAAAATGTTTACAACAAGTGATATATTATGTTACGCACAAATTGTGCTACATAAATTTACCTCAAGGCTACCAAGGAAAAAAAGTATACTTTTTTACTTGAGTGATTTCAGTGTTGTGTTCCCATGATGCGATACCTGTTAAGCTTGTAGGAGAACAACATTAGAATAGGATGTGTAATTAATAATCTTTTTATTATTAATTAATTAACCTTAAAATTTTTTCTGCAATCCAGATACTGTGTGACCACCTCAGTCTAATTAACTTATTACCACAACGCCACAGTATACCACTCCTGCATAATAACTTGCATTTTAAAATCCTAATTTTATTTTTCGAGAACAAAAAGTAAAAGTTAACGTAAAAATAAAAATAATTTCTTAAACCATATTTGTACACGGACTGTATAAATTATTGTTCTCTTTTTATCACACCAGTGTGACTCTGCTCTCGAACTAGGAAGGCCTAGTATTAAAACGGCTCATTCCCCAACCTCCTTCCAAATTTCTTCCTCCCTTGGTAAGCATGAGAAAAGGAAATGCAGCGGGACTGCACTGCTTAGCGCTGGGAAGCAGATGACTTCACGTCCCGACACCCTACCGTACCAAGAACAGGGAGCGAGAGTGAAGAGTTAAAGAAAAGGAATGCTGTTCCCCGCCGCAAAGATTGTAACCAGATGGCATGCAGCCCAGATACGGGCTCCTGCTACTCACTCAAGGGCAGCGTATACAGAGTAGGTGTTCGCCCAGAATCCCAACCCACTCAAGGGAGTGCACACACAGAAGAGGTGCTCGTCTAGAAACCTATCAAGAGTTCAACGATTGAGGCATCCACTTTCCCGAACTGCATTTACAGTAGTAGAAACCGGAGATGGGTCTACGTCACTTAGGGGGTGGCCAATTGACTCATGCCAGCATGCTGCACAGTAAGAATGCGCACTCTACGGACGTAGTCACCCCATCTACGAGCCACATGCGCTCAGGAGTGGAATATATAAGCTGCAAACCAGATTATATATATTGCGCTAATAAAGCCAAAATCCTGGGTAGCCAATTACATCACTGTAAATTACGTGCGTAATTACAATCCCCATTGCCCACCCAGATTTATGCATGCAAAAGGCACCCCGCTGTTGGAATAAATATTATTGAGATATCTACTACACGACGCTAGCCCCGGAAGAAGTTCCTACAATCTCAAGAGATGGCAGCATCCCCATCACCTTGTGACATCACGACCCAACCGCCTCAAAGACAAGGGTTTTAATTTGTCGTCACCTCCATGCGGGGCGATAAGAAAAGCGGAGCACTTCTACACTCCTGATAAACACGCCCCTGTGGTGAAAGACTAAGTTACCCTCCGTGCCCCGAAGAACTGCTGATAAGTGGAAATTCAGTATAAATACAACCACAGCAGCAAGCACCGGCAGATGCGCCGGGCTCGGCGACAGACTTAGACGCAAGCCCACCCCAGTCTGTGAAGACTTGAGTTTGCTAAAGACTCTTGGCCTACCGAGTCCGCAAAGACTCTTCTCAACCTTCCTCTGTCCGAAAGGACTTACCTATCCTTGAGTCTGCAAGGACTCCTCTGCACACCTTCTTAGTCCAGCGAGGACTCTCTGCTTACCTCAGTCTGCATAAGACTTTCCTTCCAGCCGGATCAAAGGCTATCTACCTCCTGCCTTAAACCCTCCTACCTTAACCTACACCTTAAGGCCTTCGTCTGTCCGTGAAGAACTCTCTCTCAAGACATGCACGTCCCTGAAGACCTGCACGTGAGACACCTACTTCTGCTACATGTATACACAGCCTTAAACCCCAGTAATCCTTACCCCAGTCAACTTCCTATGACTCCGCCGTAGCGAGCCGTCGCATTTTGGATTGTATACCTGGTTAGCTCCCACTTAAATGTTAGCCGCTGTAAAAGTTGCGTTGCTATATCTTGATTTTTACTAGCAGCTGTAAATTTGCATGGTATAGCTTTCTCAGCCAAGGCCCGCCTTCACCTGACCCAGTTAATCATGTATTTGTTATTTTTCCCCAAGTGTTTTGCCAGGGCAGCTTAATAATTACCAATTCTATTTATTTTGGGAATTGCTGGTTCTCTCCAGGGAATGATCTTCTCAATAAAACACCACATCAAACTTACTTATTTGTGTACTGTTAATTTTTGTTAACAAGGCCTTTTTTCCAATACTGTAGTATTTTGTAGACTTTTCTAAAACTAGCAAACATATGTACAGTCAAAAAGGAGGTATCCAGAGTAAATAATGACGTAGGGAACGTCGCACACTAACACGTACTGTAGTCAGTTCCATGTCTGAGGACGGACCTCAACTAGGGTGTCACAACCAAGCTCCGCGGCCTATTTTCCCATTTGTTTTCTTGGAAATTACCACATCATTAGATCACTTGCTCGGTGCCCAGTGGCCATGATACCCGACATCGGAGTATGAGGAACAGGTCAAGTTGCTTGCCCAGTAGAACGAGGCTATTCTCCATGACACCCCCGCTAGCAAACCCCTAAAACCACGAATGATATTAAATTGCAGTCTGGACAACCGACCAATTGCAACACCTCCATCTGCAGATTTCGTCCCGTCATGCCAACCTACTCGCCCAACTAAAATCGCCTCTGCCAGACCCTGCACCCCCACCTCCACGCCATACTAATCATCACTTCATTCCATCCCTCAAGGATCGCTGGTATCCCGTATATTGGCGACCCTGATAGTGAGGAAGATTGAGCTCCCTGGACGGAGAGCCACTTCCATCCGCCTCACTATGTGGTTTGACTCCCCTCCAGCTCGTAGCAAACCTGCCCCCAAGTGGCCCAATCCTGTATCTAACCCCCTTATACCTCACCGGCTCAGTAAAACAGGTGTTAATCGCTGTGGTATGCCAAGCTAAGCTTGGTAGGATAGTCAACGTCAGAGAACTGCCATCTAAGGCAGTCACACCCTGTAGCACACGCACCAACGTATTGCAGTGACTCACAATGCGCAGTTGTGTGAACAAGATTCCCTTCTCGGGCTGGGTGTTGGCTTGTGTTGATGACTCATTGGCTGCAGTTTAGAGTAGCTGGCAAACCGAGGGTATGGGTTGGCAATTGCATAGCTTCTCTCAATTCTTATGGGTTTGCCCACTGGATTTGGTCATTTAGAAACAAGTACTAATGGCTCAGTGTCCAAAAACTGATATCAGTTATCATGATAATCTACACATACTGGCTACGAGTTAATGTTAGTGATACTATCGGTAATGAAGTATTATCACTTTAAAATCGCAACAACATACTGGTGATCCTCGACTTTACAAGTACAGTACTCCCTTGTCAACCACAGCTTCTGGCTTCTTGAACTGTGGTTTCTATTAGCTAAAGATATTTTTTTTATATTCTGTTTCCTTAACCACAATACAAGGATTCTGTAATTTTCCTTGAAAATGTGCTTTTGTGGCAGAATGTCATTTATTCCACTTGTTTTGGTTTCTGGCAGTGTAAAGCAATAAATGCTGTCCATCAGAGGCTGGGCAAAAGGTAGAGGAAGGAGGGTTAGTAAACATTCTTTGTCTTGTCAGGGTCATGTATGCTGTGCCTTCTCACCCTCCACCCCTCTTTTTTGTATGTCACTTCTGACTTCTCTTCCTTTCCTGGTTCTCGAAAGAAGTGACTTGAAGAGATTTTTACGCTTGCAGACAGTTTGTTTGTTCACAGTGGATGCTTTGAGATGTCTTTTGAAGTAATAAATAATATTTTACTTGAAAATAGTTTAAATTTTTAAGCAGAAGAAAATTGTTTCCGTATGGCCTTCAATAAATAATATTTGAAAACCACATTCTTACACTTGCAATGAATTACACAGCATTCAGGGTAAATGATAATGCATTATTTGGCAATAGCAGAGTATCTTAGATACACTTTGAGGATATCAGTTTATTTCTAAATTGAGTATCTATTTGTTTAGTTGGATGGAAATATTACCCAACGATATTCTACAAAGTTTGGGGTGGCTACGCGTCTGTTGATAGTTTGCACGTAGTCTGTAAATGACAACTGCCGCTTGCAGCACCACAGTTTGTAATTGTAATGTACAGGTTACAGCACTGGACCCGGGAAATACAATTTTGAACTAAAACTTTGTACATTTCAACAAACACAATACACATCCTGCCCAACTTGAAATATTATATTTCAGCTAATTCACTGGCAAAGGGCTTAGCTTCACAACTCGTCTGGTAATGGTTTGTGATTAGGTGATCACCTGAGTCTCACTCACAATACCATCAGGGCCAGGAAATGTTTTCACAAGACCCAGATGCCATTTCATAGTTGGTGTGTTAGGTTCTTGAACAAGGACAAGTCTGCCCCTTGCAGGTTAGGTGCATCTTTCGTCTACTTGCCCTAAACTTACAGCTGATGAAGATAATCCTTGTGCCAGTGTGACCAAAAGGATTGATGAAGTTGCTGCAGAAGTGTCCACCTTGAAAGATAATTAGCTGGAACGGTAGTCAAATCCTCTTATGGGAGTATCTGAGGTGGACTTAATGCTAAGAAATGGCTTGGGGTCAGAATCTGGAGGTCCAAAAGATTTGTAGACGTAGCACACAATGGTCGCAAGTTGAGGGATGCCTCCACTTGAGCACAGAATAGAACTCCTCATAACTCAATTGTTTCCCAACAACCTTGGTTAGGTGTGACTTGACTGCCTTGACACCAGCTACCCACAGTCCTTTAAAGTGAGGCATGACGTACCAAGTGATTTGTTGCCTGCGTAGTGCGTGTTTGAAAGTCTCATCTTTGCTTGTGTTGAGAAGGAAAGTATAAAATTCCTTCAGCTGGTTGCTGGCCACCAATAAATTTTGTCCCACAGTCACTGAAGGGATAGTAACACCATCCATGAAGTGCCACGAATCTTCACAGTGCAGCCAGAAATGTGTCATTACCGAGAGACGACACCAATTTTAAATGGAGTGCTTTTGTAGCAAGACAGACGAATAAACAGATGTATGCTTTAAACTTCCTAGGTTTCGTGGTTCTGACTATTGTAATGGTAAATGGACCAGCATAATTCACTCTGGTTTTCAGAAAACGCTTTGCCTGAGAGTGACTCTTTCAGCCAGAAGATTTTCCATTCTTGGTGCTGTATGTTGTGGCCGACAGCAATAACATATCATGCACAAGTGCAGCCTTTGTCTCACTACATCTCTGCCCTTGATAATCCAGAAATGTTGCTGAAGTACTGATAACAATTGTTTCGGACCAGGATGGAGAAAATCTTTGTGCAGTTGTTCAATAAACAACTCAGTCAAGCATCACTGTTTTGGGAAAAATGCAGGATGTTTCTCATCAGGTGGCAAATCTGCAGGCAACCTCGTACCAACTTAAAAAATTCCTTTTGAGTCAAGAAATGTGTTTAACTTCTGAGGGTATCTGGACACTTCCCTTCTCAAGAGATGACAATTCTGATGCAAAGTGTACCAGTTGAGTTTTTTTTCACCCAGAACATCAAAGCTGTCTGTAGCTCATCAATCTGCAACGAGGAACCTTGATTAGTTTTTTCCAGCTATGGGTTCGTAAATTGCAAGCATTAAGCTGTAATTCTCTTGATCTTGTGAAGACATGAAAATCATTTCAGCAGTGAACAATTAATTTGCTGAGCCACTCCAGCCATCAGGTTGGAAGTTGCCACACACTCTTCAACCAGTAAGTCACACTCTGATTCCATCAACGGTTCACTGTGTTTTGGCCAAACATCCTGCCTCCTGCAGCCATGTAGGTCCCTCCCATCACAGAGGATGGCCCACAAGTTGGGATGGTAAGAGGCCCTCTTGAAACACAGTCTGCATGATTATGCTCTGATAGCACATGGTGTCACCCACTCTGCAGTGGGGGGGGTCTGGATTTCTCTAACCCCGTTGGCTACAAATGTCTTCCAATTATGGGATGATGAATGAATGTATGCAAGTGTTACAGTTGAGTTAGTCCAGGCAAACACATTATCTACCTTAAGAGTTGACCCAAAGACAGTTAGGACATAACAATGTATTTTTGCCAGCAGTAATGCTGCACACAATTCAAGCCTTGAAAGCGAAACCCGTTTGATAGGTGCCACCTTCGACCTTCCTATTATGACCAAGTACATGAACACTGAACCATCCTGATGCACAACTCATAAATACACTACTGCAGTATAACCCACCTCAGAGCTCTCTGAAAAACCATGGGGCTCCACTAGACAGTCAGTAGCAGTCACTAGAGGTCCTCTGGGCACACTAACTCCTTCCAGCAGTGAAAGCTCATTCTTGAGTTGTGACCATTTTGTGTGAACAGCAACAGTACTGCATCCAACTCTACACTGTGGATCCATAGTTGTTGAATGAAACTCTTCACCAGCAACAGCATAAGAGACAACCAGCCCAATGGGTCAAATATTCTGGACAGATCAGAGAAAATTCCCCATTTAGTGGCTGCTTTACTCTGAGGTTGCACTCTATATGAAAACTGGTTGACACTAGGATTCCACTGCAGCCCTAAGACCTTAAAGGTTGTATGTTCATCTGAATCAAACAAATGAGAGACAGATTGCTGGAGCTGATATAATGGCAATCCTTCAGAAAATTCTCGACTGTTGCTGGCCAATTTGTGAAGGTTGACGCATGCCACATTGTGCACAGCGTTCTTGCGCACTCTACGGGTGAGTTCGCCCCATCAACGAGCAGGCAAGATCTCGGGGCAAGTAATGAACAGTGGCAGAGTACTTTCACGGACCAATAAAAAAGACTCCAAGCATTGGCAACAACCTCGGGCGTAAAGATAATTAATGCTATTAATTATGAAATGTATGGCCCTCCCAGAACCCAGTATGTGATTGCTACCCTTTTGAATAAATAATATTTTATTTGACAGACCTTTACCCTGAAATTATCTGAGGAAGAAGTTTCAGCGAAACTGCAGGATTGCAGCACCTCTACTGCCCTGTGATGTCACACCCGCCAACCTCGGGCCGAGATAGATAAATTTGTTGTTGCCTCCACGCTGGGGAGATAAGAAAGGAGCGGTGCTGCTGCAACCCTGATAAACCTACCCCTGTGATGAAAGGCTACGCTACCCTACACCCCCAGAAGATAGCTGATTCAAGGGGTTTTCTACTGTATAAGGACGTCCAAGCACGCATCTCGCCAGAGACGCCGGGCTTGGTGGCCGCATAGTTCAGCGAGCACTCCCTGGTCTGCGAAGACCTCTCTCTCCTCTCCCATAGACTGCAACGGCTTCAACCTCTTCCAGCAGCTTGAGAAGGCATCACCAATCTGCAGCTTGGAAAGGCTTCCAATAGCCTGCGAAGGCCACACTCTTCCAGTAGCTTGTGAAGGCTCGTCCACACCAGCCGACCACAAGGACGGCTCTCTCTCCAGAGGTAATCCACAACGTCCACCTCCTGCACCCCTTTACCCCAGTCATTCCTCGACTCCACGGTAGCAGGTCGTCGTGACAATTTAACCCTTCTAGATAATTTCCCTTTCTCATGGTAATGCTGTAACGAGCGTCAAATTCGTCATTTTAAAAATACGTTTAAATTTGGATATTAATTTTACTAGGCTTTCCATTAATTACATAACATATTTCCTTTTTTAACCAGTCTGTATTAATCCAACCGGGATTCCCAATTTCCTATTATGTAATAGCGAATATTACTTCTAATTGGAGTCTTTGACTACCCTTATTTTAACGTTAGTTCCCCGTTCATTTGTTGTGCTTTTGTTACTGTGTGTCATTTTGTAAACTAATGCCCAGTAATCGAGGTGGAACGCAGAGTCGCCTTTGACGGCAAGAACGTCGAGCGAGACAGAGATTAGCTAATGTAGAGGCAGAGCTAGGAACAGAGTGTGAGGACACGCCCACTCCAGAGGAAGCTGAGTTAATACCTCGAGCCATTTCACTTTTCGTTCCACTCGACCTCAAATTGGAGTTAGACACGTACCTAGGTGCCTGTTAGCTGTGGTTAGCTCCGGAACACGAGAACGACATCCCGCGGAAACCCCTCCGCCTACAGCAACCGTAACGCCGCCCGAACCAGCTGAGAGCAAAGTCGATCAAAAGCAAAAGGTGTGTATAGTTTGGTTAGCTTCAGGGAAAATCATCCGAGTTAGACTGCCCACAAAAGGTACTCTGAGAATGCCTGTGTCTCCTCTTTCAAACTGCGTTCCCATCTGACGACCAACACGACCCGTACGCATAACACCACTTCCTCCACCGGGATCATCCACATTCACCGATTAAACTGCACTCTTGTTACTCCCTTTTCCTGAGACTGTTGGCGTCCTGCATCTTGGCAGCCTTAGTAGTTAGAAGCAAGTGTACTCCCTGGCTGGGAGACCCTCACGGTACACCTGACTCTGGGGTTTGATTCCCTTCCCCTCAGACGGGATCCTCCCACTACGCGGCCCCCGACTTCGCCTACCATGACTCACTGGGCTAAGACAAGCAAACACACACCATGAAAGGATTTCCAGATGAATTAGGAGGACTATCAGCTTTCTATTAATTAATCCAAAAGTAGGATGCACGTCAAGGTGAAATCACCCAGTTTTCAACAACTCAACTAATTTCACTTAGAGAACAGATGCTTCTTCCCATGACTTTGCACCAGTAACAAAATTGCCCATGTATGTATCTGAGATTAGGGCTGCTGCTGCAAGGGGGTACTTGTGGTCTTCATCCGTGCAATTTGTTGAAGTGCACAAAGAGCAAGAAATGGAGCAGATGCTACACCTTAGGTTACTGTTTTCAAGTGATACTATTGAACAGACTCAGATTTATCTGATCACTATAGAATTAATTGAAAATCTTGATGCTCAGCATGAATTAATACTTTTCTTTACATTTGTTGAATGTCAACATTGAACAGAGTATGATTCAGACGGAACCACAAAATCAAATTACTTATGTCGCACTGCAATTTTTGGCCTGGCAGCAATACATCATTCAGTGAGATGCCTGATGAAGTTTTGGCTGATGCTTGAAATACAACCAGAAGCTTGGTGTGTGTACTATCAGGCTTCAAGATATAGTAGTGGGGAATGTACACAACTGAGGAACAATCTGTTACATCCTCGGGTACCTTTTCCATGTGGCCAGTAGTGATACAATCTGCCATAAATTCTACATACATCTGCTTGAGCTCAGGGTTCCGGCGAAATCATTGCTCCAGCCCATGTAGTCGGGTTAGAGCTTGGGGTCTAGAAATTCCTAGCTCTGGTCTTGCTGACTTGAATGGAAGTCACATCTTGTATCTGCCATCTGCAGTTTGCTGGTGAGTTTGCTCAAATATTGTTTCAAGTTGTTTCTCGTCTGGGGTAAGAGGAGCAGCCATGCGTAATTCCTCTAACTCCGAAAACCTCTTTATGGTTTCGTCAAGTGATAAAGTAGCATGCAGACATGTAAAGAGTTGTGGCGAGGATTCCGCAGTTTTAGAGTCCACCCTTCCCATTACAAGCCAACCAAACAGAGAATTTATGGCGACCAGTGATCTTGGACACCCTTCAAGGTGAGAGCCCATCAGTATTAGTGGAAACAGTTTGGCTCCAATTAACAGATATTAACGGATGAATAAGGTGAGGAGTTCCAAAGTTGGGGTCCGCCAAGCATAGGTTGGCTGAATGTTTCCATTGATTGACTGGTAAGTTAGTGTTAGGTAACATACCACTAATTTGATTCAGAACTAGCATTTTAGCTCCAAATTGGTGAGTGGTATCATCAACTTGCTGGATTTGGCATGTAGTGATACCTTTTAGGTCTGTCACTAGTGACCCTGAAAGACCATCTATGGGTCTCAAATATTTTCCCCTGGGCAGCCCAAGTTTCTGCAAACAGCTACTAGTAATGAAATTAGCTTGGCTACATATTAATTAAATTCATTTGTTCACTTATGAACCATGTAAACAAAAAATGAAAGTAAATTTAATACATATTAATATTGTAATCACTTTAAAAGGAACATGTGATGTGTATTTTTTTTTTTAAACATGTTTTTATTAATTTACTTTGTGTGATAAAGAATGTAAATGATTTTATGATGATGCAAAATTTCAATGAATTTGAATGTATTTTTCAGTGATGCAAACTTTGTATATGAATGAACAACCATGTAATTGCGACTTGAACTTTGTATATGAATGTATAACTATGTAATCATGTAATGAAATAATTTTTCTTGAGAGAGATGGAATCGCAGTCCAGTTTTTATACCATTGACATTCATGTAGATTTTGATTTGAGACAGATTTCTTCGAAATCTTCCCCGAATCAAGGGGGGTAATGTAGCATTGCAATAGATTATGATTTATATATTCAGGAATTATTTATGTGTTCTGTATTTCTATGTTGAGGATAGTAATTCATTTAATATTTGGAAGATTGTGGCAATAATAATTGGTTTGTATTTCGTACATTCTCGTTTTTCTAATTTTATTATTTTACTCGGGCCATTGTATCAGTAGTATAAACATCACAGGATGACAGTGCAATTTTTTTAAAGAGTTAGTAAGAGAGTCACGTCTCCGTGTTGCACCATTTGACGAAACTCATTGTACTGATGTCACAGTAGGCCGATGTGACAGCTTGTGCGCGCATTGTAATACTTTGATTTTGAGACTCACGTCAGTGTTCACAGGCTATTTTTAGACATTAGCACCCTTTGCAAAGTCACGATTGGACCACGTTTACTTGATACAATATTTCTATTTCAAATAGCATAAATAGGGTTAACATGACTTCCTCGTCATCACAGTTTTACAGTTTTATAGTTCTCACAAGTATAACAGTTCACTACAGTTCGTTTGGGATACTGAAATGCTTTGGTACCACTGTCACAGTGACCTCATTTTAAAATGGTGGCCATTTCAAAATGGTCACCATTGCATACTGTTCACTAGAAAGTTTGTTGCCATCTCTTCAAAACAATTGACACTCGTAATAAATTAAAGAAAACAAAGCAAGAGGGAGAATAACAGCATGGTCACTCGCTGCCCTGCACAAACACTACATCGCTGAACTGGCTGATAAACAGTCGAGACTGCTCGTAACCTCAGTGAGGCAGTATGGTCCCGTTCTGCCTGTCTTTCCTGCGTAGGAGGGGCTAAGGTATTCCACAGCTTGGCAGCTAAATGAGCAATCTTTTGTTCCCTATGCCGTCGGCAGTGCCTCACCTTATAAGTCATAGAGTTTGGTTCCCTGCTGAGCAATACACGTCGTGCACTATGGATGAGAAACTATTTCCTATAATAGTGTTGTCCAGTAGCCGCTTGGTAGCACCAGTTCGGTGTCTCCGGTGTCTCCGGTGACCCCCCCACTGTAGCTGGCAGATCAGAGACTTTGAGCCGTGTGGGCCACCATTGCTTCTATTGGATGTGATATTCAGCCAAGGCCAGGCCGCAACACCCAAGCCAATACCTCCTCCAGCACCTGGGTGCTCTCGTAGGGGATAATAACCTAGGCTTGCCGTCTCTCCTTGGTTGAAAGTATTCTTAGTGGTTGTGGCTCCTCTATTCCTTCCCTTTAACAGCTGGGTGCTCGGGGTAGTAGGAAGCAACAGACGGCCATCTAATGGGTGTGTTATCAGACTGGAGGACTCCAGAAGGGGGGCCTCAGTCAATCTAGTTTGGATTAAAATGTACCCAGTTTCTGTCGGCAGTGCACAGTGCGTATTATTCCTAACTGGCAAAGTAGATGTTACTCCAGAAATTAAAGTGTATGGATATAGAACAAAGCTGTATTTATTGAGGACTCAATAAACACAGTGACACGTGCTATGTCTTACCAAGCAGACGTAGTACTGAAGGTAACCTACATTAGCCAGGTGTAGGCGACCTGGTCCTAGGGTAAAGGGAAAGGTTAAACTAGAAAACTGAATATATAACTACTGAACTAAAACTCTCTAATTGTGGGTGTCTGGACGCGACAAAAAGAAGTTAAAGTTCCTTTGCTATATTAGCAAGGTATATTCGTGTTCGATGGTTGTCGAAGACTGTTGTCTTCGCGGAGAGTAGCCGCAAGCGTTACTGAAGACTCGAGGTTCATTGGAGGTCCCAGCACTAAGGAGTACTAGGGGTTTTCTTTAGAGAAGAAATACGAATGACTGCTGGAAACCTGCTGCGCACGGACTTATATAGTCAGAAGTGTAGGCTGTCGTGGCAGGGTACAGGGAAGGTGTGTGACGTCCTTCTGCCGTGAGGCTGGCATGGGAAGTGAGAACCCTCTCATCAGCGCTCTGTTTCGTGGATCTTCTGTGGCACTCGGCTGCGCCCCGAGTGGCTGACAGCTTGTAGGCACTCATGCTGGGGGGGGGGGAGAGTCAGCATGCTCGCTGGTTGTGTAACCTTGAACCTACATGTTTGGCCTCCCGGTAGATTTAACCGGCGCGCAACATCCGTGCATTGGTTTGCGGTATCGACTGTCACGTAGGTTGAAGTAAGGGTATACTTGACGTGATGAGCGATGATTCGTAATCGTGTTTAGTAGTGGTATAAGCAGCACGCGTCAAACATAACACGAGTAAGTAAGATATTTCTTGTAAACAAAATTAAGGGCCAGACAGAAGAAAAAGAGAATAATGAGAAACATTTGTGACATTTGTCACTTAAAAATGTACACTTTCCCAGATTAAATCACTTATTATGCTGATATAGTGAAGTGCAGCATCCTTGTGTAAGATATCAAATTAAAGCGTATAAAATTATCTTTCAATTTTATAAAATCACTTATTGTCGATTTTGGCTTGGCTTTTTCACAGTAATGCAAAATTTAAAATAATTATTCTTAAATTTTGTGTTATCAAAGCTCTCCAGGAAAATGGTTAGACTTATGAAAACTTTTGTAGGAAAACAAATTAACGTCAAAAGAGCTATTTGTTAAAAAAAAGAAAATTGGATAAAGGAAAACTGAGTTACAGCCTGCTATTTTGAAATGGCCGCCATTTTTTTATGACCTCACTGTGAAAGTGGCACCAAAGCATTTCAGTATCTCGGTACTTATAGGAACACCATACAATTGGTCTCTTGCTTTCTTCACGAAAGAGCATACGGACATTAATTTTCTACCCTAAGGTCCTGGACTAATGGTGCTCGGTGCAATTTTGGTTATTATATTTATAACTATTTCAGCATTTAGATTTTTTGTTTGCGTTTCATTTTATTTTGAGTTGAATGTTGATTTATTTTTTATGTAATGTTAAAGTCCCTACCCCCAGGTATAGCTAGAATTATAATTCAGGACATCGCCTCTAACTTTCATTCATTAATTTTGGTTGGTTTAAATTTAACGTATTTGGACAGTTTTATTTTTAAATTTATTTTGCTATGTGAACTGAGCTCAAGTATCTCTGGAAGTGTTAATTATATTGGTCATCTTTTCTCTTAGCACTTTACCTGGTTTAATCAAGCAGTTTCTCCACATGAAATGCATTAAATTACAGAACTGATAAGATAGTGATGTCTCAGGAAGTGACATTTATCTAAGAATTTTTCATTTTTAATTAGTGTCCCTGAACCCTTTGAACCCCAATTGATTAAGGGCTCTCTCCATAGATGCCATGTAAAGCAGTACGTCGCAACTTTTGTGCTGCAAGATTTCTTTCAAATTTTTATATACTGCCTACCTTAATGCTTTCAATGGTGTTAGAGAGGTGCCTAGTGTAATTAAATATGTGGGCCATGTTAAGAAGATGCCCAAAATGCATTGCCATAGTTTTTGAGGTGTCAAACTACGAGAGCTGCCTTCTCCACTAGTACCGTAAGGGTATGGCTTACATTGGGTATGGTTCAACATTTTTGATAGAATAGTTACGTATGTGCGCTACCCTATTTCCGAACTTAGGATTTAAAAATTTTAATTGAAATCTTCAAGAGAGTGCATTTGTAATTTTTAATTATTTTTGTTGATTTAAATGAAAGGCGTAAAATTTGTGTCAAACATTTACCAGAAGCCAGCAGATAGACTATCTAGCTTAATAGCAGTGCATTATCACACACATGGAATCAAGCTTAACTTTCGCATAATTAATGAGCCACCACAACTTTATTTTCTCATGCAAATTACCAGTTTTCCTGCTGAATTTTGAGAGGTGATTTAGCTTTCAGATCATTTGAATGATTCATTTTCTATTTGAAGGACAGCAATTATTTTGAATAGATTGAATTCATATTTCTGGATATTTCTGTACTTAATAATTTTCACTTTATCCTTGAATTCACCATTTCTGACACATTTTTATTTTGGCAATAAAACTACACTTATTCACACTACATGTGAATGGCCTTGTTTGTGTTGTATTGAAAGAGTTGTAATATTTTATTTCTGAAGGGTTTATTATGTTTGAGAATTTCATTTTCGTACAAATGGTATGAAAATTTTGTGCCTTGGCTGGGTTTTCATGCAAAAGTGACATGTGTACTCACGTATTTTCAAAGTCTTTAATGGTCAATGCTAAAGATTCAAAAACTTTGAGGGATAACGATATGTTCCACCATTTTGTCTGTCATGCTTATTGGACAAGTTCCCTTAGCTAGCATATCTAAGATCCACCCTTACTGTTTACTTGGGCGCACCCAAGAGGGCAGGATTTGTACTAACGACCAAGTGCTCCACAGATAAGGTGAGCGAGGGTTCACACACCACCCTGGCGGTGACCGGCAAGGCAGGATTCTCACCATACCCCAGTCCCCAGCAAAAGACGACATGCTGTTCTAACTTGTAGCCTGGAAGAGTAGTATATGATAGTAGGTATAAATGAGAAGAATATGGGAATGGGCAAATTGAAAGAGACATCAAGCTGGATGACTAAGTGCATGCTGTGGTTAAGTATGGTTGTTTCATTGGCAAGCCAACAAGTACATTCATACCTAACCTATGTCTGAAGGGCTATACCTAGACTGCCAACAATGTAAGGAGGTGCAGTTGACACGGCTGGCAAACACTCGGTGTTGCAGTGAAGCTTGAACTCTGAGAAAGTTAAGCCACTCAACTCAGTGGGGAACACTGTGATTCAGAAGGGGATGTTGAGTTGTACAGTGGTCAAGTCACTAGCTTAACTATCCCTTGGGAGGAACAGAATGCCCTCTGAGCCACTATAGGGCTTGAGTACCATCAGGCAGGTCGCGTGATTTCCAGTGTGCTGCCATGGATGCTGCCCCTCTGATGAGGGAGCAAGCAGGGCTGATTCCAAGACATCGGCACCAGGGAGCATTGTTTACTCCCTCAGTGAACCACGCCAACTATTCCAACCTCCACGCTGTTCAGAAACTGTGTTTGACCTGTCTAGTAATTGCCGTGCCTGGTCGTACTGATCCAGTAGACATAATAGTATTCACCTTTAAGCACCACCTGTTTGTGTGTGATACCTTCATCATGTGGGGCCTAGTCAATGCTTCCTCACGGTGACATTCCTTAACCTTACTGCTTCCTCATGCTTGATAGAGTGCACCCTGCTTCCTATCTGGTCAGACTCCACAGTCTCCCTGGCCAGAGTCAAGGCCTTCCTGACAACTTTCTGCTTCCCAGCCCTATGGTGCAGTATTTGGGTATCGGGGAGAAGAGAAAGCTAAGGCGGAATAGTGGGTGTTCCTTAAAAGTCAGCACAGCTCTGTTGAATGCGTACAGTGTGAGGTGGGGAATAAGGGATTAATTCTCTGGCAGCCTCCCAGATGGTGGTGACTTCCTTCATGGTGCAATGCCCTATACAACATGTATCACCTGTCCCAGGATAGCAGAGTGAGCAGGGTTATCATCGGCACTCCGGTTCTCCATAAGAAAGTGGGCAGGTTGAGCTATCAGGTGACCTCTACCGCTCGCTCCCAGCAAGTCGTGAGGTAGGGCGGTATTGTCACCAGCACCCCAAGCACTCCACTGAAGGTTGCATCTGTAGTTAACACGCCACGTCTGGCCGGTGGTGACCGACAAGGTGGGATTATCATCATACCCCGGTCCCTCGCACAGAGAGGGTTGTTAGGTTCTGAGTATGCTTGAAGGGCAAAAGGGGTTTTGGACCTGAACCAACTCTTGGAAAAGTGTACTAGGATGTGGGATGAAGCAAGGACTAAATTAGGAGAACTAGTGTAGAAATGTAGAGAGCTGGTAGAGAAAGACACCCAGGATGTTTGTCTGTTTTATTGAAGATCCAATAGAATCAACATAACCAGCCTGTACCCATACCAGAGCCTGAAGGGCCAAATATAGATTGTTAACGCTTTTTGTGGGTCAGTTCTCACAGCACTTGTAGAAGCTGATGGGGTGAGGGTGACCCCAACATACAGCATCTTCAATGAGATACAGAGGTTTCCACTATGGCTAGCTGAAGTTGAAGCTCAGAAGTCTGAAGTTGAAATCATAGTGCACTTGGACAGAGTAACATTCTGCAACTGTGCTGAGCCTCGAACACTGGTCCACGGCTGATATTTACATATAGATTAGGCCCAGGGCAAGCAAGAGGGTCACAGGGAAGATGCAGGGAGGGAGCAAGGATGCTGGCTGTACAGCCAGGTTTCGTGATGGGTTATCCCTCCTTGGCCAGCAGCCAGAGGGGTCGTAGTAGGCCGTCTTGTGCCCAAGCATCAAGCGATGGTGTCATGCAGGCAGTCAGCATACAGATACAGGCTATAGCAGCCACTCCGTGGTCCTCTATCCTTGCCTAACATGACGTCAGTTTAGTAGCGTATGCGGCTAATGGAGCCTAACAAGGGGCCGCAGCTGTGGAAGAGGCTAGTGGGATGAATGACATTGCCCATGGCGTGTCAGACTTGCTTTCATTTTCTTCCCTAAAAGTAACATTCCTGAATTTCTACAGTTGTTTGCATTGTAACTGTCTCCATGTTCTGACAGTTGAGACTTTATAGAAGAAGGCACTAAGATCCTTGCTGCCCATGCTAGGTACTCTGCAGAACAAAGACCTCACACCCTGTAGTTATTAGCAATGAGAGTGAGGAGACTGCATTTATATGGTGGTCAGTACACACTCCTGCATCCTCATGGGGCAGGTAGTTGTCTGTACATGTAGCACTCTGTGGGTATAGGGAAGGGCGATTTGCAGTTCTCCAGAAGGTGTCTTTCGTATCACCCACATCACGGCTTGAGTCAGACACCTGGCCTGCTCATCAGTGTGGAAGGGATTCACCCCTGTGAGGGCCCACATGTTGCCTACCAGCAGACCCACACCACCACTTACCATATGCTCTTATCATAGAATTACCAGCAGCCTAGCTCCCCCGGGGAAGTAAAATAAGCATGTCAATTTTTACCCTCTTAAAGGAACTACTGCTTCCAAACTCTCAGGGGGAGTTAGATATTGACTCAAACCCTCCCAAGAGTTGGCATAAATATGAAGAGAATTTACTGTATTTATGCCAAGTTAGGAGTAGCCTTTGTCTAATATTTGGGTTCCCATGTTCTTGACATGCTGGTGTCTGTCTGAAAGTAGATAGTGATAAGGTGATATTTGTACTTTGTATAAAAATTTGAAAACAATGCATTTTTTGAGTCATATCTTAAAAGAGATAACATGTTTAAATGCCATCTTTCAATTTTATATTGATGGCTGTTTAGAAATTGTGGATGAAATAGTTTGTTTCCCTTCAAAGAATAATTTGCTAACAGTTTACTTAAAAAATATATAAATAAACTTATCTTGTACAAGTTTTCTTAAAATTCTGGTTTGTTAATTTTCTTTCTAGGCCTAAAACAAAAAGAATCTTGGCCTGAGTTGTGCTTTAAAGCATAATGTTTTCTAGTAATTTCCTCAGTTTGGTTTTATGCTTATTTGTGGTACATTACTGTACATCTTATTCAGTAGTTTGCCATTGATTCAAAAAACAAGAAGTTAGTAAGAATGTGTTGATAGTGTAAGACTGTTGTATCAGTGGCAGGAGGGTTGTGTGACAGGGCCCAGCAGTGGAGAGCAGAGTGCTTGCACGACGTGTAGCAGCCCTGAAGGCATGCCGTGTGCTGCACCAGGCCAAAGAGCTGGATGACAACCTGATGCCGATTGGCAAGGAGAGCTTCCGCATGCAGTGGGAGGAGGAGTGTGGCATGGCTCCAGATGAGGATGACGTAGCTCCCAGGGACCCTCTGGAACCTCGTCCAGGCACCACCAAACGACGCCAGTACTACAACAAGCGAGTTAGTACATTTCTTCCTTTATAAGTTGTATCGACTCATACCTGGTAGGATGGTATGGCTGCATGTTTTATGAACACTGACAGCAAGAGCCTTTCAGCCTCCCAACTCCAATCATCATTCACGCTGGAGAGAGATGCTGTTCCTTCCATAGGTGGCTGAATGAGCCCTATTACTTGTTAATAATAGACTAATTTTTCAGCAATCAAAACTTAACACTGTACCAGGAATTGAATCCCCGACCCTTCATCATGGAGTGTTACTATATTGACTGATTCATCATAGCAGATCATGCTTTCTCTGTAATTATTAATGCCCCTTTTCTCAGATATGCCACATTTCACAACAGCAGTATCTGGCTTAACTTGGGGTGTTTGGTTCATTACTTTGTTGTGGTAATATGTACAGTCGAACCCCAAAGTAACGATAATGTAAGTAATGAAAACTGTGATTTGAAGTAAAGGTTTTAGGAACCTTAAAAAAATCCCAAAAATGTATGAAAATGGAATAAATTGTAATGAAAACCTAATTCAAATACTTTTACTGGCCTATTGCAATAACATATAGGTATTTCTAAGTAGGTGGTCTTAAACCGTATGCCAAAAAAAAAAATGGGTTAATATCCGTTTAAAACTATGGCCACGGTGATTTGAGTTGGGCGCACGTGCACATAGCGAGGTAGACTTTGCACGACCCATGATGTCACGAAGGGCTTCTTTGTTCCTCTCCCCTCCCTTCCCATCTCGTCCTCTGTACCCCTGAGCGCATATGTCCCCTCCAACCAAGCAGGCATAGCAACAGTGGTAGCCAATAATAGTGCGTGTTACAAATCTTCCCTTTCCCTCCCATGAGCAAGCACCTTATTATCTTGTGACCACTGCATGATCCTTAGACTCTGTATGAAGTGCTTAGCTTTGGGATATGTTTTTTTTTTTTTCAATAGCGCTGTTACAGTTTTAATTTTTGGCTTTTCTTCTAGGATTTTGACTGTGGAGTGTGATTGGATTTTACTGCATTGCCTGTTGACAACCTGCTTATGCTATTTTTATAGGAATAAAATTTTATTTAACTTTTTTTTTTTTTTTTTTTTTTTTCCACATTATGTAAACAATAACAGCATGCCAGCAGCGCCCATTTACACTGCAACCCACCTTGCTTTTCTGTGCTTGTGTCGTAGTTGCCCTTGAAAAGTAGGTCGCTGATTTCACACCAGCTGTGTGCGTACTTGTTGGCTGACTTTACGTGTACTGCTACGAGCTGTTAGTGTGTTGGATGAATGAAGGAATGATTGTGGTGCAATGTACAATCTGTTGCTTGTTTAATTATTTATTTCATTTTAGTGCAAAAGTTGGCCTTCGCACTGGCTAAAAATGTATGCTGGCAAAAAATATATCCGTAGTAGCACTTGCCACAATGTTTACATTTTGTGGCAGTAGGAGTTCCACGACCTTTTGGAATGTATAGTTCCGTTTGGAAGACTTCTGCCTATTGAAATAAATTTGTGTTTCATTACCCTGCAAGAGAATGATCGACAGAATATGGATAACTCAAGTTACTTCCTGACCAGAATACCCAGGTGTAGTATCTGCAGAAGGTCAGTTTGTCAGTGGTAGTTCCAGCCTCTCTCTGGCCCTGCAAGAGAGGGGTGGCGGAGTATGGAACAGAAGTATTGAGTCTTCTGATCGGTGATGTCTTGTACTAGTAGAGATCCCGGCCCTTGCGAGCGGTGGAATCTGCAGATGTACCGATGGTTGCGCAACCTGATGGCTGCCTCCGACCCTTGCGAGCGGTGGAGGAACAGAGACTGAAGATTTCTGGTCATGCCAGACATTTTATACTCATCTCTCGTAGGGGCTTTGAGGCGAGGGGTTGCGGGGAGTGATAGCCTTGGCCGCAGGTGTCAAAAATTAAAGGATCATGAGGCGGCGCTATCGTCCTTTATTTCTAGGTGCTGCTGGAAGTAGGCTGAGAGTTGTCCTCCCTCGCTGCGCTGTGAAACTAGCTTGGTCTGATTGGAGGGAGTGGCTGCTCAGCCGACAGTACAGTCTTGCGAAGGGGGTGTTGTCATGACAACTTCTTGAGATTCGGGTTAACAGTACAAGCTAGGATTACGTGTCTGTAATCTTTTCTGACATTGCGTCAAGTGGTACCCTGTAGGCACATGTCCCATCTCTTGAGTACTGTAGTGGATGATTTGCCAATACGGTTGAGCATTGTGCTCAAGATGGGGCGAAGTCGTCTGTAGAGTGCTCATCAAAGATGTGGAAATGGTTACGCCTCAGCATGCTTGTTGTTATGTGTTCACAAATAAGTATTTTTATAAATATATCCCAACATATTTTTCTTATTTTTGTCTTCGCTTAAACTTACATGGTTTGTTATATTACTTAATTACTCTATGTACCTTTTGGACTCTGTAATATGAAATGTTTTAAATTGTTTTTAATTGTGCTGAACTTCACCAGAACCATTGCTTGAGTATAATAGTAACCTAAATTTAACTTAAAAATAAACAATAAGCTTTTTTATACATCTGAAGTACATCAGTAAATTGGCATTACAGAATCGGCACATCTGCGATTTGGCATATCTGTGTAATTTAGTGAATTGGTACAGTTCCATCTTGTAACTTTGTTGGTGGTAGTCTAGCGAACCCTTTTCACTGGCCGAATAGGCAAATCTAGGTGCTGAGCCCATATCCATGTACATCTACACTCACATAACACCAATTCATACCTTCTTGGCAGGAGGGGTTGTCATGGCTGATTAGCCCACATGGGTAGACCTACTGGAATGATGTGTTACCGCTATACAGAGGAGGCTGGTGTAATTAACCACAATTTCCATAAAATGGAATGTCCTCTATAGGGGGAAGGCTGGAATGTTTTCCCCGGTAGGGGAATAATACTGGCTTCACTCAGGGTGTACAATTTTGCACCTAATCTACTCTGGTGTACATTTTGGTGTGCTACTAGGGGAGTCATTTGCAGTGAATAAGCTGAAAGGTAGCTTCTGCTATGTACTATTTAGGTCTGTGGGATGATGGTCACCATCCCAGTGGTACAGCCCATGGGTATTTTAACTGCTGGATTTTTCTTTCCTCTTCTCCCCCCCACAAGAATAACCGGAGACTGAGGCTGACTAGTACTTGTACAGGCAGGGACCTCAAACATGGCTTTCAAAAGCACTCCTAAAAAGGGTGGCACCATCAACAGCCACTTGAAACAGCATGGCAACGGCACTGGTAGTGATTTGGATTGTGATTCTATAGTGCATCAGTCTATTGCTACCTACGCCATGTTTTTTGGTTATCCAGGATTTAGAAGGGCATGCTTCAGAAAAGGTGTGGTCTTTTGAATTACAGAAAGTTATTGTAGGAGCAGCTGGTGGTCCTGTTGCCGACTAAAAAGATCAGTGAAAGGCACAACCTACTGGTTGAGACATTGAATGCTGCCTAGTCTAGGGGGCTCTTGGTGATACAGACTTTCAGTGGAGCAACTACAAAGTTCCCTATTGTTGTCAAGTCCCATGTGTCACGTAACTCCAGCAAGGGTGTCATCTGGTGTCTCAACTTGATTGACATCCTGGAAAGTGAGGTCTTAAGTGAGTTGCAAACTCAGTATGTCACTGATGTTTACCATGTGCTGAAGAGACACCTGATGGTGTTACGTCACCTACAACTACCATCATCTTGATTTTTGGTGTGCGTGACCTACCATCACTTGTCAAAGTCAGCTACTTGAATATGCATGTTAAGCAATTTATTCCTACTCCTCTACGTTGTTACACTTATCAACAGTTAGGCCATTCATCTGTGAAATGTAGGAATCCAACAGCTTGTCTGAAATGTGCTGACCCATCACATTGTGATACTCCTCAGTGCAGCAGACCCCTAAGGTGTGTGAACTGCAGCAAAGGGTACTATATCTGGTCGAAAGAGTGCCCTGTTTACCAGGAGGAGCAGGCTGTTCAGCAAGTTTGGGCCGGCAAGATTTTCTTTGTCGAGACAATGCAATGACTTCATGCTCTACAGGGAATGATTCTCAATACCTAATGTGGGACAGCTGAGAAAAAACTGTCGAAGCCTACTGTTGTTATGAAATCTTGGCATCAAGTTGCTGCAAAAGAAGTCAACAAGCCAAATGACTTCATTGCTTACGTTCCTTCCTACAAGTGAACGTGGTATGCAGGATCACATAATAAATTTGCCACCTCACCAGCTTGTATCTTCTGAACTATAAGTTGCGTTGGCGGTTCATGTTGATTCACAAAACCCTGATGAAGGCTCAGGAGGCTTTAAACCAGTGATACTTCCTTTCCATAACTCATGTCCCTCATACAGTGGGACTCCCAAGGTTACTTTAGTAATCTTTGAGAACTGACACTGAAACAGCTACTACTGCCCCTCAACCCTACAGTCATTTGCCTTCAGAAAATGCTGCCCTTCGAGGTCACACATTTTACCACCTTGATAATGTGCTGATGGACCATGACTGTGGTGGTGTCTGTCTTGTGGTGAAGGATTCTTTTTATTATGAAGCTGTTGCCCATCGCACTGCTCTGCAGGCAGTGTGTGTCATGGTGTTTCTCGGTTTGTCTGTCTCCATTTGTAGCATCTATGTACCAGCAAACTAGCGTGTCAGCTTAGCCGGCTATGGTGAGCTTTCTTCTCAGTTCCCACCACATTTCTCAACAAAATTTAACTTTGTTTATATTCAGAAAAGTAAAAATTATTAATATGTATAGTTTTTAAATTCAGCACACCCTTATTTTACTGAGAGTAAAATTGAAACACTGTCAGTTGCCAGTCTCTTTTCCATACGCTTTCCTATTCCCGTAGATAATTATCTCCCAGCAGGGCACCTTTTCTGGCCCATCCTTTCCGGTTGTTAAGTGACAGCCTGTTAGTTCAGTTTTTGGAATAGTAATGGCACAACTACTGACTAAAAACAGAAGCAGAAGAGCCTGTTGTACTCCAACATTGCCACCATATCATTCTCAGCGAAAAAGAAAATCAGCAAATTTCGTGGGATATTGCACATTTGTCAGTATTTCGTGTTATTTCGTATTTTAACTAATATATCTGTGTTATTTCATTTTATCGCGATTTACCACAAAATTGTGCTGCTAACAATAATACAACTAGTGCTATCTAGCAGTGAAGAAATGAACTCGTCCTGCACGCATAGTTACGATGGGCCGGTGAAAAAAAACAAAGTAAGTAGTAGACAGTTCAATCTCAGCTCACGTGGGGGGAAACGGTTGAATAAATTCCTATTTCAACAATGCTAAACATCAGGATGAAGTTGAGGTCATCCGAATACCATTAATAGGGATGTGTCATGTATCAGTTTGATGCGCATCTGATATACTGCCGTGAAACATGGCAGCTTTAATTGCCTCTTCAGTGTGGTTTCCTGCAAAACCCTTCTGTGGTGAATCATTTGGTATGCTTTGGAGGCTGCCATACATATGGCCTGTTTGCTAGGGCAGCAACTCCTTGCTGTTTTATTTGATCTGGAGAAGGTGTACGACACAACATGGCATCCCGTGACAGCTGTCTGGTTGGGCTTATCGTGGACATCTTCCTACTTTTGTATAGAAATTTATGTGCTTCCACACCTTCAGAGTTCGCAATAGTGCGATCTACTCTCAGCATTTAGTTCAGGAGAATGGTGTGCCACAGGGAAGCATTTGAGTGTGTGTCTTTTTGCCATCGTTATCAATGGTAGTGCATCAGTCGTTCAGCCACCTTTGGAATGTGCGCAGTATGTGGATGACTTTTCCATTTTCTGCCATGCTGCATCTCTATACATGGCAGAACATCAAATCCAGCTGGTCTTCCACCACCTTGGCGACTGGCCAGCCATGTTTTCCACTTTTACACAGCCAAGACACAGGTGGTCCACTTGTGTAGAAAAGTGTCATCTTTTCTTCTGAGGTGTCTTTGTATGGCTCTGTTTTCCCAATTTCCTTTACTGTCAAATTTTTAGCCTCTTATTAGATTGTAAACTCTCTAGGAGGAGTCATATTCAGTCCCTGAAATTGTGCTGTATAAGAGATCTGAATTGTTTGAAAATGTCGAATAGTCGTGACTAGGGTGCTGACACAGTCACCCTTCTTCAGCTGTATCGTACTCTGATCTGTAGCAAACTAGACTATGGCAGTGTCATGCATTTTTCTGCTAGGCGAACTGTGTTAAAACTGTTAGCGAATGTTCACCATGCTGATTTTCATACTGTGACTGGGGCTTTTTGCACAAGTTCAGTGGTAAGCCTTTGTGCCAAGGCTGGTTGTGAACCTCCTCTACATTACAGGCGCGACCACCTGCTTCTTTTTTATGGAGTGCGGGTGAATTTGGACTCTTCACACCTTCACCACAATGCTTTCCTCCATTCATCAAATGACTGGTTGTACTCCTCTTTGCACATGTCTTGGAGTGATATGACTTACCCTGTGTGTTGCCTTTGCCTCACTATGGAAAGCCATGGCTCACAACACATGTTAAGATGCACTGTGACCTGGCAGATTTTCCGAAGTTGAACTGTCACCCTGTTGCTGTTATGTACAAGGGACTTACACTTGGTCTTGTGTCTTCCGTGTTTCATTGTTTTATTTGCTTTTACACAAATTGTTCCAAATCAGATATCTCGACTGGGTACGCCTTTGTCACTGGTGTTTCTCGGTATCTTTTTGGTCTTCATCCATCTTGCAGTATTTTAACTGCACAGGTTTCTGCTATTTTCAAGGCTCTGTGTTTTATCAGTTGGGGTTGTGTGCTCCAATTCTATGATTGCCTTGACAGCCATCAGATCTGGCTCCGGTTCACCTGCTTCTTTCCATGATCCAGAATAAGTTGGCAGGGGTTTTGTGGATTGGTGTGTGTGTCGTCTTCATTTGGGTTTGAGGGCATGTAGGCTTTCCTGGTATGGAAACAGCAAGTATAGTGGCTAAGGATGCGTTAAGCCTTTCACCCTGCGACCCTTGTGTCCCTCTGTACAATGTGCTGTATGCAGCTTGTGACCTTGTTTGACATGCTTGGCAGTGGATGTGGACGTATTTCATGCTGTCCTAGTTACAGGCCATCTCCGAATTGCCTGTTTGCACTCATCCTGATATTTCATGCAACTGCAGAAAAGAGGATCTTTCTCGACTTCAGATCAGGCACATATATCAGACACACAGATATCTGCTTTGTGGTGAACGCCATACTGAGTGTGCTAATTGTGGAACTCCCTTGACACTCTGTCACATTCTGGTGGATTGTAGCAGATATGATCATATGCGTCGGACTTTTAACGTTCCAGGCATCCTACTGCAAATGCTGTGTGATGAGTATGTGTGTAATCAGCGTACTACCATTTTTACATGTGGCAGGTCTTTTTAATGTATTGTGATTTTTTTTTTCATTCTTGTACATTCTGTTGTTTTTCTCTTGTGTTGTTGCTTCCCCTGAGTATTTTTCCCTGTTTTGTTTATTTTGCGATTGTCCTTTTGCCTCCTGGAGATGTTTTAAATATTTGTTTGACTTAATTTTTCTGTGGGTGTTTAATGATGCTGTTGTTAATTGTCCCACTCACTCACTAACTCAATCACCTGGTTGGGTTTCCCAGATAGCAAGTGCTCTGACAGACTGTCGGCCCACACCTGGTTGTCCTTCGTACTTGTACAACGTGGGAATGGTGCTGACATGTCCTTTACCTGAAGAACAAAATACGAGAGGCAGGAAAATATATCCACCTGAAGATTCACCTCAAGGTTTTGGGATCCTTACACTGAAACCTATACCTAAAGTAAGTTTACTATCGTAACAAATAATGTAGTTGTTTTTCATCTATTTTATAGTCTAAAATTTAGACACCCATAGAAATTGAAATGTATAAAGGGCAGTTAAATTTACCTATGTTATAATATACGTACTACTTAACTAAGGAAAAATGTGTAATATAAAAAAAAAATACTTGCACTAATACTACCAAACTTGTTTTGAATAAAATGTAAAAGTTTTGAGATGTGGTGGTAGTTATGAATTATTGAATGAATTATTTGTACTTTAATATGATACAATTATATAATGTGTAAATAATTTTTATTTTTTAGATATGTCCTTTCCCCATCTTTACTCGGTCTGGTGAAGTACGTGTGACGCTAGATCTGTGTGATTCCTCTGTCATCCTGTGTGAAGAGAAGTTGGACAAAATAATTGCATTCCTGAACTACACATTCACAGGTGTCTTACGGCTACAAAAGTACCTAATGATGTTTGATCCTCAGGCATCTGAAAACTCATATTTCATTGTCCCTACAATCAAAATCAAGAAATGTGAGTGTTTCCTGTGTATATTTTGCAATATTTATTTATTTTAAGCATATTTGCTTGTATCAGCTGCTAATGTCACCTAGTTTTTCAGCTGATTGCGCACGTTTTATTAAGCAGAGCACCATTATAATACGTAATTGGTATTAATGACAGTAGAATGTCTGTATTGATGTGCTGGAACACATCAAATGACCTAAGGGGCCCTTAGTGTGTTTGGTCAGAAAACATGTGGGGCGTTAACCTGGCTGAAGTGGGACTTAGACAGGCCCACTTTGTCCCGCCTCTGTGGGTGAAGGTCATGGGGTAGGTTCTATGGTCCAACTGCGACAAAGGAGGGGCAGATGACAGAATCCCTAACAAAGAGTACCCAGAGGCAGTCGACTTCCACTGTGTCAGTCCTGTCACTACAACCGGCAAATTGCACTCGGCGGATGGAGTTGATTAGCTGAATTGGGTAGCCTAATCGCTTCCTTGCGGAGAGTACCTAGTAGGGGGTTCTTCCATATGTATGCACCAAGTCCCTTTGTGCATTTGGTCCACAGTATGGGTAGCCGGCGAATCTTGTGGTGTTTTATGGTGTACATGCTGCCCGGTTAAGAGGAGCCCGCTGTCCTACTCTATTAACGGAAATTGGTTATAAAAGTGCGGTCACGTGCTTCACCTTTGAGGAATGGCATTTACCAGGTTGTAGAGAAGTTTACAATTCACCTTAGAATTAGCACAATGTGGTTTAGGCTCAAACGTGTTTATTCTCGAGAGATTAAACACAGTGACCCGTACTAACTTCTAGGCGCTCGTGGTTCTCAAGCAACTGGCAGAAGTTTGATTAAAACAGGCGAAGTGGCCCTGTTAGCAAAGAAAAGCAAGAGCAACTAAATTAGGTAGCTGTAAGAATGGCTCGGACCGTAACTGTTTACTAGTGTTGTCCTGAAGGGATTTGGGGTAAATGCTCCAAAGTGGAGTGTGTACAGGGGATTGAAGACATCTTCAGAGTTATCAGGTCTGAATACTTCTAGCTGTGGTAGGTTACTGTAGAGACAACGGAAGCAGAGAGCTCTATCGTGGCTGTGGTAGAACAAGCAGCTGAGTAATCAAGGCGGAGCAATGACAACTGGCGTTCTGGGAGCATGTCTGACCTTACATACATCTTGATGGCGCTCTCCTTCAGCTTCCTTCTGTTTGGGTATCTTCGGTGGCATTGACTCCTCCCTTTATGGTCAGCTCAGCCATTATTGCGCTTTCATGAAGAAGGAATAAAGGGGGGTAGTTTTCGTGTGTGCGGATGGTATCCGGCGCTCGCTTAGGAGCGACTGACTTCATTCGGCTTGCCGGTCAGGACAATTGTATCACGTGCGTGTCTGGCATAAGTGGCTCATCCACTATTTTCTTGGGTGTCCCAGGTTGGAAGCTTGTCTGCCGCGTCTGGAGGCAAGTGGACTCGAGTTTGATTGTTTTGTTAGGGTGACATGTTGCCGCATGTGATGAATTGGAATTAAAAAAAAAAAAAAAAAAGAAATGCCAGTAGCGTGTCATGCGTCAGTATTTTTGAGTGCAAACGTGCTGTTTCTACCAGTGCTTAGAATGATTGTGATATTGTATGAAATGCTAAAATACAGTGCTGATCTTAAGACCCAAAGCCTTCCTAATAATAATCAGGAACTTACCTTTTGTAGCTACCAAGATGCATTTCTGCATGACCACTTTAGCCATAAATTGAACCCTTTTTGACAGAGACAGAGATATTTTTAACCAGGAAGTTCTAGAGGTAAATAAATAGCGGAGAAAGATGGATACACATGCACAGAAATGGTGGCTCGCTCTTTTCTGAGCATGATACTACCTCAGGCTGATTGGTGAAACTGGAATTGCTGAACAAATTCTGAAATAGTTGGCCCTATCTTAGGAGCAGGGGAGCTGGTGGATTTATTTGATAAGATATTCAGAAGTATTTAGAGTAGCATAGTGAAAATGACATTTGAAAATGGCATGTTCATTGGAAAGTTCTTTGATGATGGCTGATTACTAGTTCAAGGTGGGCTTGGAAGTAGGACGTCAACACCTACACCAAATAGTGCTGACATTGACGTCACTCCGGCTACCCTTAATGGACTGACTAGCAAACCCTCCATGATTCCAGCCATATATGTCTACCTTTGTTTATTCATGTAGCCCAGGCCTGCCGTTTTAATGGATATATACACAAGTAGGCTATACAGCCCCATTTCAGAGTTACAGGGATGTTAATGTAATAAAAACACAAATTGGAATTACTGAATATCGCTTATGCAATTGACTACAGTTATGTTGTAAGTCCAACACAAGCTGTTAAAAATGTGCCCAATATGACCGTAAGCAGGGACTGCTAGTGTGGCCAGTCTTTGTTAGTGTGTCAAGGTGAGTGGTTTCGCAACAATGCCAGGAATGTTTACACGTGCAGAGTATGCAGACATGGTGTTTGTTTACGGATATTGTGACGGAAATGGGGTGTTGCAGCAGCTGAGTATCCACGCCGGTGGATTGGAAGAGGTGGGCCAATCCCATGGCCGGCACGCTCTCCAGACCTTTCCCCATTGAACTTTTTCTTCTGGGGCTGCTTGAAGAGTCCACTTTCATGATATTCTTTGTTGCCAATGATCTGTATTAGGGATGGGTCGATACTACATTTTCTTGATACCAAATTAAAATTGTCATGAACACAAAACAACTTGGCCAAGAAAATTGCTCATTTTGCTAGTGTTGTTGACACACACTGAAACTATTTAAAAACCCACATTTCACTGGAAACTTGACCCGCAAATGCTTTTTGGAATGCTTGCAGAAGCTCTGGAATGCTTGCTGCCACCTGAGATAATTATGGTACGCATTTAAAAGTTGCTGTTAATATTTTGCGAACCGTTGTACCTAGGTCAAATTTTATGGGTGCGTTGGAATGCCCGAAGGATGCAGATTAAATTATGGTCCTCTTGTCAAAAGTATTAAATGTATTCTGAAAGTTAAGGTACGCTTGTACCATATTATGGCACAAGAAAATGTATATTAAATTATTAAATTATGGTTTGCTTTTCAAAAATATCTTGCATATTCCAAAAGTTATGGTACACTCCTGCCATAATTATAGCACAAGAAAATGGGTTTTAAAATTGATACTTTTGGATATTCTCATGCGACACTCGATACTATAAAGTATCAAGGTATCGCTGTATCGAGGATCCCATCCCTAATCTGTATAACACGCTGCCGAAGTAAGTCGGTTGAGTTGCGGAAGATCCTGTATAATATCAGTTTGTTGATTTAAAGCTAAACAAGTCTCTTCAAGATTATTTTTTGTACACTTAATCCCAAGTTATCAGCAAAAAGGTAACTAACCACACCTACAGATCTTAAGTTAAATGGAGGATCATTTATATATAAAATAAACTATTTGGCCCTAATAAGCACTGTGGCACACCATACTTTAAAGGCAGCAGGAAAGAAAAATGTGGATTTAAATAACTGACTGCAATCTGTTTTTGAAATAAGATTTTAATATAACTAACAACCATATCTTCAAAATCATAAAAGAACAACTTATCAACCAATATACCATATGCCACACTATCCAAGGTGCTAGGCAAGTCAAGAAATCTAAAAACAATAGACTCTTTTCCTTCTATCCCATTTAGGCAGTCATTAATTAATAAATATCACAAAAATTCAGACTTTATTGTGTGTGACACATTGCCAGAACTGGTAACATCATGGTGTGGGTAGTAATCTCCTATAATTTTCTTGCCATCCCTGTTTTTATCAGGGGAACACTGATGATATAGCAGTACATTCAGTAGGTTTTACAGCATGGTGTGCTTCTCTTTATGATGTATCACGTAGCACCAGCTGGCAATTTTTAATAGCACAATGCCGTCCACACACAGTACTGGTTTTCCAGGACTGTCTTTGTGCTGCTGATATCCTTTCTTGACCAGCTCAGTCTCTAAGACTTCTTGCTAGATGAAGTGGTAACTGCAGCCATTAGCAGATCTGCAATATTGAGAGTGGAAGTTGCAGCAAAATGGGATGATTTTTTGCAGAATAGCATTGGATGTCTCTGACACCATGCCGGCCTGTATCGATACACATATCCATGTAAGAATGTTGTAAATATACTTTTTACTGTAAAATGTTTCCTGAATAAATGACTTGTTTTATCTTGATTTTATCAGTTATGTTTATTGTTCTTATTGTCTGTGCAAGTTAAATTTCCTTTCATTATCTACTTCTGGATGCAGAATTTTTAATGGTGTTTCTGGTATGAATAAAAATCTTTCACGGATGGTTAAATTTTGGATGAAATATTTGCAACACCCAGTTGTAAGGCTATATTGAATATTGCTACTTTATTATATGATGTACAATAATTTTATGTGCAAATATAGTAGACTCTATAAATGGCCTGCAGAGACCATAAAACTGAACAAGTGCTAAAACTTACATATTACAATTATGTAAAGGTAATTTCTGAAACAATAAGTACTTACCACAAGTAGGCAAATTATGAGTCAAATGGAAAGTTTTCTTACCATCCAGTGGTGGTGAATGCCAAGTGAATTATGGCACAAACCTTACAAATGGTACATCCATAGGAGACCTGAGTTACATCTGTTGGCCCTAAGCCAGCTGTGCATGGAATGATCAGAATATGTGTGGACAAAAATAGTGATGAGGCAAGCGTAGAGGACTGTATAGGGAGAGAAACCATTAGACATTTAAATGAGAAGAGAATTTCATTAGTTGCTGCATACAGGTGTTAAATTGGATAGTGTTATTTTTTACTTTGTTCTGTATTATGAGCTCCGTAAGAAACTTAGATAATTAAACTAATAACAGTACTCTTAGTGTCACGACTACTGGCAGGTGAATGTATGGGGAGCGGGACTGGCGTGAGGAGAATTTGCTGCGCGTGCAGCCTGCCACAGCTTGATGTTGTACTAAAAACATTAGTCTTTGTATAGTCAGGTGCATGTTTGCTTATATTTGTGCAGAATATTTTTGTAACTGTTTGTACGTATACACACAAGTCGCCAGTAATGTTAGCTGCTGCTGGCCAGGCTGTGCCAATGGCCCAAGCACACATCTAGGAAGGCAAGCCACCAGCACTTGTGGCACTTACAGCATCAGTACAACAAAAAGATTTTATCTTTGTACAGTTCTATACTCCAACAGTTAAAGTATTATGGTGTGTTCATTATGTATTCAAATGGTGAGCAAAAGTTGTTTTTATATATTATGAGATATTTGATTCTAAGGTTGTAATTGCCAACATGTGTCGAAATTAAATCATCAAATAGAAAGACATTAATATGAACATTATTATTAATAAATAAGAGTTAATTGTTTCACAGTGTTTCATTTTGAAGTTGGGAGGAAAAAAATGGAACATTTAGATAGTAAACCAAAAAGTTAACTTTCAAAAGTAGAAGTTACCAGGTCATAACATAGACTTAACAGCAGTAAACTTGTAATGTTTTAATCCTGCCACTTTAAAACAAATTGCTTGGTCTTTAACAACAGATGTCTGCTGCATTCAAATACACCAGTCTTTTGCCTTAGTATTTCAATTAAAATGTCCTCAATGTTATTATTTATACTTTCCTATTTTAAGTGGCATTAGCATTTAATTCTGGCAGTTAATCATTGTATGCATATTATGCATATTCCATGCTTTACTTTTGCCAACATATTTATTTTCTAAACCCATATCTTCTAGTTGCCACTGGCATACCTATCAGAAACTTCATTGTAATAATGTTATGTTTGAAGTGGAATGCTGTAAACAAATTAAGTACAGAATTCAAGCTGACCAAACATTGTTGCTGTAGGAGTGAAAATTTGTACTGTATAGACAATATTCTCACATCAATGTTCTTAGATATTAATGTTGTGATTTTTTTGGTTAAATTGTGTCCAGCCCAAGAAGAGAAAACTGAAGTTGACTGGCAGTTTCTGGACCGCATATACAGGAATCGTGACTTGAAGCCCCAGCCAGTGCCTGAGGAGCAACGTATATTCTTTGAGTTTGACGCCAACAAATATTACGATGCTGTCATTATGCCATGGTACCGCAATCAAGATCAGCCGCAGGTGCTTACCATGTTTGGGCCAGTTTATATGGTCACTTTGCATGTTACTGAGCTTTGCTGGTAATCCAACTTTTATCTGAATGTAACTGAATGCTTTAGCAAGATTATCTGCAGCAGTTATATTTATTTATTTGATCATTACATTATTATTTTCTACCAATATTATCTAAGGAGACAGATGCATGAACAAGTACTCATAAGGCTGTTACTTTATTAACACACACGTGCACACATACGCACACACACTCATACTCACACTCACACTCTCTCACTCTCTCACACACTCACTCTCTCACACACACACACACACTCACTCACACACACACACACACTCACACACACACATACACACACATACGCATGCACGCAAAATAATTGACATTGATTTAGTTACTTTATTGAAAATGCTTTCTTTTAGGAGTACATTTTAAGTGCACATTATGTAGGTCTCGTGTTACTAGTAATGCAGAAATGATTAACACTTAGAACACTATGCCAGAGTGAAACTTGTGCTACACCAAAAAGTAGAGGTGGGACAAACTCAGATTTTGGCACGAGCCAAACTAAAACTTGACCTAGAATCATTTTACTGAACCAACTAGAACTGAAACGTCAAAACTGTCCCCAGACTTGAACCAAAATATGCTATAATTCATTGAACTCTAACCAAACTCGAACCAAACTTAAAAAAAAATCCTTATCCACACATATATACCTTCACCATTCAGCCCTTAATTGTTCAAGGATATAACAAAATATAAACTTGTAGAACCACCTTAAAAAGACAGTGGATTACGGATGTTAAACAGTAATGGGTGTGCACATACACGCAACTGCAAATAAAGTTCTTAACATCAATTACAATGGTCCCGTGGATCATGTTAGCAGTGCCACGCACTCAAGTAACGAGAGTTTGGTTACTGGTCATTTGGACTTGGCTACGACGTGCAAAGTGAAAACAACATATATTCCTACAAACTTCACAATTGCGCTTCTAATTGCTTAAACATGTAACATAAACCATAAGCACATACATAACATACATGTACAACCTGCATAGTTCCAGGCCCGAAGCCTGGGGGGGAGGGAGGGGGTGTTTTGAGTGTCTGAACACCCTCGAAATATTGAACTAAATTGGAGAAAATACTCATGGTAACAGTTATAGTGGTCTAGCTTTTGCAATGAAATGCACTTAGAAGTAATAGATAATGGGGTGGTTGACTGTTGTGCATAAAAATACTGTTATCAGGATGAGTTGACCTTGGACACATGATCGCTGACATTGTAGCTTTTACCTTGCAGTGGGCCTGTGCGAGCTGCGACTGGCCAAGTTTTCCCCTCCCTCAGTGAGCCTGTGCGAGCTGCGAAAGGCCAAGTTTTTACTATAGGCTGTTCATGGTAAAGTGAGCACTTTTGAGGTCCTAGTTACTTTTTTATTTCAGCCTCTATTTATCGTTTAAACCATCTTTCTAAATTAATATTGCAATGCAAGTAATAAACACAGTGTATAGCTTCCAATACACTCGGAAGTTAGCGTCTACGGCTAAAATTAAGTATATTTATTGACTAATATTCCAAACGAGAGGGCTTTCAAAAATGCCCACTTTACCTTGAATAGCCTATACATTAGCATAGCTCTGATATAGACACAGCTCATTGTGTGTACAGATGTTGACGTGTTGGGTTTTTTGGAACTGTTATTGAAGTACGGCGACAGGCTAAGAAGCAGACCATGAGGAATAATCATCCCCACAATCCTGTTGAACAGTAGTATCTCAGATCTATTTTTCTACCTTGTGTAGATGGATTTATTGTCAGTCTTCAACAGCGATTTTGTCAAAATAAGGACATTCTCTCAGCACTGGAGATTCTGTTACCCAAATACGCACACGCGCGCTCAAAAAACTAAGCCTCTACTTTGAAGAGCAAACGCCTAAGGCCGTGGTTGAAGCGGAATATCTTTTGTGGTGTGAGAAGTGGAAAGGCAAAAAATCTGACATACCAATTGGGATTAGTCCATTTTGGATGCATGTAGTAAACATTTCTTTCCAACCATACACCATCTGTTGTATGTCCTGGCAACTTTACCTGTATCAACAACTGAGGTTGAGAGGTCATTTTCCTCATTAAAAAAGATTGACATATTTATGAAACTCAATGTGCAGCGAACTATTAACTGTCATTGCACTCATGTCAATTCACTATCCATTGCCTTTCACAGCTGATGATGTTTTAGATGTCATGGACAAGAAACCAAACAGGAGACTGTTGTTATTGTAAAAGTTCTATGAAGTGTCACTACTTTTACATGTACATACTGATGTGCGCTGCTTATACTACTAATCAACTAGGATTACAACTCATCACTCTTTACATGAAGTATACCCTTACTTCAACCTATGCAAGAGTTGTCTGCTTCAACCACCCACATGAGAGTTGTGCACACACTACTTTGCATATACATTCTTGGCCACTTAAATCTCCCGGGCGGCCAAGCACGTGGCCACAAGGTTACGCAACCAGCGAGCATGTTGTCTCCTCCCCTCCCCCCTGTGCTAAGTACCTACAAGCTTCAGCCACTTTGGGTGTGGCTGAGCACTGCCGAGAATACACAAACCAAGGAACGCTGACAAGAGGGTTCCCACCTCCCACGCCAGCCTCCATGGCAGAAGGACGTCCTGCACCTTCCCTGAACCCCGTTGCGGCAGCCTAGACTTCAGCACTACATAAGTTAGTACGCAGTGGGGCTCCAGAAGTCATTCTTGTTTCTTCGCTCGCGACATCCCGAGCACTGCTCAGTGCTGGGACCCTCAGATCTCCCAAGTCTTAAGTACGACCCCAGCAGCTACTTCCAACAATGACAACCAGTCATCCAACGAACAGCGAACACACTAACCCTCGTGAACTTCACTCTGTCTACAGTTCAGTAATCAAGTATTTTTCACGTCTGGATCATTCTTTCTCTTTTTAACCGAGGACCAGGTCGCATACACCTGGCTAACGTAGGTAACCTTCAGCACTCCACTGTTCGGTAGGAGGTAGCACGAGTCATGTGATAATTGATTTTTCAATAAACATAATTTTGTTCTTTACCCTTGCGCTTTTTCATTTACAGAGTATCTTTCTATTTTCGCCCGCTAGGAACAATTTGCGCAGTGCACTGCCGACAGGAACTGAGTATTTTTCCAAATCACACCCATTAGACGGCTGCCTGTTTCGTCCCAATCACCCGAGCACTGATAGTGCTGGAGGGGAGGAACAGAGGAGCTACAACCACTAGGAATACCTTCATTCAGGGAGGGGCAGCAAGCCCAGGTTATTCCCTTGCTTCGAGCACTGATAGTGCTGGAGTAACCATAGCCTGAGTCTTGCCGTTCAGCCTTGCCTGAAATCACATCCAGTAGAGGCATTGGTGGTCCAAACGGATCCATGTCTCTGATCAGCCCGTCAAGCGTGGGGGATCAGTGGAGACTTACTGAGCTCGTGCCAGCAAGCAGCTACTGGACTGACATTGTAAAATTGTTTCTTGTCAAGGTGCACTACGTGTGTTGTTTAAGCAGCAACACACTATGCCTTTCAAGGTAAGGCACGGCCAAAGGCGTAGGGAGCAAAATCTAGCATTTCTTGCAGCCAAACAATGGCCTGCACTCACCCCTCCTACACGGGAAAGGCAGGTGGAACGGGACTGCACCGCCGCACTCAGGCGCTAAGCAGTCGCGACTGCTCCCGTGGTATTTGTATATTTTCCGCCGTATATTCACACCAGCCAAGAATACCACCTGATCCCGAGTGGACTGGTTTACAGGGCCAAGGCTAGGTACAGCCTGGCCAATCACAGATTCTGGAGCTGGAAATCTGCTACCTGGAATTGTCAATATGGTGTGGGGAAACCCAGCACCCATTAAGTTGAGACCTAGGATTGAAACCTCAACTTCATCTGCATCACAGAGGTCATCTGAGTAAATACCTAACACCTCTCGCCAGCCAGTGATAAACGTGTATAAAACCACGCTATTGGTCTAGCTTACAAATCCTAGGCGATTGTGCTAAGCAGACCTTAACCGGGCACGTCAATACAATATTTTTATCATTGATACTGGTTCACCTTTTAAGTATTTGGTAATGTAATACATAGCTTTAAAGTGTTTTATTATTAGGGTTTTAGAATTTAATGTTTAAGGAACTAAATTTGTGTATATATTTATTAGTAATAGGATTGAACAGATGTGTTTGTTTCTTAGGTACGTATTTGGATTTTAATGGTGAATAAATAAATTTTGTGTAAATTTTTATTAGTAATGTGATTGATGAAAATTGTTATATTCACATGTATTTTGCTTTAATGTTTGGCAAATTTTGTGTATAATGTAATTGAGGAGGGGCACCGGGGCTCGTGCGCCCTCCCATCCACTAAATACTTCCAAGAGTTTTAGAAAGTTGATCTTTAAAAATATAGTGATGTATACCAGCTGTATATTCAATATTTAGATTCTAAAACCACTTAAATATCACAAGTTATTTGTACTTTAAAATCCAAATTTTCAGGGGGGAGAACCCCCGGACCCCCTGCTTTAATTGGGGTTAGCAGTGAAGAACACCCCCCGAAATAAAATCCTGGCTATGGCTTTGATAGTTCCGTCGTTAATAGTTCCGGAATGTAATGGCCGAATTTTTTCTAATTTGAAAAAAAGGTACAAAATTACTTTACTATTAACTTTTGGTTTTTATAGATTTGGTTTTGATATGATAGTTTATTAAAACACTGAGAAATGTATTTTTCTAGTAATTTAGAAGTATGCAAAAACCACAAATTAGCAATACAATATAAATATTAATTGAAACTGTTATTTTCCAAAAACTCGAGAAAATAACTTTTTTGTGCACAATCATTTGTAAATTATAAATGCCTTAAGTTAATAAAGGAAAGCACCCTTTTTTACATACTATAGGTTTCAAGATAATGTCATCACTGCTATAAAAAAAAAGGAAGCAAATATGACTCGTTCGGTAATTTCTGTTGTATTGTGTTGTTATTTTTCTACCTCTTTGAAGTGAAGTAAGTTTGTTTCAAAGCTTGTAAATTATGTTTGTTTTTTTTTCCAAATTTTCAAACCGAATTAGAACCAAACTCTCACATGGCAATCAATTACGAACCAAACCGAACTTAACTGTTAAGATTTAGGTTTGGTTCAGAATTCAAATAATTGACCCATCTCTACCAAAAAGGAATATTTCTCTGCCACTGGAAACAAATTTCACGTGAAAATATTATATGCGATGATGGTGTAGTTGCTAGAGTGCTTGCCTTCCACCAAATAGAACCAGGTTTGATTCCTGGTGGGGTCACTCCCAGATTTTTTCATGTGGGAACCATGCCGGATGATTCTACTGGTCAGCGGTTTTTCTCGAGGATCTCCTATTTCCCCTGCCCTTACATTCTGATGCTGCTCCATACTCATCTCACTTCATCTTTGCTGGCTCTCAAGACCCCAATGTTAAATGCCTCCTAGACCTCTCCACTCCATGTGGATGTATTTTCTTTGTTTCATTATTGCTTTTCAGGAATCTTAAAATAATTTTACAACATAACTCTTGTTTATCATGAATATAAATGATAATATTTTTATAACACATTTAAACAATATGGATTGTATTATCTGTTACTTTGAGTATTTGGGTGTAAGCTAATCATCTCCTCTACAATATCTTTCAAGGCTCATTTGAATCTCTGACATTTACCTCCTTGACATGAGTACGGCAATGAGCCACAGAAAAGAAAAATGCTTAGAGGAGAAGCAGGCGTATATCGGTCCTAGCGTGTACTGCTGAACACTCTGACTTTGCGAAGTGATATTGCACTCTGTGTTCTATGTAGAGCCCTTTCAAGGGGTGGACGGAACTTCTGGCCCTCTTGAGCGGTGGACAAAGCTAAGGATATTCTCTCGTCACTTTATTGCACAAGTGCTAAAGTGTGATATCCACAGTGGGTCAAGCGGGCCAGACTATTTGAGCTCCTTTCTGGTCGCATAAGCAACGGTGGCAGAGTAATTAATTGTTTAGTCGCTCAATTCCACTGGTGGAGGAACACCTAGTGTTTTGGGCACAGCCGAAAATTTACCGAGTTGCCAAACTCAGTTTGCCTCTTAAGGTGTGTGGAAATACCTTAGCAGTTTTTAGCGCATCGTCCAGCTTGTCCTCGTGTTAAATTATATTATGTTTCTGAAGTGAGAGAAAGGGGTTTTTGATAAAATTACGTATTTATTATAAATACAGTTAACTACAAAAAATACTGAATAGACCTAACATTTTTGTAGTATGCGACAAAGTAAATTTTTGGCACATAATTACTTTATTAGGAGAGGACCAAGAGCTGCAATAATTTTGTCACGATTTTGAGTTTTGTCCAAATTCGCCTGAAGTACATACTTGTGCGTACTGCCCCTGGAAGTGACATCACAAGTGCTGTCAGAATCGTTATTTAATCCTTCATTAAATCCTATAACTTTTGATAATTATCACGTTATTTGTAGGAATACACATTGATTAAAAGTGATCATCTGACTAATAGATGTTACTGAAGCCAACAAGACTGCCTGTTCGAATTCATCAAGTTTGGTGTCAAGGGTAAGTAAAGTATGCAAGTAAGCAAGTACACCAGTACATATCTGACATCGGAAACTGCCTTAATTGTCGACTACGACGACAAAGAAAAATTGAACTGCTTTGCTATTTCTGTTTTAGTTATCTTCCTGCATCCACTTAATTTATGATTTTGAGTTTTTCTTCCCATGTAAGCGTGTTTAGTTTGCACTTCGTCATCATTGCACTGCACTGCAGTATGTAGAAATATCACAAAATAATATCACAAATTTATTTTGTATGCATTCAGACAAAAACAACATTCAGTATAAAGAGAAACTGCAGCAACGTCATAGGTATTCTACGTGTGCGGGAATGGAATTTTACCATCAGAAAAAATTTGGGCGGATAAATTAAATTTCCTGTGGGAATTCGGGAAAAATATTTTAGGTTAGCTAAAGAAGTTTGTGGGTTTCTAGACCTAGTGAATAATATTCTATTATGTCTTATTGAAAAAAAAAAAAAAAAAAAAAAAAAAAAAAAAAAAAAAAAAAAAAAAAAAACAGAATAGTGACTATATGTGCTAAAAATTATATTTGGGCTAGAAAAGTCGTAGCCTTGTTTTATATTTTTATACACTTAGTTGTTGCACTACGAATTAATCTTCTAGGTTTCGAGCACTTCTTTGAAGTACTTACTTTAATTTTAATATGAAAATCCCGTATATTTTTTGATAATAACAAATATGGGATTTACGGCATATTAAAACAAAAATGTAACTTTAAATTTGTTTAAAAACATTGCCTTGATGTTTTCAGTTCTCTGCTATTTTCTGTATAATTTTGATGTTTACTAAGGAACTTTCGCATTTATTGTTCCATTTTTGGTAGTAAAATGTGTCTACAGTAACACAAATTTACTCAAATTAGCTTTCACTGGAAGTTTTAACATCTGTGAACACACATGCTTTGCTTCGAATCACATAGTGCAACTGCAATCGCAGGCAAGTCACATCTGCCAGGTCATGAATGCAACATACCGAATCTGTATGCTAACAAAGCTGATTCCTCTATCAATAACGAAATGAAAAGTAGCTAAGTAAATTAATTATATTTTCTCATAGCAAATTTACTGTGTTTGGAGTTCAACATCTCAGCTACGAGTGAGCACAACACACATTCCGAACAAAAAACAAAGACAAATTGTTGGCGTGTTACAAATCGTTTTAACCAAACCAATATTTAAATAACACCGTACTCTTTCAACTAATCTATACTACGGGATTTTGGTCCGTTACTGGCATTAATGTGCTAGAACATAGTAACGAATCAACTTCTTTTGCGCACCGTGCATACAGAAGAGGTTACGAAAAGTGGCCACGTGCCAAATACATGCAGTCAGCATCTTTAGTTACCGATTTTGACGCTAGAGGTGCAAAATTTTTTCACACTGCGTAAAGCAACGCTTTTTGTATTGCATACAACTATGGTGCCATTATTGTTTACATTAGTTCTGCGGTTACAATTTTCTTTGTATTAACCATCTGAGTTAAATATAAATTGTTTTCTGCGGGACATAAACAGACTTCGCATTACATATTAATCGTATTTTGTACAAAACAAATTACATAGCATTAAAATGCCTAGTATATTTTCAGGGACTACAAAATTGCTTTGTATTAACGGGAGCGTCATATTAACAGGGTTTGTACTAATGAGATTCTACTGTATTGGAAAAACATGGTGATTTCATACTAACTCCTATCGAGCTTACAGAAGCTTCCTATATTTAATCCAGATGAAGGCAACGTGGTCAAGAGCTAAGTGAAATGTTAATTAAGACTTGATAAATTAATTTAGGTTACACTAACACATTTAACAGCTCCTAGTATATTGGGACGTGTTTGTAATGAACCTAAGTATTGCCACTACTGGAGAGGTAGTGGGTGTAACCTCACCGTCCAGTGGGCTGAAGAGGTCCAGAAGGGACGTTGACACAACATGCTACCAAAAGGAGCAGCTGGTAGTTATCAGATGGTTGGGTGGTATGCAAAGGGTGATGTCTTCGGTAGCCTCTGATTGGCTGCATCTTTTGGAGTTTAGAGTCTGCGGTGGCTGGTGGCGGCTGAAGAAGTGTTGACCCTCTGGATGTCAACGTCTATGAGCGTGCAGAGTTCTCAGCCATCATGGCGGTGGGACCTCAGGAGTTCTAGTGGTTCAGTTGCCCCTATGAGCGTCTTTGGCCATTACTTATATGACCAATTACTGTATGAATACAAAGGCTACCTAAATGCAAATTTGAAATTTATTTTTAGAAGAGAACAAATTCTCAAGAAAATAAAATAAATGCTGTAAAACAATTAGGTGCAACAACAAATGTGATTAGATGTTTAACTTTGCATGCTCAAGCATTTAATCAGTTCAAAAAATTATGTGAAGTAAAAAAATAGCAAAACTAATGAAACCTGAAGAAACAAGTACAGAAATGCAATTACAGCATTGTTTTCATGACAGTACTAAATTGGCAAAAAATGTACTAAGATAAAACAATAACAAACATTGCCATGAAGATTTCTGTTGGTTATTAGCATTATACCATAGTTGAGGACAAAAGCTTAAGGAATTGTGCTCTTCAATAGAACCAAGGTAGCAGCTATCCTCTGGTACCTCCTGTTCATTAAATTTTTATACCTAGTCTTTATGAAGAACAGGTAATGGCTACGAAGGAAGAAATTGCATATGATTTAGCTAAGGTTGTAATATCTCTATCCTTGACCACAGATACATGAACTTCTGCTGCCACAGAATGTTACATTTAACCGACTTGTTACTTCATGATGATGAATTTCAGTTGAAGAAACTTTGTTTGGACACACTATTTTCCAAACAGCCATATTGTGGATAAAATAAAGTCAACACAGACTTCCCGTGCCAGTTTATGTAGTTACTGATAATGCAAAGAATTACATGAATGCATTGTCAAAAACAACATTCCAGAATGTACTCTCTCTTGCTTCATACACACATTGCAACTTGCACTCAAAATTCATGAACCACGTGCTAATAAAAATAATGTAAATTTTTTATTGAATGGTTACCATTACACACTAAAAAAGGAAAAGGGTAAAAATAAATGTTATGTTGTTACCATCCAAGTAGCATGATTAAGTAAAATAATATGGGGCAGCGGTGGTGCAGTTGCTAGGGCGCTCGCCTCCCACTATGGTGATTCGGGCTTGATACCTGCGGGGTTCACTCCCGGATTTTCACATGTGGGAATCGTGCTATACGATGCCACTTGCCAGCGGGTTTTCTTGGGGTACTCCCATTTTCCCTGCCCTTGCATTCCTACACCGCTCCATCCTAGGGTCTCATTTCATGTCGTGTCTGGGGATGATGGGCAATATGCATTTTTGTGAACTATATAAAGCATTTATATAAATAAAAGTTCGAAAATCATAATATTTTTGGAAACAAAATTGATTTTAAAATAATACCATAAAATCTTAGCCTGGATAATTTGTCATTGTACTAGCCTTTGTTCGACACACATTAATTAGGTAACATATTAATATACACATGATAAATCGTTGAAAATGGTAAATACAAAATCAACAAATTAAAAAAATCTGCATTATGATAACACTGTAAAATTTTGTATCTGCCCTTTCCATTCACAAAAGGACTTAATTTTCCAGAGTCCTAAAAGGCACAAAATTCATTTTTAGTATTCTGTACTCTGGTTTGTGCTACTTCTGGTTCTCAAACTTTCTACAATTCATAATATGGGTGGGGGCACCTTGGCGAGCAGAGTACAGAAGTATTTGACTGAAGTAACGACAGGATGAAACATGACTGAGTGTGAAAAAGGAGTGAAAGTCCCTACATGAAAATAAAATTAACTGAGCAGGTTGCCTGTTAGGGCTTATTGTACTCAGTGTGCAATGTAACCTTAGTCCCAGCCCTCTCGCAGTTACTTTTAGTACTAGACCCAAAACCTTATAGGAAATGGAACTGGTGACCAGGACTATCTTGGCTAAGCACAAAATATGGCAGACGACCGACGTACTGGTCTGCAACCGACCTTACTGAGTGGCAGCCCGCTGGTGTGACCTCATTATGGAACAGGTCAACGACATGAAGGACCAGGGAATTGTGGAGCCATCAAATTCCCCATACAACTCACACGGGGTTCTCGTGCCGAAGAAAGATGGGAAATTGCAATTGTGCGTAAATTACAAATCGCTAAATGAAGTCATCCATCCGATCGCTCCCCCCAGCTATAGACTTGTCTTATGTCTTATATCCTACGAGATAATGGCAAGGTCAAAATATTCAGTACTCTCAACATGGAGTCCTGGTACTGGCAGATTGCGGTCCACTCAGACAGTCACAAATATACAGCCTTTACAACACCGGAAGGCGAAACTCTGCAATTTTGAGTCATGCCGTTCGTCTTGTAAAACGCCCCAGCAACGTTTGAGCAACTAATGCCTGCAGAAGTGTTAACAAGATACATTGGCTTGTTCTGCTTTGCCTATCTCGATGACGTGATAATATATTCCAATAGTGGAAGGAGCACCTAGGCCATCTACAAAGAGTGTTGGAAAGACTCAAGTTACACGGAATGACTTGCAAGCTGTCAAAATGCTTTTTCAGCACGTCCTCAATAGATCATCATGGACACATCTTCTCACCGGAAGGAAACCTCCCGCTACACAGTTCAATACGAGCAATTGAAGAAGTGGAAGAGCCTACAAATAAGCAGCAACTTCAACAGTACCTGGGTCTGTGTAATTGGTTACGAGACTTTGTTCCAAATATCGCAAAATACGTGGCACCACTACACCTCCTAGAGAGTGATGCACAATGGCAGTGGGGCCCGGAACGACGACAAGCGTTTTCTGACTTGAGAAGCAGCTTCACGAATATCCACCAACTCCACAGACCACGAGGAGACAAACCATTAACATTGCAAACGGACGCATGTCAGAACGGCCTGGGCGCAGTACTGTACCAGCAAGGCGAAGAAGGGTATCTGCATGTGATAGCGTATGCGTCAACTCGCTTAAACTAAACCGAGCAGCGCTATCATATCAATGAGCAGGCCGTTATTTGGGCAATGAAGAAATACAAGTATTATCTCGAAGGGCAACACTTCATATTCCGGACCAACTCCAAAGCCCTCCAATGGCTACACAGGTCCTGGAATTCGAAGGCCAAGCTCGCCCGGTGGGACATGTTCCTTACTACGTTCTACTTCGAGGTCCAACATTGCCCCGGCAAACTGAATGACCTACCGGACGCCTTGTCTCGATTCCCGACACAGGAAGAGAAAGCTGAAGAGGAAGAGAAGGTGTCTCTGCCACCACAAGTCGAAAGAAGTCCGGAGGTGCAAATCCGACTTTTCCAACTACTAATAACCTGCCAGCAAATAGCCTTACGTCAGCAGGAGGACCCCAACGTTCGACGCTTACTATGGGAACAGCCTAAACGATTCAAACTATGGGATGACATTGTGTGGAGTCGACCAAGCTCGCTGCTAGTGGGTGAAACCCTCTTCAATCGCAACATCCAAAATGACTGAATAAGTAAGCAATCACCAACACCCCTCTTAGAACCAGAGTAAACTACCCTGCTATTGATCTAGCGGAAAAATCTTCGCCATATACGTGTCAGTCAGACTTAACTGGCACGCGTCATGGTATTGAACTGAACATTTTTGAGTTCTATAAATATTTATGTTTTTTATGTTATTTAATGTTTATTTTTATTAAGTTAAATAATAGTGTGAAATTTTATTTCTTTATGACCTCTTTATTCATTTTATTAACATTTTACAAAAATGGTTATGTATAGCTAAACTATAAATTTTGTCAGAACACTTGTTAAACTTTCCTCAGTAGAATATTTATCCCCCTTCTCTGGCCCTTCCAGTCTCCTTTTAATATTTGAAAAAAAAAAAAAAATCTGCATTGATTTTTTACATTGCTGTCGTTTTCACTGTTTTTCAGATGTACATATAGAAAAATTTTGAAGTATAACATTGCTGTTTCAATAATTATGTTATGATACTGCAACTTAAAACTTTTAAACTGAACATATTTATGTTACTAATTCCAAGTAGCATGTTCAAACAGACCATGTAACCAGGCCAGGGAGAGACTAATAGAAAAGCTATGTTCATAGGTAGTGGAGTGTTTACCGTATGTACTCATGTATAGTGCGCACCGTGATTTTTTGCAACAAGTTCCAGAGAAAATTTTTTTTATAAAATCGCACCAAAAAATTTTTCACGCCCTGTTAGTAAGTATGAAACAAATTATTCTTTTTTATATTAATGTGTGGTGATTGTGATATGTTTGGAAAATACTTTTATCAAAATACCTACTTGCAAAAAGCCAAAATAAAAAAAAATTCCAAAAACCCTACACTTCTACTACTCAACACTTCCGGCTTCGTTTTTCTTTTTTCTCCTTTCTCCTTCCTTTTATTAGCAGTGACAAGTTCTCTTTTTCTTTGCTGTGCTAGTATGTCACACTACTGTTATTAAAAAAAGTCTCATCCCCCCCCCCCCCCCCCCCCCCCTGCGCTCTATCATGGTTCGTTAGCCTCTTGCATTGAAACAAAGAGGGATGGTGAAATTATTAACCGGCAACATCTTCTTGGTATTAAAAGCAGAAGGGGGGGGGGGGGGGGGCATAAACACGTGGCAGCTCTGGTTTGTGGTGTGATAGAGGATGCTATTAGTTGGGTGAGGGGGGTTAGGACCTACACATAACTGAAGGATTGCTGAGAGAGAAAAAGAGAGAAGGGAGAGGAGTGATGTAAGAGCGAGAGATGAGACAACAGACAGTCCCGCCACTTCCTTCAACATCCCCGGACAATTTATGGCTACTACTCCCCCTTCCACTTTTTTTTTCCATGTGTAGCGTGCCCCAGAAATGTTTTCTTTTATTTAGGTAAAAAAAAGGGTGTACTGTACATTAGTAAATATGGTATGTGGAGAACTGGCAAGTTGCCTCATTTAAAACTGCAAGTGTAGCTTTTATACTCATCCTTCTGCCCTGAGGAAGATACCAGTGTGTAAGTGGAGGTAGCAATAGGTGGGAGGGTGTTAAATGTATGGCCTTTTGCACAGTGTGTGCTTGTATCCTTGGAGGGGTGGCATAAGGCAAAGGAAGGGCTATGTCATTCAGAATGCACTCATTCACTTGCTTGCTCTGGACTAGCTGTGTCCAGCTAATTGTCACTCTATTCTTGTTCCTTGTTTCACACTGCTCAGCATGAATCCATTCACTTATTTTACACAGAGGAATTTGTGGAATGAGTGGAAAATGATTTAACTACTTAGCGCATCTCTTACTTTTATTTTGACATTTTTTTGTGTAATTCTTGCAGTACTTCTACGTGGCAGAGATTTGTTCTCATCTCAGCCCTAAATCAACATTTCCTGGATCAGAGTACAAGACATTTGATGAGTATTATTTTAAGAAGTACGGCATTCGCATACAGAACAGTCGCCAGCCTTTATTAGATGTGGACCACACTTCAGCTCGCCTAAATTTCCTCACGCCACGGTATGAAACATTATACTTAATACTAATTTTGTGCAAACTATGGTAATCAGTATTATTATTATTATTATTTTTTATTTATTTATTTAGTCCAGGCATGTGTTCCAATCCTGGGTAAATCTGTATAGTGTTCTGGTTTTTGGGCATAGTTGCCATGAAGGGGAGAAGCTGTCGTTAGGAGCCGGCTGCTCTGCCTAGAGGATAGGCTTGTTATTCCAGCCATCCAAAAGAATGTATAAAATTGAAGTGAAGCAACGGAAGAATGAAGATCGAAGAGAATATGGGGGAACCCCAAGAAAAGCTTTATACCACAGCAATTCTCGCCACACTCCCCACATGAACTCTGTCCAAAAATTTCTTTCTTACTTGGCCAGGATTGAACTGGGGATCCCAGTGGTGAGAGGCTGAGAGTATAAATCAATAGGACCTTCCAACTCTGGGTAACATGTCAAAATTAATGCTGTAAATATTGCAAGTTAGTATTTCATATTAGGATGTGTGTTTCTGGTCTGTCATGTAGTAGTTTCTTCATGTGCATGCTACATCAGACTTGAGTTTTTGAAATAATCATATTTTGTGTAAATATTGTATACATTCATCCTATTGTCCATATCTTGTAAGTGCAGTAATTTTTGACAGTTCTAGAAAAGTAGCACAGCCACAGTGTATGTTTCCGCCTCAGCTGTTCTGTCTCTGAGAAATCTACATTTGTAAACAAATTTTTGTGAGTCCAGTGTACACTTGCATTTTCCTCTTGTTTCTTGATGTCCTGTCATGGCAGGCTCTGAAAGATCAAAATTAGCCAACCTGTTTTATTTTATAATGGCCAAGTAAATATGCTGGGGCTCTGTATATTGTATTTCGGGTTCTGAAAAAGAGTGGGGGGAGGGGGGAGGGGGGCACTTCAATTTGATGTCTTTCTTGAGACGGCATTGTTTGCGGTTCTTCTTACAAGAAAGTTCATTTTTAATTGCATATTGTTTTGATGGAACAGTGAAAAGTTTTGCTAGTATGGAAATAAAATTCAAATTATTATAACTTTGAAAGTTTTAACTTTAATGAAAGAACTAAACGCAATACATATGTCACTGTTCATACAAATGCAGCAATAAGCGCACACACTTTTACCGATGTTAACATTACACTCATTCGATTTGCAATAAAGACCAAATAAACAATTATTTGTACATTACAAAAGAGTTGAAGGTGGTTTTTTTAGGCCAAGTGCATTTTATCACTACAGTAGCTGTTTAGAAATAGATTATGTACAAAACACACTTGTTTGTAAGTCACAACCTCTTGAACATCTGTTTTTCTAAGGAAATACTTGCATGATCAGTTCACTAAAATCACGTTTGTCCATCACTGATATGAAATTATTTATTTGCAGAATCATTCAGTGAAAGTGATGTTTCCCCCATTTCCTGAAACCAATGAAGTTACCCTTTGAAACGTAAATTATATTCGTGTAGCTTCATGCAGAACACCAGTTTAAAAATGGTGGAACAAACCACTTTACAAAACGGTGAACACATGCATATAATATTACATTTCACTCTAGAAAACACAGTAAAATGGTACCTACAACAAACTGTGTTTAATACAACCAAATATAAAAATAATTAACTACTGATAAAGTATTTATACAACACCAACACGGTACTCGCATAAACATAATGAAAAAGAGCACATGCACAATGGCATTTTCTGGACTGGAAACGTTTCACTGACCGTGCTAAATATGTTTTTAAAGCCAATTCTCTAAAAGCCAAAAAAAAATTTACACTTTGCTTTAAAAACATAATTTAAACCATAACTATTGTAAGTATAATTTAAATGTAAATTACAACTTCTAGCTCTGAGTACTACTTTATTCTGCAGTCATCATGGATAACGTCAAAATTACAACATACATCCTGCAGCAGTTCATCCGCTGATAAAATACTTTGCAAATGAGAGCATTTAATGTTTATATAGTGTGTAAGTTGGTGACATTGTCTGTCAAATTTTAACCCACTTAAATGAAATGGACAATAAGGTGAAGTCACTGAATGAGGTGGCACATTGGTGATCCTCTAAGACTCGCCTTCTTGAGGACCCAAGTTCCATTCTCAATTTGGCTACACTGATTTTCGTTTTTTTTTTGTTTTCCGTAACCACTCCAAGTGATTGCTGAGAAAGCTCCTTAATGGTAGACCATGGCCTACTATTACTGTTAAGGGATACCAACTTTTTCAGAGTGGCCATAAGGCACACTCCAGACAACTCATTGCATGTCATCTGACTCCAATAAAATGATCAAGGAAAATTATTATGAAAAAATAACAGTTTAAAATCCCATCTGCAATATGCAAAAGTTGATATTATACATCACGTCAACATTTTATTTGCACATATACAAAAACAAAATATTAGTTGCAACTAAAGTAGTAGTTAAGTGTGATTGCAATTTCTGATGTAATCTGCTTCAAAACAGACAACACCAATACATAGTGGAAGAAAAATTACTGTACAGATCTCAGCAAGTGCTACTGTCACTAATACCTTTGTCAACTTATGCCATCTGCCAGCTTAATGCTTAACTATTTGTGGTCATTGGTTTAGAGCATCAGGGTAAACATACCTATAATCATGGAAATCATAATTTACTGACACTGTGTTTATTAATATGGATATATGACGTGTCGTCCTATGTCCATATACAATGATTCTTTCAGTCCCAGGATTGGAAAATCTTGTACACTAAGGGACAGTTGACAACTCTATAATCACAGAAGAGGTCTGATTTTATGAAGTGTCGTGGTTTCTAAGATTCACTCTATAAAATCACTGGCTTCGTTAACTCAGGACAAACTGAATTTGACTTTCCATGACCCAAAAATTGTGGTAAAATTATTTTTTATTGCATGAAGTCTGCATTTGTTAGTCTCTAGTGCAAAAATTTGTTCTTCTGGTTAAATATTTACAGTAGAACTCATATTTTACACTTTTGAAGAGACAATACAAAAATGGTGTATGATGCAGGAAAGTGTATGGAAAAGAAAATGCTAAAATTAATTGGGGGTTATGTCCAGATGGGGAATATATAGATATATATATATCATATATAGTAAACTCCCGATTAACCGTGTTAATCGGGGCCAGAGAAAACACGAATAAGCAAATTTGTATTAGAAAACCCGGCTAATCAAATTTACACATTTTTACTATTAATGGAACAGTGATATTGGCTCCAAAAATTGTGATAAAACACAGTACCTATTATCCTGTGTGTGCAAGATTTAAGTACACGATACTTTAACTGATATTTATGTTGCACCAAGTGTAGGTAATTTACGGCGCATCGAATATACACAGCATTTCTCTGGCGCTAGGCGAACGTGTTGGGCAGGCAACCTGTAGCAATAGATAAGCGGTCCGTAGTTGTGTGTCGCTTTCTCATTGTGTGTCACTCAGACCTTCCCTTTAGATGGCAGAGTTAGTTGAAAGTTTAGAATGCAATGAAATAAAGACTAGACTATAACGGGACTTTAAATGAGGCAACCTGTCATTTAAACAATACAGTACAATCCCCATTAAAAATTAACTGTTACAATACAAAAGCATATTAAAATTTTACCGACTAAGCTGGTTCCACAATAGTGCAATGTGTTGCCTTATGATGCATTGCGAATTAGTGGTAGCCAATCAGGATGAAGCAGATTCCCGTGCAAAGCGTCAGCGTCGAGTGGGTTGCGCAAAATTCTTCCGTTGCGATTGTCAGCGTCAACCTGTGATTGAGAAGAAGAATAAGTGTTTGTTTACAAGGAGAATAAAAGCATATATTTTTTTACCATTTAAAAACGACTATCACATTTACACCAACGTTTTCGTATTTGTATTTTTATTATTGCTGCGTGGATGTGCAAAATAGAAGACAAGGCTTCTTGTAGATATGGACAATGTTTTAAAGTTTGTTTATTAACATCAAAACATATATCCTTCATCTTATAATGTCTCATTCCCGCTAGTTTTCGTCACACATCACGTTCAATACTACTCTATTTTTTCTTCTACCACTTAAAACATACAGTTTCAATTTTTTACACATGTTTTTGTTACATGTGTGAGGTCTGTAATTTCCGTCCTTAAACTAGATAGCAGTACCATCTCAGACGGCATCCGTCGCCGACAGATCATTGCTTGATTGTGAAACAGAAAGTATAGCTCGTCGCAGCCCAATGCATCACACTATTGTGGAACTACCTTTACAAACACACAAGAAAGTTTTAAATCTCTGAAATGTTAAATTTTTTGTTAACATTTAAACACTTGATATGCAAAATGTATTTAAAGTTAAACCGTGCCTCTCTTGAAAAGGCTACAATTTTCTTTTGTTTGGCACCGGAATTGATGTTTTTGTGTATAACACACCATGCTCGAATTGTTTTATTATTTCAAACTTTTCTGTGATAGTTTAAACTATCCTTGTATGCTTTATTGATGTTGCAAAAACAAGTGAACGATGACCTGGGCCAGTAATCTATAAACTGGCAAGACATGTTTCGAACGATAGGGAAGGGGGGTGAGGGGAGAAGTTACTGAAGCTGTGTCCGAAACCAGAATGACAAATTCATTATTTTGAAATTTGGTATTTCGTAAGTTGTTGACAGTCACTTGTTTAGCACCCGCGGTGACACATTTTTACAATTTTTACATTACCAGTGAAAAATATTTTTATCTAAATTTAATGCTTAAAACGAACGTAATATTTCTACAATCACTGGAATGCTGTGCATACATTAATAAATAAAATAATAAGTTATGCAATAACGACTTCAAAAAGAATTTTTGTTGCGAAATATATATACAAAGTACAAGAGTTACCTGGTTTTTAAAACATGCCTAGTGTATTTTATGAACAATTATTTGATTTATAAAACATTTGCACATGTGTTCATTTTGTATTTTTGCTAACATCCGCTGCTAGATAGAAAATACAAAATACCAAATTACCAACTACGTCACCATTTTTGTATACAAAATTGGGTCATGTAATCATTTTGTCAACAAAATCTGCCATTTACAGTGTTGTCAACCATAGCGGAATTCCACTACTCATAGCAAAATTTAAACCCTGAGAAGAAAAAGCGGCAAAAAGTGATAAACACAGATAATGTAGTCACTTTCTTGCACGCTGCTGGCATGCCCTCCAAAAAAAATAACAAGCCATTGGTGGTTTAAAGCTAATCGTAGCAAAGGGAGATTTTCTTTTTAAAGCATAAAGATTATTTTTAATAACTAGTGTTTTACTGTTATTCGAATTTTGTAAACATATATTTTTGTGCGACGACATAATTCAGCACCTGCCACTATTAGCTATTGCTACCAGCACCACTGCACTGAAGACAGTGGAATGTTCAGAATTCATCTTTAGTATGCAATAAGTGTCTAATATATTCACTCATTCACTCATCTGGTATTATCACCTATCACCTGTTGCCATAAAGATAAGATTTTTGTCCCATTAATTGTTGTGTAGTAATTCTTCTGTTGCTGCTGTCCATGGCAGTTCTAATTTTTGGACCTTGGTATCGTGGTTGCTAGGTCATTTTGTGTGTGTGCGGATGAGCTTTTGACGAGTTTACGGGACTTCAGATTTTTTGATACTTGGTATTTTGGGAATTTTGTGGTAATTTTTGTTCACGATTTTCAGTGTTTTTCGATGATATTTATTGTAATTCTGGCTGTTCAGGTTTCCTATCTTAGGCCAGGTGCAAATTAAAAAAGAAAAAAAAAAAGAAATTGTTGTGTAGTGGAATTTTACTAGAGCTGTAGCGAAATTGCCTCTTTCTGTGTTGGCAACTCTGGCCATTTCGAACACGGCCTGAGATGAGTCAGAGTCCAATGTGCTTCAATGGATGGAAATATGGATGTCTCACGCAGGTGTCTGCGACAGGCTGATACTTTAAAGAGATAAACATTAGCCCACGCTGCATATTAATAGACGTACCTTACCACTGCTTGTTAAACGACACACTTTACAGCATCACCTGACCGCCGCATGGATAAACTGAAAACCAGTTAAACAAAGCATTATTAAGCGGGAGTTTACTGTGTGTGTGTATGTGTGCATGCATGAATGCATGTGTGTGCATGTGTGTGTGCGTGCATGCATGCACACGCATGTGCACACAAAGTAGAAGTGTGTACAGTAGAACCCCCTTTTTACACTTTTTAAGGGGGGACTGAAATTGTTGCAAATAGTGGGAAAGTGTGATTTGAGGGAAACGTATTAAAACATCTTAACGGACAGTGAATTGTGATATAATAAAATCCAAACATAGCATGACATTGTGTAAATGCAATTATTCACTAAAGACAATCTGAACTATATTTCAATAGAAGGATTAATAGTATTTATGTCTCACATTCTGTATAATAAAATTTCAGTAATTAAAAATAAAACCATACATTCAAGAATTAATGAAAGGTAAATAAATATACTGCATGTATGTACATATTTCAATTTAACTCATTATACACGTAGTGAAAAGAGGTAAAATTAATTTTGCAGTTATGGTTAACAGATGAGGATAGGGTGTACAGATACATAGCAATATGTACTAAAAATTACTTACAGTATTATTAATACTGTGTGAAAAAATCAGGAATTTTATTTTGCTTTAATTGCTGGCTTACTGAGTTCTTCTATTTTTCTGTCAACAAGATTTAAGTGGTCAAACATACTGTCTGGACAGTTAAGCCCAGAGAAATAGTTCCTCAGAACTGCAACTGCTTGCAGAGCTTTATGCTTGGTAGGTATAAGGATTTCTTCATCTTCATCACCATCATCATTGCCATCATCTTCTGCAGTTTGTTTCTCCCTGATGTGCGAACTGACAATGTCATCTAGAAATTGTTCTTCATTTGTTTGTACATGACTGTCAACGTCGACAAAGTCGCTGAACAAACCATCTGGCTGGATTTTCTTCCAGTTTTCTTTCTAAGTGCTGTTGGTTTCACTGTCCTCATTTGTACACTGTGTTCGTGAATTTGGAAAACCTGCCTTTCTGAAACAATTGATAATTGTGCTTGCTGTAACTTGTTTCGATGCATAGGCAATTTCATGCACTGCATCCAGAACACTAATTTTCTTTTCTTGTCGATTTTTGCCAACATCTAAGAGGTTCAAGATTTTCTGGACAATTATTTTTCGGTACTTAAACTTAAAGCCATGGATGATGCCTAAATCCAAAGGCTGCAACTCACTTGTGCAGGTGGCAGGGATATAAACCAGCTTTATATTCCTTAAATTCAAATACTGTGGGTGAGCGTGGCACTGGTCCAAAAAGAGAACAATTTTTCTGTTTGCAACACTCATTGCTTCATCCACAGCATGCAAATACTCTTCAAACATTTTGGATGTCATCCAGGCTTTGTGGTTTGCTAAGTATTTTGTTGATAAAGTTTTAATGTTTTTAAAACACCTTGGTTTCTTTGCCTTCCCTATCACCAAAGGCTAAAGTTTCTCACTACCATCTGAATTGGCCATTAACAACATTGTAAGCCTTTGCTTACTTAGTTTACCCCCATGACATTGCTCCCCCTTAAAACGCATTGTTTTGTCTGGGAGGAGAGAATAAAACAGGCCTGTTTTGTCTGCATTAAAAATGTCCTTTGGGTCATATCCTTGTATGTAAGTGTGCAACTTCTGCAGTCGAAGAGTCAACACTTATGCTTTCTCCACATGCTGCCTTATATACAAGGTTATGTCATTGTTTGAAACTGTTAATCCAACCATTGGATGCACAAAACTCATCTATTCCCAGCCGTGTAGCTATACATTGCGCCTTCTCTCTCAACAAAACACAATTTATGGTGACATTTGAAGCTGTTGCACCCACAAACCATTCTTTCAATAGTACTTCAAGTTCGTCATACTTCGAAGCACGAATGTATTTTGACTATTTTCATTTCTTGGGAAAAATACCACATTGCTTTGCATTTTCTTCAATGCTTGCACAATTTTTTACAATTGTGTTGAGCATTGAAATAGACATGCCTAACTTCACGGCGAGTGAAATGCGTTTACCAGTGTGCTCATCGACACACTTTAAAACGTTTTGTTTTTCATGGATTGTGAAAGTTTTCCGTTGTTTACTTCCCGACATCATGGTAAAACACAGATTTAAATTGACTGAAAACATTTTATACTACAGTAAACAGTAAAACATTAAGATTTATAAACGCCCTCGATCGCTTCCATATTACCCACCACACTCGCATAGATAAACCACAACGAAAGACTGCTACGAGACCACAAAAAAAAACAGTTGTTCATAATGCCAATAACCTGATGGAAAGTCTGGGTCAAGTTCAGGATGTGGGAAGTGGGTGGGAGGAGAGTGAAGTGTCACACATAAAGAGGTACAAGCAAGGTCGCGACAGTGTTGCCAGATACAACAGCAATTCCACCATTGCTACATCTTCCACGCCGGAGACAATGCATTCAATGATTTTGATGCACACAAATGTATTATTTTAATAATTATTGTATTTGCCACATTGTAAGCCAACCTTTTGTTATCATTTTAAATCTTCCAAAATCACCCCTAGGCTTAGAATCGGGACAGGCAAAATCACATACAGTTCCAACCAATTATATATAAAACAAGCTGATAAAATGGACAGTGTATATTTATCAGTATCGTTGCAGGCCTAATAATAATATTATAATGTGTTTCAACTACATAAAAATGTGCAGTTTTTGTGTCACGCGCATCCCCTATAGTCTGGTTGGATGTGACCTCTAACAAGGTCATGGCAGGCGGCGGCGGGTGGTGGCAGTCGTGGAGTATACGTGATTATGGCACAGTGCCGTATCTACAATCTACCAGCCCCAGTACCCATCTGCAACTTATTCACATCACAGAAACCTGATTTAAGCTACTGCCGCAAAATGGTTTTATCATCCACTAATTTCAAATAACATTTTCTGATCAAATATTTTTTTACTTGAAAATCTAAAACAAATAGTTAGCAACAGAGAAGACAATTTCTGAAAAAAAGCAACTTTTATCAGATGCTGCTGCTGTTCATCTAAACTCTTGAGACATCTGTGTACCACGCTGCCTTCACAAAGTTTGAAAATGGGGGGGGGGGCAGGACACAGAACAAGCAAAGCGGGCTCTAGAAGAAGGGAAGACTGACCAGCAGTGGGGGGTGATGTCCGTTTGGCAGCCCCTGGATGTCTACATAAATAAACCATTCAAACTTTTTAAAAGTTTTACACACACTGTACTCTTTCCCAGAACCAATAGAAAAAATATAGTAATGAGGTAATTATTACGCATTACAATTTTTTTTTCAGTAGTAGTGCTTTTCTTGCAATTTGATATTACAATTAAAAAACCAAAAACCACAGCAGTGTACAGCATTTGGTGTAAAGTAACAATATAAATAAATACAATTTTAAGTGACATCATTAGATGTAATGGGTAAGTACTTTGAGATATGATTTCATGGTGTAAACATCAATTGCATTCCTTTATTCCCTTCCAATACGCATCAGCTTCCCGCCTTGCTCTTGCTCAACCACCAAACTTCATTATTTCCCTTTCCCTGCTGCTGGCCTCTCACTTCTACTTCTTCTTTGCTCTCTTTCCCTAGTCATCCCATTCCTTCCTCCTCCTAAGCCCCTCCCATACCACTCGGCCACCCACATCGCTCTATTCATGATACTGCCAGCCACTCTCACACCTCCAAGCTCCCCCAATTTTCATTTTTCTCCCACACTGTCTCTTCTTCTCCCCCTCCACCCCCCCCCACCACTTCCTTCCTGAAACCGGTGAGCGCTGAACCAAGCATTCTCATCCTCTTGCTCCTAACCTCCTCCTCCCCTCCATCATCTGAGCACTTTGACAGCGTATCGATCCATAACACACAGAGGCATTTTTTGTCCTCTCTCTAAATTCATGTGCGTTTGCACTTAGCTGTGACATCTTTTCACCACTTCTGTCCCTTTCCTCCTTCTCCTCCATCCCCCTTCTACATTCCCCATTCCTACCTATTCACGTCCGTGAATGTGAAAAATTTGGCACAAATAACTCACCATGTACTCTCATCTGATAGTGTGTGCGGGAGATGTTCAAAAGTTGGCTTGCATCATGTTTTTTTTTTTTTTTTCCCAGAGGGTTTAAAAGTTAGGGGTCAGCTTACAATGCCGTCAATCCGGTATTAGTTTATTACATGCATTTCTGTTAAGCAGGTTTACTGTAAATTTTTTAAACCTTTTACACTGTAGGATGATACCAAAACTCTCTTGTATCTACGAGTGTGTGGGCAGATAGACCACTCGTAAATACAGGATATAATTACCTTGATTTGCATATGTAAATTGACGGTGCATTACAAAACTTTTGTAACTGCAGACGTCTCAGTGTCACACACTTGTATACGACGAAAACGGGAGTAACGAAATGTAAACAAATAGTGTAAATTGTGGGAAGCTATATATAGGTGCGTTGTGATTAACAGGAATGTATTACATTGATGCTAATGAAGAAAAGACAGGACCAAAATTAATTGGTGTAAATAACGGGAAAATGTGAAAAGCGATAATGTAAAAACAGAGTTTCACTGTATATGTGTGTCTATTATATACGTGTGTGTGTGTGTGTGTTATATATATATATATATATATATATATATATATATATATATATATATATATATATATATATATATATATATATATATATATATTATATATATGCGTGTGTATGTCGTTGCCTCAGTGCAAGGAGATGAGAAATGAGTGGCGCCCGCCACTACCCTGTGATAAACAACCCCTGCGAAGAAAGGCTAACATTCCCTGCACCCCCGGAAAATTGCTGATACAGGAATTTTTAACTATATAAAGAGGTATGAGAAAGCCTCAGGCCAGAGTCGCCGGGCTCGCCGGCCATGTAGGTCAGCAAGCACTCCCTGGGTATGACCAAGACCTATCTCTCTTATCCTACAGCCTGCGAAGACTCCAACTCTCCAGCAGCTTGAAGAAGGCTCCTCCTGCAACCAGAAGACTGCATGTCACTCCAGAGGTAAACTCAACATCCAATCCCTGCACCCCTTTTACTCCAGTCACTCCCTTGACTCTGCATTAGCAGGTCGTCGCAACGTTTCACTACTGGGCAAATTCCCCTTGAGAGGATACGCTGTAAAGAGCGTAAACCAACATAAAATTTAATATGTCTGAAATAAGAATAATTTTGGTTTTATTCTTTTTCCAGGCTTACCTTCATCTGAATCAATGACGTAAATAATTAATTCTTTATCTAGCGTGTATAATCCAACCGGGATGTCCCATTTCCAATTTGAGTTTGAAAAGACATTCCGCTGCTCCTGGGTTTCGGGTGCTCCCTCGCCTACCCTCGATTGTTTCCTAATTCCGGACTGCACATCTCTCCATCAGTGCCTTTGGTGCATTTGAATAGACGCACGCCCAGGGCTGTAAATCTGCAGGAAGGACAGAAGGCAAGTCTAGATGCACAATAAGAAGGGTGGTATCCAGAGCCGTAACTGGCGTAGAGAGCGATGAGCGTTTCCCAGCTTAACTAACTCACAGATAGACGCAGAAGTTAAGTGTGAGGGCATACCCCCACCTGCGGACCCAGAAATTAAACCTCTACCAATTTCTCCGCTCATTCCTCTAGACGACAAGTCCGAGCTTGACACTTACTTGGGTGCTTGTTGGCTGTGGCCAGATCAGGAATTTATAAGGTACCTCCAGCGGGAGTCTCCCGTGCCTACCGTTACTATAACATCACCCAAGCTAGACCAAGAGAAAGAGAAAAAAAATACTTGTGCAATCCGTTTAGCTTTTGGGAAGGTAATTCTGGTTTGACTACTACTGAAGATCATCCCGAAACCCAGAATAGTTCCTTCCCCCGTAAATTACATACCCATATGCCGGCATACGCGACCATTGCGAGTAACATCAATCCCTCCAGCAGGATCATCCACGCCTACCATCACCATTGATTAATCCATATCATGACACGTACCACCAGGACAGCTCGCGGCCCGCATTTTGGCAGCTGTTGTAGTGAGAAAGATTGTATTTCCCAGCCGGGAAACAATCACCTTTCGACTCACTGGGGTTTGTTTCTCCTCCCCTCAGAAGGTATCCCCCCACTAAGCGGCCCCCTTTTGAACCTACTACGACCCACCGGGCTAAAGTAGTAGCAAACACGCCGTGGTACGAGCACCTACTGAACTCGAGAGGGCAGTCAGCGCTCTAACCACTATCGTGAAGGAGAGACTGCGTCAATATATTTAAAAAATTAATTTCAATTTTTTTCTAGAATTCTTAACAAATTTTTTTAAATTTTTTAATTTATTAACACAAAACCATTTTTTAGTTATAAAATTTAATTTAATTATTAATAATACATATAAAAATAATTTGGATCACACTTTTTTCACCATTTTAGCTTCCTTGAAAAGTTTTGCATTTTAGGTTTATAGTTCCAAATTGCGCTAGACCTTGAAAAGTCCTTGAATTTTCAGGTTATAGTAGAATGCATAACGTGAAAATATATATCTGCCTAAGATTGAAAAATATGTTATACATTTGTTATGGAAACTACTAAATGCCACAGAGTATTTCTGAAGGAAAATATATTAATCTTTTCTCAGATATCTTGTAGCAATTTTGATATGTAAAGTTTCTGGCAACCACAGACTGGAAAGATTCTTTCAATCACCATTTCACTGTTTGTGAGTTGGGGTTGATAAAATGTATGTAGTGTAGCAGGCTCCAGGGGGCCCTCATATGACACGTTAAACTAGTATGGTATATAAATTCCTCAACGGGCTCCTTGTTTTGATAACAAGTCAGTTTGACTCAGTGAAGAGAGAGTATTTAAGTGGAGCACACTCTCTCTCCGTCCCCCCAGGCAGCGGCTGACAGCGAAGCGTCAACGTCAGTGTTAGGGCAACAGGAAGAGCGCTGAGGTCCGGAGCTGGCATCAACGAGACATTTACTGGTGAGCATAAATCGGCTAGGCGGTAGGGTCGCATTCCTTTATCGAAACCCTATTAATAAATCACGTAGGCAAGGTTAGGGCATATCGGGAACTTATAAACTTGTAATTTATAATTAACTTGTTGTTCGGGGTATCTCAAATATTCAATTTTACATCAATAAGGCATTCAACATTTTGTTAATTGTAACCTCTCAGTAATTCTAATAATATAGTCAGACGGAAGTAAAGTAAAGTATTATAATTTCGAGATAGTGGTGATGAGAGATATTGTAGTTGTACCAAGTATTGTTTTATATCTACCTAGAGATTGTAATAAGTATGTTTAGTAGAATCCCCTCTTTCATTTAATAGTCACTAGCATTAACTACCCCCTAAAAGCGATCCTGCCTATGTGGAGAGTAAGAGAGATGAGGAGAGAAGAGTAGTGAGTAGTTGGCATATTAGCAAGAGTCATAGTGTAAGGTAGGCAGGTCGTCACAGTGGGATTCAAATTCCATACAAATTTGTATTGGTGGAAGTTTCACATTTGAGCATCTCAAATGTGTGATGTTTGAGTTTTAAAATGAAAAGAAGGAGCTGTGTTCTTTAGTGGATTAATTTAGATTTTGTTCACCTTAATACTGAACTTATTAGTCATTGAAATGTCCTTGAATTGATGTCTGAAATATTTGTGAGAACACTGTCATCAATATTGGCTAAAATCCCTATTTATGGGTTGAGTGGGACAGGAGTAACAGTGGATATTCAAAGCAGATTGGTTTCCTATAATTTTCTGGTATGTATCCTTCGGTTGCACTCCGAGGTTGCCATCAAGAATGTAGAGTGGTGAACTTAGGGTAATTATTAAAGCAAGATAAAATCGTTTTAGCAATTAAAGTGTTAAAATTAGGTAACAAATTGAAAAATTAAAGCTAGTATTTTTCAGGGTCTGTTATGTCTCAAGCTGCAAATTTTTGACTCGCAGCCTGGTACTTGCTTGAAGGGGGGTATTTGTATTGCCAGACTTCACCACTACATTAGAGGGATTCATAGTGGCTTTCGATCCTGTCTGGTCGGAAACATGAATTATCAGTGGCTCAGCTGAGAGAGATGAATATCTGTATGTAATACAAAATAAGGTAAAACTGAAAGTGACATTGGGCTAAGCGGTAGCACATTCAAAAAGCTGCAAACCATGAACGTGTCCAGTCCAAGCTTATGAGAACTGCTATCTTGTATTTGTTACACGCTGTTTTGTACCCCTCAGTGTACCTGGAGGAGGGAGCTGATAACATATGAAGTGTAGAGCAATACTCTACCCTTCATTGGAGTAGTACTAGACCATCTGTGCAAGACACAAGTGCATTTTCAAGAGGATGACAGAAAGTGTCATGATGACAATAATATGGCTCATACTCATCCTCGGGACGGTTTGCCTCCAGGTATCTGTCGACCTGATGTGTACAATGCTTTGTTTAGTCCATTTAAGTATTTCAAATAAGGGAGTAGGGAATGGCAGATTCCATCATTGTACGTGTTTTACTCTCACATCTAGTGTAATAGTACATTGTATGTTATTAGCAGTAGTAGCACTACTTCACAGAATAAAAAATTCGTCAGACGCAACACCTGAAAGTTATTTTGATTTTTTGTGCCACCCTATATTTTGTCCTTCTTTTCATCACTATCAATGTTGGATTGAGGTATAGGCCATGCTAAGGTTTGTGCTTATAGTCCTTTTGTTCTCCTGCCATTTGTCTGCTGTTGCACTGATTAAATGAAGAATTCTGAAACGCGTACCTTGTGATTCCTGTTGTAGGTAGGTTGACATCTTGTCAATAGTCAAGTTGTTAAAAGACAGAGCAATTTGCTCTGGAAAGCAGAAACTAGGAAGAAATTTTGAATTGGTCATGGCTTGTATTAAGGAGCCACCCCAGCATTTACCTGGAGTAATTTCAGGAAATCAGGAAGACTTTACTTTGAATCAAACCATGTCCTCTCCAATGCAATTCCAGTGTGTGACCACAGTGCCACCTTGCTCTTTTATATTGTATATCCTACCATATGTGTGTGTGTGTGTCTATATATATATATATATTATATATATATATATATATATATATATATATATATATATATATATATATATATATATATATATATTAGTGTGACACAGAATGTATAATATCTCCTTATAACTAGGTAACATTAGTCTATAGGCTGTTCACGGTAAACTGAGTACTTTTGAAAGCCCTTCTCAAGATCTACACGTAAGCATATTGTGTATTCTTCTGATGTATTTTAAATTAAGCATCATGATCCTGATAACTTTACTCATGCATCAGTTTATTGAAACTTTACATTTATTAGAAAAGCAAATTAAATAATTTCAGTGTTCACAAATGTGTGCCTAGCACTTTTAATTCAAATTAAATACATGGAACTACTTTCCCTCCTTTATTACCAACACTAGGCACACGCCACTCAGTGTACTCATCAACAAAATACATGCTGGTAGGGGCAGTGATATTTTTCAAAGGTTGATTTCAAAAGTGTTCAATCAACAGTGAACAGCCTATATGAGTGAGATTGGGCTTGTTGGGCTGTAATGTGTGTTGTTGGGCAGCTATGTGAATAGGAAGGGAGTAGCACTTCCCACAAGCAGTGAAGCAACCAAGCGAGCCAAGCGGGAGAACCTGGAGCAGAAACAGATCCTAGTGCCAGAGTTGTGCACAGTGCACCCATTCCCTGCCTCGCTGTGGCGCAAGGCAGTCTGTCTGCCCTGCATCCTCTACCGCATCAATGCGCTGCTGCTGGCTGACCAGGTGCGCTGCATTGTGGCGCGTGACATCGATCTGGGCTCTCTACAGTTGTCACATGGTACACAAATGCTCTTTGCCATTCCGAATGCTATAGTAACTTATGTGTAGAGACCTGCAAACTAAGCGTTATTATTCAGTGGCAGATTATACTTTAAGCATGTGCATGTGTGCCCTACATTTTCATCTACTATTATTTAATATGACGTATGGATAGCTTAATGCCAATAAACAAACACTTGTTGGTTTGTATTAAGAGGTCTGTGAGCCTGTTATTTTTATTTTGATCCAAGCCCAAGCAAGCCTTCTGAAAAGTTCCTGAGCTTTCTTTTATTGCATACAAAAAAGTTTAATAGTTAAGGTAAAGAGAATATTAGCATTTTGAAGGTATTTTGTGCTCATATCTACAGTTTAGAGAATCATTTTAACCGAACATGCCTACCTTTTAAAATATGGTTTTGTGTGTGAATAAATACACACTTAATTTTTCTGTGGAAATTTTTCTGTGGAAATTTTTCTGTGGAAATGTTTCCTTGATTTTGCATTTTGATGAGATATTTTTGGTATGATATTCTCTACCTTTACTAACATTTCATCAAAAATTTCTATTTTTTTTTTATGTAATACAATATCATAAATGATAAAGTACATGTGCAATTAATTTTATTGATCAAAATATTAAGAAGTTGTACTTAATTTTATGTAAATGTGATTTTAATGGCTGAAATTGATTAGTTCAATACAAAAAATGTTTAGTCCATGTATACAGTACATGTGGGTACATATAAAAAGGCGGTTGACAGAAATGTTTCAAATAAAAGCAATGACATGTATAACCAGCATTATTTCCACACAGAATAGAAATCTACTTTTAAAAATGTAACCAAAAAAAGGACTACTTTGCAAATGATAGACGTAAATATTTTTTGCGAGTACCACAAATTTTATTGGCCCAACAATTTGACTGTAAAACTTAAGACCTTGTAACTAATGGAAACTGGTTAAATTTATTTACATCATTAGGTGTACATTATTTGTAGGTTATTAAAACATAAATGAAGTCCCTAAATAACTTAATTGTTAATTCACATTTTCAGCCATAAAAAGCTAGTTTTGTTAGAAAAACATGTTCCTTAGTGCAGATTTCAGATTTCTCCGCTGATATGATAAAGGTTTGTGAAACGTGTAGTTGCGCCAGACGACTGTTCGTGTTTACATATGGTGCTGTTGACTTTTGTATATTCAAGGTACATGTATACTCTTTATGTTTGTATTTTAACACTGTCGGTTACATTCGCAAGCCTCAGCTTCTGTGCTCCCCCGTAGTACACCACAGTGCAGAGCACCATCGCTCATTTCGCCTCTGTACTTTTCCATTCTACAAGCCAAGGAAACCCTTGCCGTCTGAGGCTGGCAATCCATACATTGCTGCGCTCTATTTTGAGTGAGTAGTCCCAACCCCTCGCTAGGCTGTCCCTGGCCATCATTCACCGAACTCACATGCTGGCCCCACATCAGGGGAGGATTCCCCTTCCATGCTGCCTGCACCAGCAACATCTCGGTCGCCACAGCTCTCGAGTGCTATTTATTTCCTTGCTCGCCCTCCAGAAGAGCAGTTAGCAGTTGCCAGCATCAGCGTTGGCAGCCGAGAGCCAGAGGTCAGACTCCAGCCATAACTCTCACTATCTCGCCACTCTACCCAGGAACTCTTGTCTTCAGCAATACTTGCTTAGTTCAGAATATTCTGCTTTTGTTAGCTTATCAATTTGTGGTTTGCAATACATGGTAGAAGCTCTTGCCACAGAGCCTTCTCTACCCTTCCAAGTGTTGGCCTGAATGCCTTGTTGACGCCGGACGTAGTGTATACTGGCGTCACTCTCACCCCGAGACTCTGAACCTCGCTTCCACCCTGCGGTATCCAGCTTGGCAAACTTGGTCCCTTGTGCATTAGACGTTAGCAGGTACAGGTTGGAATATATGTTTTGTACAATCCTATAGACGGAATAAAACGTACATCTTCGTGGTCCAGTCATTCTCTTTTGCTTTACATCTTCCTTACCCACTTTACCATCTACGTGCACAATCACATTAGAAATGTGAGCCACATCCCCACTGAAGGGTGCTCCCGCCTTTTGTCAGTGTTTGGTGTCTAGTGCTGGCTGGTAATGCTGCCCTCTAGCAACATTATGACAAAGGGGGAGAGAACCTTTCTCTGAGGCCCGTGAGACTTGAGGATAACAAACACATTAGGTCACCATGGCTCTCAAGTGACAAGCTGATTGTGTCGCTTACTGAGAGCCATAGGAGCGTTGCATGGGGATGCTGTGACTCCAAAGAGGAAGTTGAGGATAGTAGCTGGTCACACCACTCACTCAGCTCCTCCCAAGGAGGATGAAGGTGCCTTCTCCACAAGTCGCTATAGGCCCAAGCACCATCCATCGTGAGGCACACCCTGCTGTGCCAATCAATTGATAGAACTCTGGCAGGAGTCAACCCCAAGGCACCGGCCCCAGGAAGAGTCAGTTCGTTTCTGGATGGACCACGTCAGAACCTGACCTCCCCTGTACTGCTGCATTACTTTATTCACATCCATAATAATACCTGTGCCTACAGGACACCTCACTGAATCCAATAAAATAATTATTATTTTCTCATCTTTTGTTTTATCCCATAATATTAACATAACATTTCTGACTGTGCATAGCCGTGTACTCGCAGTTATTCCTAAATGCCCAATTACCGGATGGGCCAGAAAAGGGATAACACATTCCACACTGCCCAAGCTACATTCTTTAGTGAGCCATGGCCATATGCCTCCAGGGTCAAATGCGCCAACCCATACTGCCCTTGAATACTTCATTAAGGAGACTCCGTTTCCCTAGTCTTGAGGGATACTGAGCCAGTGCAGCATCACCACATTTCCAACTGGCGTCAACTACTATGTTATGGAAAATATATAGTTCTCCCTTTGGAACTTATATTGCAGTATCAAAAACTTTTAACATCAAATTTAAATAAACATGTTTCCGACAACCTAAACAAACTCCATTTTAGGTTTTAACGCCATGTTCAATACTGTCAAATGTTGTTCCGACGATTGATCAATTAATCACAAACTATTGCAATAGATCTCGTAAACCAACTATGTTTGTACTATGTTATGTGTTAATATTACACAATTTTATTATGTTTTCACAAACATCTATTTATTTCATGATTTCAAATACGTAACAAATATTAAGATTTTGTCATTTCATGCCTTGCAGAAACAAGTTTCCATATGAACAAAGTCTTAATTTCTAACAAACTGTCTTGTTGGGCACTGCATGTTACTCAGATTTATAACCTTATATTTATACTAATTTTGACGGGAATCTTCGTTCATATATATATATATATATATATATATATATATATATATATATATATATATATATATATATATATATATATATATATATATATATATATATATATATATATATATATATATATATATATATATTTATATATATATATATATATATATATATATATCTCTGTGTGTGCGTGCGCGTGCGTGCGTGCGTGCGTGTGTGTGCGCGCGCGTGTGTGTGGGTTTTTTTTTTCTGAGGAATACTTTTATTCATTGCGCATCTTCATTTTAAAATATCTTTTTGCTAATGCATAGTGTCTTTCTTTCTAGCAAACATTTATGAAATTGTCTGGTTCTGTATCTTAGAGCCGGTTTCACCAAGGAAGCTTAACTTTTCAGAATATCGAGATAATTTTATTCAGATGAGATGTTTAACTTCAATTTTACTCTCGATAATGTTTAGCATGTTTCACCAGGTTTAATCGCAGTAAAGAATATATCTCATTAAAAATATTTTGATATTCTGATGAAATCGTGATTTTCTCTTGGTTAACATTAGATATTTTGCTTAGAGGTTGTCGTGTGAAATCATTTAGAGAAAGTCTGGCAAGTCGTGAAGGTATTGTGGTTGTAAGGAAACAGCAAAGAAGACATTTTTCATCCCATGAAAAAGACATTTTGTTAGAATTAGTAACAGAACATTTCACTATTATTGAAAATCAACGAACTCTGATGATGTAACATAAAGAAATAAAATGAAACATTGGCAAACAATTGTGAATAGTTTCAATTGTACATCTTGTGATCACTACAGGATAGCAGACAACTTGAAGACGGTGTGGGATAACCTAAAAAAACATATTTAGACGAATGTGTCCAGGCTAAGGTGTGCAGTGTGTTCTGTCCTCTAAATAGCCATCCACGATCACTGTATACTGCCACCAGTAAATCCAGTGGAATGTCATTCCAGTAGAGACTCAGTTGTCATAAACACAGCTCAGATGAGTAACTCTGCAAATGCATCAGATTACTATGCCTCGACTGGGTCCGATGGTGGAAAGACAGTCTCTGCCAGCTATGTGAGAAACATCTCTCTGGATTAGTAAACGACAACCAGCAGTGCACTCAAGCAAGAAAGTCAAAGTAAGTGCCGTGCATAGAGCAAAAATTGAGTTAATTGAGTTAGCAAAAAAGTTTGCAATCAAAGAAAATGAGGAATGAAAGAAATTCGTCAACTAAAGTTATAACAGGGACAAGAAAGAACTAAACAGGAGAAAGCTTCAAACAGAGCTCTTAACTTTGCAGATCCTAAAACTAAAGACAGAACTAAGTATTTAAAGGGTTATCAGTTGTTGTTTAGTTCCCAACATTGGTTTTGTGAGTATATTTAAAGACCTTTTCAATTAAAAACACTACTGGTGTTAGTAACAAAAGTAACTTGTTTATTTTACATTTATATATCTAATGTTAATGCAGAATAGTCGTAGTAAAGGAAAATAATAAAACACTATAGTCCGTTCGATAATCACTTGTTTGACGTAGAGCGAAAGTATACTTTAACTTCATCATAAAGTTCAAAATAATTTATTCTTTTACATAAACATTGCTGACAACAAACAATAAAATCCTCGTCATCACTTTCCTCTTCAAAAATTAAATTGTACATTGTCGGAGCCATTTTCTCTTTATTCTCGATGAAATAACTTTGCCCTCTCGTCACTTTCCCCAAATATTTGTTTATGTTTTACAGTTTAATCCTTATACTGTGACTTAAACCACCAAAATAGGCAGGTTAATATTTTATCTCGATATTCAAAGAAAATCGAGATTAATGTGCCTGGTGAAACATAAAATACAGATAATCGAGATTATTTGTCAGTTAACCTCGATAAACTATCATTATCTTGTATGGTGAAACCGGCCCTTAGATGGATTTGCTGCCCAGTTTTAGGCTAATTTTGCAGTTAATTATAGATTGTTCATGCCTCCATATTTGAGGAATTCTTTTACAGGAACATACCTACTGTTTGCATGTTTATATTTTCATTACTAAACATTGTGTTGTTTTCTTTCTTTAACAGTAAAACAGTCTTATTGGTTGTAAACTGAATGACCTGACAGTGATATAATAAGAGCTCAAATTTTTCGAGCCTGAAAAGTATTTTGAGTCAAACTTTATCTGCAAGCAGGTATTCGGTTCGAGCTCGATTTTTGAGAATGCACAGACCTCTAGTATGAGTGAATTGTATGCCATACACTCGGAACATGAATGTGAATTCTATCTTAATTATTAGTAACAACGCAAAGTTTACAGGTTTTTATGTAGGGTATTGTGGATTGCATAAAATGTGTCACATTTTTCTATAATGTTAACTTTCATGAAAAAAAAAATTGAACTTTTGTGTATTACCGCCCAATCTTATTTGTGTTTTTTTTTTTTGAGAGCTTGAAATGTTTTCTGTGATGAAATATGCATATTGCAGTGTAGGAAAGCCCTCTCACTTGCAGTTTATTTTGAGGTAATTTCTAGCAGCAAATAACAGCCATAATGATGAACTAATATATGTATTGCAAGTAGCCTGGCAAAACTCAGAAAAAACACGCACGCACGCACGCGCGCACACACACTCTCTTCTCTCTCTCTCTCTCTCTCTCTCTCTCTCTCTCTCTCTCTCTCTCTCTCTCTCTCTCTCTCTCTCTCTCTCTCTCTCTCTCTCTCTCTCTCTCTCTCTCTCTCTCTCTCTCTCTCTCTCTCTCTCTCTCTCTCTCTCTCTCTCATCTCTATCTCTATCTCTATCTCTATCTCTATCTCTATCTCTCTCTCTCTCTCTCTCTCTCTCTCTCTCTCTCTCTCTGTGTGTTTTTTTTGTACATGTGTGTAGGTATGCATGTATTATTCACATGTGCATGCTACATTTATTCAAATTGACATATTTCTTTTTTTGAAAAAATGTCTGAAAAAAGTATTTGTGCTCCTAGGAACCCAAAGACCAAGCTTGCTTCAGTTTTTCATATATTTTCTTATGCATTGGTTTTAAGTGTAAAATATAGAGAAACAAGTAGTGCTGTTCTAAAAAGGTTTCCAGAAGTTTAATTGCTGTCAGAGGATATACAATTCCTGTTGCAAATTAATTAACAACCTCACTAATGACATCTACAGTATGTAGAAAGGCTGAAATTACACCATGTATTGCAAGCATGGAGAGTTTTAAAACGAGTACAGGAAAGGGGTATAAATGTTTTGATGTGCATCATGGGGATATATACAAAGGCAAACTGTGGAATATTAGCAAAATCAGAAAGTGCAAATTTGCCCAAGCAAGAAGTCTTGCAACCAGTTCATTGGAGGTAACACAACAAGCAACAAGAAATATTGTCTAATTTTGGTCATACTTTTAATGAGACTATACAGTTTCTCATAGCGTATGTTTTTAACTGTGCATCGTCTACGTATTAGTTAAAAATTTATAGTTTAGTACCAATGCGGAAAATTGCCATATAATTTAGTGTAAATATATGAAAATTAATTTTGTTTACAGCGCTGTTATGAAGAGGAGAAAACTTAAATAACATTATGATTTTGCAGTAAACAAAACCAAGTGTTTCTTTTCCGGAAATGTTCTCCCTAAACGAAAGTGAATGTAGTAGGTATGTAGAATTTTTGGGGACCTTTAATGAAAGTACCTTGTTATTCTTTGTTTCATACAACTTCAGGAAATTTTGACAGTGTGACCAATGTGCAGAACTGTAAAGAATTTTATGAAACCAGAAATCATGTTGGTATTGAGAAAAGGATTTTTATCTGTGTCATGTTAGCAATAGTGATTTTAACTGGTTTATGTAACGAGAGTCTGTTTTGTTATGAGAGTCAGTCTACGATGGAGGTAGTAAATTATCAAATAAGAACCTTTGCCACTAATTGCAGTTTTTATGCATGCAATCCTAATATGATGACTGAGTTTTGCATTTGGCACTGATATCACAATGGTGAGGAAATGAAAATTATCACCGATACAGTCGTATAAACAAAAGTATAAGTGGAAGTGGAGAAAAGAATTACCATGGTTTGTACTTCCAAACCAAAACAACTACAATAAATATGTAAACGTCTTTCATATCCACTTATTTTCAGTGTAATTTGTAATTTTTTTAATTCCAAGGATTTTACAGGATTTGACCCAATGATTCCAGGATTTTACAGGATTTTTATATATAGGAACCAGGATTTCAGCTTCAGCGATGGTGGCAGATCTGTGTTAGTGTGAAAAATGGTGCGGTATTTTATAAAATTGTAGCAACCGGTAAAGTTAAAGTATTGCTTTTTGCATCTCAAAAATCCGGGAACATGGCCAGTGTTACAACACCACCTTACCCGCAATTAACAGATACCAATTTTAAAAAATTGTAAATATAAGATTATGTGTCTCCTGGATGAAAAAGGAGTAAAGTGGATTGTTGAAAAAGAAGGAGACACAAGCAAGTTGGATGAAATGGAAAAAGAAGAAGCGGTAGCTGCAAATAGAAGAGCAAAGAACATTATAATTAACTGTGTTAGTGATCACCATATTGACTATGTTCGGGATTGTGAAATGGCCTGGGGTATGCTAACGGCACTCAGCAATGTCTCTGAGAGAAAAAGTACCATCTCAAAGCTGCTGGTAAGGAAAAAGTTGTTAAGTCTAAAATGTACAACTTCACTTCAGGATCATTTTAACAAGCTTGATAGTTTGGTTAGGGACTTGGAGGCAATGGGCTCAACGCTAGAGCAAGACAACATAGTGTTCCATGTGTTACTAACCATTCCAGATAAATATTAAAAAGTAATCACGGTGCTGGAAACAGTGGACACTGATTTGACTTTGGAATTTGTAACATCCCGACTACTTGATGCAAAATTGAAATTAAACCAAATGCATGCAAGCGAGGTGAATGCAAGTTCATTTAGTGCAAGGTTTAATAATAAAGTTTGTAAATGCTTTGAGTGTGGTGAAACAGGACATTTTGTTGCAGAATGTCCCAGACGAACTAAAGGTGGCAATAAAAATTTTGATGGAAAGTCAAGCAGCACTTGTGGCTGGAAAAGAGGAGGTTATGAAAGGCGGTTGAGTCGTGGACGATATAACCAAGGTGGCAGTGCAGGTAGAGGCAACTATTTGTGCTATGATAACGGTGTGAGCCCGAGTAAAGAGGTTTCATTTGTGGCAACAGTTTAAGAGACTGTTGTTTACTAAGGAAAAGGATGATGTTCAGTTTGTTTTAGACTCTGGCTGTACAGATCAATTGGTTGGAGTGCATCTGAAGAAATATATGTCTGAGGTTAAAGATCTTCAAAAGCCTATAAAAATCAAAGTTGCAAATGGAGAGGAGCTGTTGGTTAAATAGAAGTGAACTCTCAGCATGTACAAGGATGACCTAGTTATTAATCGGGAAGTTCTTATTGTCCCAAAGTTAACATTGAACTTGTTGTCTGTAACAAAAATTGTAAAGTCTGGAAAGAAAGTGATTTTTCAGGAAAATGCTGCTGAAATTGTTGATGATAACTGTCTGAAAATATTGTGTGGTTTATCAAGAAAACTTAACGTAGTTGATTTCTCACTGAGTAAAGTGGAAGCGTGCAATCTAACACAAGTAGAAGACTTGTGGCACCGGAGGCTTGGTCATCTGAATCCCAAAAGTTTGAAGATGATGGGTTTGCCTATGTCATAAAAAGTGTGTGATTCATGTCGCCAAGGGAAAGCAGAGAGAAAGAGCCATTTCCGACAGTCAGTGCATCAAGGTCTCAAAAAATTGGAGAACTACTACACACATGTGGGTGGACCAGTGAACCTCCCTACAATCAATGGTGAAAAGTATTATCAAACTATTATTTATGATTATTCACACTTTGTTGTGGTGTATTTACTTAGAAACAAATCGGAAGTAGCAGAAAATTTGAAGAATTACATCAACGAGTTGCACTCTCAGTTTGGAGTAAATTCTGTCTGTCATGTATGGTGTGACAATGGAGGTGAGTTTACATCCAGTGAGTGTAAATCTTTTTGTACAAGAAGAAAGATCAGGGTAGAGTACACAGCCTCATATTGTCCGCAGAGCAATGGGGTAAGTGAGAGGCTGAACAAGACTTTACTGAACAAAGTCAGAAGTATGTTTGTTGACACAAATTTACCTAAAGCTCGGTGGGGTGAAGCAATTAGAACAGCTGCTTACCAGACTAACCAGTCTCCAACAGTACTGAACAGAGGGATCCCAGCTAGTGTTTATCATGGTAAGGTTGATCTGTCCAAGTTGAGGATTTTTGGAGCTAAGGCTTGGGCTGTGGAACTGCCTCAGAAGGGTAAACTGGAAGCAAGGGCAAAACCCATGAGGATGGTGGGTTATAGTCCAAATGAATTCAGGCTTTGGGATCCAGTTATGAATTGAGTAGAAGTTTCACGTGATGGTATTTTTGACTAGATAGATGTGGTTTTTCGCGAAGAAAAAGACCCTGTTAAATTAAGATTCAAAATGACAGTGGAAGAATCAAGTGTGCAAGAAAATTACCCAAACCTTAATGAAAGCGACCTAAATGAAGAGAAGTTTTTCAAGGATTTGAAGGATTCTGTCTCTTCCAGGTAGATATAATGATTATGAGTTGTACAGTGCTTATTGTTTAGTGTCTGGGGACCCAAACACATTCGATGAAGCTGTTAAAGCAGGTGATGGCCTGCAAGAAGCAGTGAGATGTGAACTTGAAAAGCTCTCAACAAATTTCACACATGGCAACCAGCTGAACTACCAGAAGGAGTCAAACCTATTGACACAAAAATTATATTTCACACAAAACAAAATGGATTCAAAAAGGCAAGTCAAGTGGCTCGGGGATTTCAGGAAGATTGCGAGTATGATGTGTATTCTCCAGTAGCAAAAATGACAATGATCATAATATCATCATTTGCCTTACACAAGCACCTCGAACTCAGGCAACTTGATATTCCCACTGCCTTCCTGAATGGTGAGTTGACTCAAGACATATACATCAAAAAACCAGAAGGAGTTGATTGTGGTTCAGAAGTATTGAAACTGAACAGAGCATTGGATGGTCTTAAAGGTGCTCCAAGATGTTGGAATCAAAGGTTTCACAAGTTTGCTACCGAATCAGAATTGGAACGTTCCGCAAAGGATGCTTGTTTGTACCACAAGAAAAACTTACATTTAATCCTTTTTGTGGACGACATCTTTCTTTTCGGAACAGAAGAGGAAATAGCAAAATTTGTTCTCTCTCTACAAGCCGAATTCAATGCAAAAGATTTGGGACACTTAAATTCATTCCTTGGTATGGACATTGTGAAGGGCGACAACAAGATCACAATCATTCAAAGGAAATGTATAGAGAAATTTAACATGGATAAAATGTAAGGGGATGCAGACTCCTATGGCACATGATGCAGTTCCAAACTCTTCAGGGGAGATTGAAAGTGTACCTTTCAGGCAGCTTGTTGGGTGCCTAATGTATTTGTGTATGGTTAGTAGGCCTGACATCATGTTCTTACCAAGTAGATTCCTTGATAGACCAACAAATTGTTTGTGGAATACAACAATGCGGATCCTACGGTACCTGAGTCTCACTAAAAATCATGGACTAGTCTTCAAGCAGCATCAGCAAGAGAACTTGATTGCCCTCATAGATGCTGATTGGGCAGGAGATAAAGAAGATCGGAAGAGTACCAGTGGTTCGCCAGTATTCTATGCAGGAAACCTCGTCTCGTAGCAGTCTGTAAAGCAGCAGACTGTTGCGTCGTCGACAGCTGAAGCAGAGTATGTTGCAGCAGCTCAGACAACCTGTGAAGTTTTGCACCTTCATGGCTTGCTACAGAGTGTATCTGCTAGTGATAGTGTACCAGTGTTGTTCTGTGATAATCAAAGTGCTATACACATGATGAACAATCATGAAAACTCGAAACGGTCAAAACACATTGACATTAGAGTCAATTTTCTTAAAGATGTTGCAAAGAATCAGCTTTTTGTTAATACGTAATGTCTGAGGAAAATATTGCAGACATTTTTACAAAGGGACTGTCTGTATAAAAATTAAAATTGTTCAAGGACATGATGTCTGTTTTATCTGTAAATTGGTGTTTGTTTATTTGTTGATGCTTGTTTTATATGTAATTGACAAATTACTTTACCATTGTTTATGTGTGTAAGCAATTTAAAGTCATTTGCTTCAAATTAGATAACTTTAAATTGAATGGGGCTTTAAAGAATTTTAAGAAACCAGAACTCATGATGGTAATGATAAAAGGAATTTTATCTGTGTCATGTTGGCAATAATGATTCTAACTGTTTATATAAATAAACGAGAGTTTGTTTTGTTCTGAGAGTCAGTCTACGATGGAGGTAGTAAACAATCAAATGTATGTCTGTAATCCAGGAGTGGTTATTTGCCTTGCATTATCATATTTATGCTAAAATCTGAATAAGAATATGTATAATGGAACATCTATGTATTGAACCCAGATGAAATGAAAGTCTGCATCCATGGAATGTAATTTGTGGTCCCAATTTTGATTGCTCTGCATTTCAAGCCCACAGTCATTGAAAGTCCACATGTATTGAAATATTTGTCTGTCCCTTGAGAAACGATGGATAGAAAAACCACTGTAAACAGTAAATGCCCCAATTTGCAAAGTATTGTGTCAGCTGATGGTTGTTGCAGGATGCATATTGTTGGAGATCTTTGCAGTAATTATAGGATGAAATAGTACTCTATATTAAAAATTATAGTTAAGAACTTAGGCTGTAAAAAAATTTTCAGAAAGTATGGTTATGTGAAACTTCTCCAACCTGGTGAATCTCATTGAGCTCTCTTTCATCATGTTTTATATGTGAGTTCCTTGCTTTACAGGTGGTGCTGAAATATTATATCTGCAGTTTATTACTTTTGTACTTGTAGTTTCATTAAATGTAGTTAATTTTAAGTGCCCTTTTATGAAAATCTTCTTCAGTGAAATAAAACATTTATTGGCACATGTCTACCATATCATGAAAGGGTTGCTCGTGTCCGTTGGTCTGCCTATTTTCATAACAGTCATGAAGTGCAAGTGACAACTAATGTACATTTTGAAGTTTCAAGTTTGTTGATTTCAAGACAGTTCAAAAGTTGTGTTAATTGAATATGCCAACAAATAAATAATTTTGTATAAGACACACATGAAAGTGATTTTAGTGAAGTAATTGTCCACGGATTGCTTTAGAACAACAAATGTTTAGGAATTGCAATTAGGAAATACAAAGTGAAAAGTAATGTTTTTGAAATTGGTTGGTAGAATGTTTGAAATGTAAGTGGCCTTAAAGAATGCCATTTTATACCCTAGTTCATTTTAGTCACAATTCAGCAGTTTTACATGTGAAGTTAAATTTGCTGAAAATGTTTACAGAGTAATTTTGTTTCTCACTTTGGTATGAATAGATAAATATTTATTATGTTTTGCTCTTGTGGGAAGTTTTGAAATACACGCGGCCTAAATAAACCCACTTTTTAGTTTAATCCATTATATAAATAAAGGAATTGAACAGTTTTTATGTGTGAAGTTAACTTAGTGAAAATTATTTTTTAGTATGTATTTTTTGCATTGGTATGAACAGTGATACATTTACCATGTTTTGTTTAATCGGTAAAATTACAACTTTCCACCGTACAACCCAAATTTTCCACCACATTATCACAATAATATGCAATTCAAATTGCTACTCTCTTATAAGAACTGCAACACACTGCTGTTTAGCAAAAGTCAATAAACTAGAGATTCCTGCCTCACAGATAAAGTAAACAGAATTTCTAACTGTATTGTCACAGATAAAGTAAACAGAATCCTAACTGTATTGTTTGTTTATAACGAAAATAAAACAGGTTGAAATGGCAACCAGGTTGTGGCAATCCCCTTCCTCCTAACATTTGTCTATACACTCTCGACTCCTCTCTGTCACCACTGACTTCTCATCGTAAAACGTAGATGCTGTGGAAGGGGTATCACTCTAGGAAGCATAGCTGTTAATTATTGAACTAATAAGAGGAGAATTCTCTAAACACATCTCCTTTATTATGATGTTAATTACACAAAGAAGAATAAAACATTTACTATTTAACAGAACAAGACATCATACAGGACAGGTGCAGATTCGGAACTCTAGTCAACAGTCATAAATTTGCCAACAAACCGAATATGAGAAGAAAGAACACCTGGACAGAGGAATGTAGGAAGGACCTCAGTGAGAGGATGAAGAGATACTGGGAAAATATGAAAGCAAACACATCTGCTAAATAAGTTTAATCACGCTCGTCAGTTGGGCATAACGATAGAAGATGAAGAAGAAGCCGAATCATTAACTCCTTCAACTGATATACACAAGGGTTGCAATTACTAATGTTTATACAACAAGTTGAGATTATACGACCTAACCTTGTCAGTAATCATTACTCAATTAAATAATGGGTAACGGGGTCTTGAGATATAGACTTCGCCTAACTGCCAAGCAGAATTATTCTCACCATAAGACAAGTCTGCGAATGGCCCAGAGCTCCTCTAGGCCTGTTTGTAGTGATTCCCTCTTCTTGGTTGTCGGCTCCAACAAATTACACGCCTCACTGCTTCAATCATTCTGCCATGTCTGGGGGAGGGGGGTGGCGTAGGGCACACACTATTTACAAGCTTCAGGCAGTGGGTCATGCTACGAGGATGAAAATACAATTCCACATGACCAAGAATACTCATATCGCCAGTAGTACCAACTAATTTACAATACATCCAAATCTGATCACCAAGTTCCATCTTCATCGTCTTACGCAAAAACACTGACGCATTACCAAATACACTAATTACAGCAGTATTATCAGCCTTCCTCTCATGAACTGGAAAAGTCTTCAAACATATTATATCACAAACATCAATATCATCAATCTCCTGAGGCGCAGGATCCTTGTCAACATGAGACTTTCGGAAGAAACACAAGTCCAACAAACCACTACCAGCTTTAGCAGTTATACCCTGAAGACCAAAGCGATACAAAAAAGACAATAAAATATAACTATTTTCTACATCAACGACCTTAACTGTCCAAGCCCTGTCCTCATTGTTGACATCCTTAGTAAAAGACAAAATATTGCAATATACCTTCCTAGGATAATACCTTGAAATATGTGACTGACGACGAATCATTATGATGTGTCTTCTCTAATGACATGGAGTGAAGTGAGTAACTACAGGAGATAACCTGGTTATATACCGTACAATTCCATAGATAACATAACAATGAACACGCAAGAGCAAAAAACACAAGTTCACGACCTTGAGATTCTAACATCCGGTCGAGCAACTGTTCTAAAAATAGACTCTGCAAGCTACAACCTGGCAAGATGGCTGCTATACATAGGGACTGAACTCTGCGTCGCCCGTCGGTAGTACTAGTCCGGGCGACACTGCATGGCGCCCACTTTGAGGTTATGTATCACCTGACAACTTCAAAAATTAATAACTACTGAATTACTTAACCAATTTATTCCAATCAATTTCATTTAAATGGTGTCAACTTATACTTTTATAGTAGTTTGTATTGATATATAAGAAGTATTTATAATTTCATATAATGTAATCTAAAGAAATAACACGCTTTCAAAATTCATAGCAAATGAAAATATCGCCTTTGTTAGGAAATGCATCAAAGCAACTTTTTAAATCATTGAAAGCGCAAAATCTATTATAAATTCCAAGGCCACTTTGCCACAACCAATCCAAATTAACATTATTACATTTTAAGATAAATAAACCCCGTTTTTGACACAATTGTTGCAGCCAACGCAAAATACTATTAGGACGACATCCATGATGACATCGACGGAATCGAAGTACTTGACGCCTGCGCACAGTCCGCCGCCTCCGAGTAAAACTATTCCCGTACCCTTAACGAGTCCCACGAGTTTTCCTCGTCCAACGATATTTCGATGATCGCTTCATCCACCTCGATTTTAGGTATCTTAACCCATGCCGAATCCCAAAATTCACTATTGGCTTCCACTACCTGAATACATTTTGTGAGTTCATTAGGCGGAGCATAAGTACTGATAAACCATATCGGTTTTGTCCACATTATAACATTTCCTAATCCACACTTAACTGATAATTTCACAATGCCACCTTCCATTAAACGCAATAAAACACCTAAATTATATTGATCATGTTCATATCCTTCAAATACAATGTCATAATCAGCTAAACTTAAATCCTGAAAAGCAAACATTCCTGTGTCTGGGTAAAATATACTAACACCTCTTAAAATACGACTACAACATGACGATTTACCCATATTTGTTGGGTATCGTAAATTAGTTTTTACTACTGGCGATATGTATATTCTTGGTCATGTGGAATTGTATTTTCATCCATAATAAATTGTATTAGTAGTAATTAATGGTATTTCATTTTTGTCTTTTTAATTTTTTTTCTTATATAGTTTTTTATTATGCCATTACAATCAATTTCATTTTAATGGCACCCACTTATACTTTAATAATATTTCATATTGATATAAAAGAAGGATTTGTAATTTCATATAATGTAATCAAAAGAAATAACTTCCACACATATAACCCAACACAAACACGACGCCTGCACCAACAAGGAAAACTGTGACACAAATATGATACTTGAATTCTGGATGTCCAGTGACTCATGTGATATTGTAATACATTGACATAAACAGTAGTCCATGTGACATAATATAAGTTATTCATTAAATGGAAATTCTTATTCAGTTCGAACAGTTATGATGTGGTTGTACATTGTCCACATTCAGTTTTTTAATATATATGTCAGTTTAGTATTCGGGTCATAATAATAAATTTTTATTGTAATCAATATGTTTAGTATAGTGATACATAACCTCGAAGTGGGCGCCATGCAGTGTCGTACAGACTAGTACTACCGACAGGCGACGTGGAGTTCAGTCCCTATGTATAGGAACCATCTTGCCAGATTGTAGCTTGCTGAGCCTTGTGCTCGCACAGTGCTGCCAATGGCGTCTGGCAGTGGTAGCAGCACATTGTAGCTGCTGTAGTGGTACAGCACTCGGTGTGGAGTTGGCAGCCATGGATTCCCTCTTCACCCCTTGGTTGTGCTGCAGTTGTCCTGTGGCGTAGCGACAGCTAGGAAGGCTGGGCAGGCGCCTTGTGCAGCCTGGTTCCTGCTGCAGAACACACGTGCTGAGTACAGGGCTTTGTCAGCATGCCCCCGATACGGCGTGAACAGACTGCTTGGGCGGCATTTTGAACAGCTCCCACAGTGGTTCACGTCTCTTAGTTCCCATCAGTAAGACATTGACATATACTGTAACACATTTTAAAGGCATACTGTAAACACTGATCAAGTACAGACTTATAATATAATACCGTCATAAGGACACTGAATTAGTGTACGAAGGCAGGCTTTGTATGGCGGGTACACACTGTATCAAACTTAGGGGGCCCGTCTTGTTTATCTGTTTTCTTACAGTCAAGTCACCTAAGACATTGGCTACCCTGAAGGGGCTGCTGTAACAATGCGTGAGTGCTTTTTGCCTTCCCCGATTGCGTACCCATATGTTATCATTAATTCGTAGAATGCTCGGTTTATGCGTTTTGTTGAATTGCTTTTTCTAATGTTATTGTGCATGTAAGAGATTTACCTTTGCATTCTTGCAGTCTTGTAGCAACCTAGCACACCAGTTGTTCACATATTCTGAGTATAGTGTAGCGTTTACTTGTGCTGGGAATGCTGCTTGTACACCATGGAGCAGATAAAAAGGGGTGTACGTGGTTTTTGTGTTGACGCTAGTGTTCTCATTGAATATTATGAATTCAACATAAAGGTCCCAATTTGCCTGGTTTGTATTGGTGCATGCTGTCAATTGTTCACAGACAATATGATTTGTCGCTTCTACAAGACCGTCACAGCGAGGGCTGTATGCAGTTGTAGGTCATTTCTTTATACCCAAAGACTTAAGTAATTGACTAATAAAATCATTCTGAAAGATGGTGCCATTGTCTGTAAGAATCTGTTCCGGACACCCAAATTGCAAAATTACTTGTTTGATAAAGTCAATGCACGTAGCTGCGTCTATTGAGTTGACTGCCTTAGCAGCTACGTAATGACTTGGATACTCCGTCATTACCAAAATATATTTTTTCCATGTGTAGGGGACCTTTTGTTACAAGCACCCAAGTCTTCAAAAGGGATTGAGGTGGGATAGGTGTCATTTGACCTGCAGGTTTGCTATTGGGTGATTTTGTTTTCTAGCATACTTGGCAAGCACGCACATCTTTTTTTACGTCTGCTGTCATTTTGTCCCAGTAGTAAGTCTGTTTTATTTTCTCGAGTGTGTTAAATGCTCTAAAGTGTCCTCCCCCGAAAATGGCATCATGGTGCGCTTGAATGATCTCGTTCACGTATACTTGGGGAACTAGTGTTAATTTCTTAATCCCTTGTGGTGTATTCAATTTAAGATAAATTTCACCATTCGCCACAACGTCATAACGGCAACTAAGTCGACGGTATTCTGTATCAGCTTTATCTGGGGATTTTAATGCAAGCTTTAATTGTTTTATATGTGGGTCATGCTCATATTCCCCAGTGAAGGTGATGTGTCGACTGTAATGGGGCATAAATGTAGAATTGAGTCAATGTCAATTTTTACATATTCTTGTTCATGGTTGTAGGTGGATAAAAAATGTGGGGTTCCACTTTTCTTCAATATTATAATCGTACAACGTAAAAGGGGATCAATGCAATGGGTTTCTATTTTATTAGGTGTGTTTTCCATGACCACTTGTAGATTCACTTGATATAATGTGGTGACAATTTTGCAAATAGCATGAATTAGAAAGATTTTCTCATCAGCTATGGTTTTCACTACTTTTATTTTGTCTTGGGACCGAAATTTGTTTTTAAAAATAATGTTTTATGTCTACCCAGTTGTTGACTGTATACTTAACAATATTGGATTTAATCTAGTTGGGTTTGTTAGGGTTTTGTAAAATACTTTTCGCCATAGCTTCGTATAGTGATGTGCAGTTTATCATGTCTTGCTTAACTGTGTAGTTTGTGTTGTTGGTTGTAATGGTTTGTGTTAGTGTGTCAGTGTTGGTGGTGATACAGCTTAAGGTGTCTGGAAGTGTGTTTATTTTCCCTTTTACTCTATGGGGCTCAACGTCATATTCGCTCAATGCGATTGCCATCTTTTGAATTCTGATGTTGTGTTCAGCCATGGTGCACAGACCCCGAAGATTGGCGTGGTCCATTTTAATTATGAAATGCCTCCCATATAAATATTTGTGACAGTGATACTCAGATAACGTATCGCACCAAGCTCTCTCCCCTTAGCATTCCATCTCGATTCGTTCAGTGATAATTTTGTGGAAGCAGAGGTGATGATACTACGTTGCTTGGAGATCGGGTCTTCCTGCATAAGCGCCTTGTCTACTGCGTCATTGCTCTTGTCGCATGCTAATACAATGCTCTTCCCCTCATCAAATATTTGCAACACGGGTGCCTCTAATATAGCTTTCTTAAGATTAACTATTGCTTTCTGATGGGCCTGCTCCCATTTGTAAGTTATATTATGTGTAAGTCAATGAGAGGTTGTGCGATAGTCGCGTAAGTCCTAATATATCTGTGCAGATAAGAAGTCATTCCTAGAAACGTGCGCAGTTGTTTTATATTTGTTGGGGATGCCATGCGTTCGATAGCACGGACTTTTCTCTGGATCTGTGGTAATGCCTTGTGGTGTTATTATATGTCCAAGCACCTTTACTGTTTGTTCAGCTAACGTACATTTCTTAGTATTGACTTTTACATTGAACATTCGTAATCTCTGAAAAACTTTTTCAATGTTGGTTATGTGTTCCTCAAAGGAATTACCTAAAATGAATATATTGTCGATATATGCTATAGCCGCAGTCCATCTTAAAGGCCCTAGTAATGTGTTAATAAACATTTGAAACTACTATGCGGATGTGCTTAACCCCATTGGCATTCTTTTGTACTGATGTAAAGCTACTCCATAAATTGTAAACGTCAATTTATAACGATCTTGCTCTCTGTCAGGGATGCTATAAAAGCCGGAAAATAAATCTAAGCTGGTTATGTACTGGGAGTCTGTAGAGCATTCAAAATGTCTTCTGGGCAAGGTAATGGGTACTGTACTCTTGTCAAATATTGATTACGTTTTCTAAAATCCGTAAAAAAATCTTAACCCGCCGTTTTTCTTTGAAACTACCAGACTCGGCGCAGAATAGGGTGAGTCAGCTTCCTTGATAATTCCCGCCTGTACCATGTCGTTAATATTAAGTAAGAGCTCATCACGAATTTCGGGACTGATTCTATAAGGCCTGGTAGCTATCGGCTTATGTGTTGTCAGATCTAACTTTATTTCATAGTTTTTTGCTTCAGTCAATTCTAAAATAGAGTTTGCAAATCTATCTTTGTAATTATCAATAATACGGGTAATTGACGTTGTCCGTTAGTTAGTTAATTTTTTTGTTGATGTGTGGTAAATTATTCTGGTTTGACTCAAAAGTATTTAACGCATTCAAGGAATGTTCTATGGAAGTAGTATTATCGTGCGTTGATGTTGCAGAGTATGTCAGTATCTGTGCCAATTTATTGGAATTGTGCATGTGGATGAAGATAATGTTGTATTTCAATATTGGGATGTCACATGTTTTTATGAAGTTCACGCCTAATATTAAATCTTGTTGTAAATTATCCACGACTAAAAAGTTTTGTGGGTAAGTGCGCCCTGAAATGCATAAGTTTAGTGTGGTTTGAAATTTGGGTGACGTCAGTATAGATGTGGCACCAACTAATGTAATTTCCTCATTCAAAGGATGAAGTTGCTGCGTGGTGATTAACGTGCTTGCAACACTATGGCGGGAGCACCCGTTATCAAGCAAGTAATATTTGTTTCCTTTAATTGTTACAAGCACTCGTGGTGTTGATGTACAAAGTCCGGTTTGTTGACAAACTGCATGTGTTGCAGGTCGCTCATGTTTATGTGACATAGATAGAGGTGCAGGCGTGCTCAGTTTGTTATTAAATATGGTCTCAAGCTTCATTGACGGCTTTTGTGTCCAACGTAAAAACATAGGGCACACGTATCCTGAGGAAGGCTATGGGGTCCAGCGACTTTCTACGTATTGTCGACAATTTACGTAGATTCGACAACTTCACATTTCTGGGCGCGCTGTGGTGCAGCGCGCACACTATTTATAGTCTTCAGGCAGTGGGTCATGCGGCGCTTGTTATTTCAACAGATGGCTTGGTCCAAAAGCTATATCCCATTGAACTTTAAGTTAACTGGGTGTGGCCCCTTAGTGGCGGCTACAAGGTATACAGGACTGAAGTCAATCGTCGAGTGTGTAACTGGACTCGTAGAGTTTGTTTGCAAACATTGTTTTCTTCACAAATAAAACAGCCGTGGTAGAGGAATGCACTGTAGCCACCCTACTTTTCTAGACATGTCAAAATTTACTGAAGTTATTTGAAAAATGCAATACAGTGCTTAAGTGTTGTAAACCTTTATTTTGCTAAGTCAAGCTTTTTTTGTAATATTTTAATTTTGCAAAAATTCAATTAAAATAAAATTGTATGTCTGTATTAGGTCTTATCAACAACCATGGCTTTTTTTTTTGCCAGAACCATGAAAATAAATATAAGTAAACAAATTTTATGGCATACATAACGTTACATGCTGCAGCTGGCGCCGACTCAATTGCCCCGCGCTGTAATCGGAGACCCATCTCGCCCTCCTCTCTGCCTAGAACGATGAGCTCGCGGCTTCCTGTTTCCCCCCTTCTGGAAATCCCGTGAATGCCGACAGCAGCGAGACTTGCTGACGTCACAGACCTCCTCTCGCCTGCTAGAGTTTCTGATACGTTTAGTGATGATCGATGATGCAAGAATGTTCTGGTGGGACTGGCTGGCACCTCGGCCCTCCGCGACGCATCATGCGAGTTGGGGAAGATTCTAGGTGGCGGCCTAAGACACTGTATATACTGCAGCAACGCAGTGGCTGGCAGTCTTTGATGGAGGCCGCTTGGTGATTGTGCGTGAGCGAAGAGAAGTGTGGACGACGACTGGAGATTGCGGGACGATGGTGAGTGAGGTGTTCATGGCTTGGATAGACGAGAGGGTATGAAACAGATGAGTGAAGCCTACTGTGTGAAGAGGGCTCTTGGAAGACTCTAGAACATTGTGACTAGCAGGACATGGACTGAACTGAGGTGGGACTGAATGGAAGTGTAATACTGATTTTATTGTAAATATTCTAACTGTCATTTTGGACACTTATTTTATAAACTAACTGACTAGGTTGATACTCTGTTTATTGGGACTGATCTTTAATTATTTAATTTTATTGATATCTTTGTTGTAATTATAAATGTTAATATTGGTGTCAATTGTGAACAGTAAGTGATTTCTATTTATTGTGAGAATTTGAGTTCAGAGAATTTTAGTGTAATTATTGTAAATAAAATAAGGAAATTATAATTAATTATTTTATTTGATTAAGTCCTCCATCCCTTAACAAACTTGGTGTAGGCCATTTAATTTCTATAGAGAGAAATTGTAACAATAACAACAAATCATTTATAACTGCTGGCGTTCAAATTAATGCAGGGTATTGAGTATTGAGCTTATTGTTGCTTCTTGTTGGCAGATTTTGAATGGCCACCACTTGACTTTGGGTGGAGCCTTGCCGATGTACTGCGTAAATCACGTGAGAATCAGAAACCATCTGCCATTCCCCTGGAAGACAAACCTTCACCTGAAATCAAGCCCATGGATGATGAAAAATCTTGTCTTAAAACTGTAAGTTGCTATTGTTAATTGTTAACTGATAATGTACACATTATATGCAAATTATTACGTGTTTTATATAGAGTTGTTCCAATACCAATACTAAGTATTGGTATTGACCGATATTTCACCTTTTCCCGATGAATCTGTATCAGGTATGGTATCGGGGCGATACTTTAGTATCGGTTGTAGACATCAAGTTAGGTTATTATTTTCTTTAGGCACAAAAATTACAGTATTTCGGTTTGTATAGGCTGCACATTAAAACAAAAATAAAAATAAGAACAAATACTGTATTTACTTGTATATAGCATGCCCTTTTTCCCCAAAATAAAGGAAAAAATTTCTGGGGTGTACCCTATACACAGAAAAGAAAGGAAGGTTGAGTTGTAGCCATAAATTCTCCGGGGATATTGAGGGAAGTGGCTTTTCTCTCAGCGACCCCTTCAGTTATGAGTAGTTCAAACCCCCTCCTTGCTGCTACCTAACAACATCTTGATATGCTACAAACCAGAGCTTCAACTCCTGTCAAATAACACCCAGATGTTGCTGGTCAGATAATCCCACCAAGCCCTATATTTGTTTCCATAGCAGGGGCTAGAGAGCCATGTTCTTTGAGGAGGAGAAAAAGGGGGGGGGGGGGGGGGTTTGAAAGGAGCAAGGAGACCCTTTTTTTTTTTTTTTAGATAAGGGTAGTGTGACATTTCAGCAAAAACAGGTGGATATGTTGAGTAGTAGGAGCGGAAGGTTTTTCTAAATTTTTTTTCATTTTGGCTTTTTGCACACAAGTTATTTGATTAAAGTATTTTCTAAACATATCACAATCACGACACATTAATGTAAAAAAGAATAATTTGTTCCATACTTATGTACAAGGAGTCACAAATTTTTGGTGCAATTTTATTTTTTTTATTTTTCCTGGAACTTGTTGCAAAAATCATGGTGCGTGGTATACATGAGTGTGCGCTATGCACGAGTAAATATGGTATGTGTCGCTCAAAATAGTTACACTTACATCACTTGTATTACAAAACAAATGGTTTCACCTGAAAATATTATGCCAAACATTTTAACAAGGAATTATTATTTGTAAAGATGTTTTCTTTTGTGTTTAAAGGTTGTTTTATCCAGTAAGGTTGGCATTTCATTGTATCGGGCGTAAATTTAACATGACTTTAAAAACTTTATATTTATTTATTTAACTGAAAGGGCAGCATCTTTGCGAATAAAATTATATACCCAAAAACATATACTCTACCACTTGTCAGCAAAAATTTTTTTGAACATCGAGCGACTTGCATTATATGTGTTCTTTTTCAATAACTTCTTGCGGGAAAATCAGAGGATTTATGTTAATATATTATAATAGACACACATCTTTGAATAAACTGATAATATGTAAGTGCCTAGTCGACACCTTTTGCCGTCTAATAATGGGTAGGTAAGCAATGAGCCGAGTGCAGTGTAACTCATGACAGGGAAAATCAGAGGACATGGTTTTAAATGATTAATTATTGAAGACAGTGAAGAAATCAATTATAATCGCCTCATCTTTTGTGTCTCAAAGTTACAAGTTTTCTTTGCAGTAAAATATGATTAATTACTTTAAAAGACAGACATTTTCCACGTGTGCTAGGTGTCACCAACAGGTAGCAGAATAGAGATGTCATACTCCCCCCCCCCCCCCCCTCCACATCCCTCGCAAACCATCAGACATGGCACAGCCTGATCAATAACTTCTCCGTGCACTCTTAGCTGATAGTGCACATGGGACATTTAAAATTTGACTTGCATTTGATGTCATATTAGTTTTATTTTCAGAGGCTTTTTAAGTTTTAGGTCAGCTTGCATTTTGTTTTGGATTACAATAAATTATATACAGTATTTTAAAACATTATAATCTTTATTTAAATGAGTCTAGGAGTAATGTTTTTAATGTGTTGTTAACAGTAATACTTTTTCTAAAATTCAGTGTGAAGAGCATTGTTATCGGGGTATCGGCAGTGGTATAGTCTGTCTCATTTAAGGTTTCCAGAATTTGACAGCTACTGCTGCCAACATATTTAAAGTTTAATACAGTACCATCATATTTGAAATAGCGAATATCAGCTGACTGCCATGTGAAGCAATGGTGGTATCCCTGAATAACACGTATTCTTTCTTACATCGGTGAAAAAGAAAATAGTGCACAGTACAAATAAAAAACAAAGTAAGCATTTCGGAATAAACATAAATAATATTATGTTATAGTATTCTGTATAAGGTTCTTAAACGTGTTTATAATTTCAAACTTTTTAACTTGCATAACAGAAATAATGAAAAATGAAGGTTGTTTATCTTCACAGACAAACGACTGTAGCCATGTTGTTATTGTTAGGCAATTTTTGTGTGCGGGAGTATCAGTTAAGTAAGTTCGGAATTGAATTAATGAATGCTGTGTGAATAGTTATTTAAAATGTAGCAACTTAAAAATCCTTCATGCAATCACCAACGACAGCAAGACATCGTACATATTGCCAAAGGAGTCGAAGACATGATACTAACGGGGAAACTCGAAAGTCGTTCTGTGCTAGAAACGAGTTACCAATTGCTTGGAATTTCACCAAAAAACAGTCACAAAGTAAATAGCGATAAATTATGTATGTGAATATTTGGAGTGTGATGTATTTGGTGGGGAAATGTAAATATCTTAGGCAAACATTTGTTAGTAAACATGTTAAGTTTGTGTGCAGGTTTTTAGCAGACAGCATTTAAATGTTCAGGATTCATTTCATTTCTTAGATGGTAAGTTAATGTTACAGTTGAATTAATTTTTGTTTGGTCAATTAACAATGAATAGTATTGACTTCACCAAAACATTGAGGTTACATTGCTCGTCTGTGTGTGTTGACCAAAACCATGAATGCAGTTGTAATTAAATACTAATTATTTAGGCCTAATTACATTAAAACGAGATGTACAATGTTTTGTTTGTCCAAAAAGACTATGTAGAGTACATTTTCTTTCTGTGGTAAATTTTTTAGCTATGGTAATAAATACTAATCGAATAGTACAACAGATTGTAGTGAAAGTTTTTTTGGGTGACGATGGGCATGTATATTAAATATCCACGTTACTGTAATAGTACATACGGCCATGTGTTTGATGTAATTGCCACTGTGTTTCATGACTTAATGATTACAGGCCTACCAGTCTTCACCATTTGTGAAGAGTGGTTTTTGTGCAGGCTTATTATATTGTAATTGCTACAAATAGGATCTGTAATTATTGATTGTAGAAGACTTTTACAATTCTAATTAACTATTTTTGTGTATGATTTGACAGACCTAACTCTTATTATGTTGGTTTACTGCCTAAATGTGATTTTTTAAGGTACTGGTGACAATGCCTTTACACAGAACTCCAGCAGATTTTTGTTTTCTCATAGTTTATTTTACTGCTCAGTTGTGAATTATGTTCTTTTTTTCTGATGCTTACATCAGTTAACTATGTGAGATTCACTTTCTTTTTTTAATGAATTCATTAAATTTTTCAAGAGGCGTATCAAGAAGGCAATTCTGTTCATACTTCGGGCCAGGTAAGTTTTGTATTCTCCGTTAAATTGTTTAACATGTGTGATTTAATTTTTATTACAGGGTTAATTGTAACCAACATCAATGTATTTCTATCTTGCCTCGAATATTTTCCTGTTGTGAGAGTTGCAAACTTGCAAGTCCAATGAAATTACTTGATTTAAAAAAATGTTTTCTTATGTTTGTGATTATTGATTTGATGGTAATTAATAATATCTGTTTAATTAATTGTAAGAATATGGATATATATTATTGATAGTATTTTGATGACACAATGTATATGTTACCATCAGAAATAAAATAAAGATCTGTGTAATCACATATTTTCCTCAATTATAGTTGACATATTCGAAATGTCAAGCAAAAATTCTCATGATGTTGACATGTTTTGACAGTCACATGGAAAGCACATGGTGGTGGAAGAATACGTATTCTGTTTGTTTACAAGGTACTACTTTCATACAATCTGTCAAAATCTGGAAACCTTACACAAGACAGACTATATCGAGGTATGTGTGATCGGAAAACATGGTATCGGAACAACTCTAGTTTTATATTTAGAGATACTTCATATACAGTGGGTTGTGGGATAACCATCCATTGTTTTACAGGAGACTGATAAAAATTGTCCATACATGTTGACATTCATTGGATGCGGACTTGAGATGTAGATAAACCATAAACAAAAATTAACCTTGTTAAACTTCATAATATTAAGTTCAGTTAGTTATGTGTCAATTTTAGCCAATATAAAATATAGTCAGCTCTCATTTCTATGACTTTTCATGGTTCCCAGGAAAAGGGTTATTGCATATTTTGAAATGGATGTTATTTGAAAAAAACCTTATTTAATTAAAATATTTCTCATGGTTCCACAAAAAGTGTTTTGAATTTGAGAGGGTCGCTATTTCCAAGGTCTTAGAAATGAGAGTTGACTGTACTGCAAATGATAACCGGCAGAACCACTCATAATGCATAAATAAGACATTAGACAAACATATCAATTTAACTCGGAAACAGAAATGAAAAAGTAAGCTTAAATTCTTTTTGAGCTGCTGTGTTAAATACTAGTTGTGTTTGATACTACTTCTTGAATATTTGTTCTTGTTTCTCAGTTATAGTTAAACATTTCTAAAATGATTCCTAAAGGTTTCCAGAAACTAGGTTGTTATGGAAATAAGGTTGTTACAAATACTTTGGCAAATTTTGGACTGATTTGAGTCCACCCAACATCAAAATTTGCCTTTTTTTTTGCATATGAGTCCGTGTTCAGTTTTCTTTAGCATGAAAATTATATATTTTTTTAATTACCACTAACGTGAATGCAGGGTTCACGTGTGTCTCCCTAACCATTTGCACCATGCAGGTATTATCACTTTTAGAGCACTCCAGTGGTGACGAGAACAGCCACAAGTATGCTATGCAGGTCGCCGAGAACAACCAAGTCACCTTTTCTGGGGACGTAGATTGCGTAATTTACAAAGGTCATTTTAACAATTTTCTGCCAAGAGGTACCTCTGGGGGGGAAATTAGTTAGCGGTCTGGTACAGCGTCCCCACGAAGCCACGACCACCAGGTACAACTGCAATTGGAGGGAACAAGTGGGTTGCCCACGCAGCAGTGTTATGCGTCCCTCCAATCTGCATCACATCGGCAGGCCTACTGGCCAAAGTGTTGTGCTACACAGACCCTATGTATAAAGTAATAGGCAGGGAATTGTATTGCCCTGCTTATTTCAGAATATCGTCTGCACGATATTGCAGCGTTCACAAGTTTTCTTTGTAAATAGCGTGAAATTAAGTCAGGCTTAGCTCCTTTTTACACACAAGAGCATACCTCATAGCGAGTGACGTTATGGTTAAGTGGCGTGTTCTACTCTAGTTAGCAGCAGAAGTATATTTTACAGGAGAGTAGAGATGGAAGTGACGCATTTACATATCACTTTCTTTATTCCAGCAGTATCGAGAAAGGCATTAAACATCATAAGCAATGTTTCAGAGTACATGTAAGTTATTTGCAATGGACTGTTTAATACAGCATATTAAAGTGATATTCTATTATGTAAGCGTGGTGACATTCCCCGCATATGTGATTTTGAGTAACTAAGCAGACACTTGTTTACTTGCGGGGATGTTACCAATATGTCGTTTTAATTCAGTGTTCAGCATATGTCATGTTAGGTTGAGAGAGCAAGCATTTGCATTTCATGCAGCTAGCAATTTGACACCTGCGCAGGCGCTTGGTGCCGCTGCCATGGTCATGTTGGCATCTTTGGCTTGGCACCCAGAAAGAATGGTAGTGTGGTAGATTGACTCTGCGAGTGCTCTCGGTATACAATATTTAGGCCTCACTATGTTAATCTGCAATAGACGTTAAATTTAAGTAACCAGAACCTTTATCTTTGCATTTAAGTACTGAGGGTCACACCCACTACTTTCCCACGCATGGAGACTTAACTTTTCCTTGATACCATTCTTGGTTTCAGCCGTTTCGCAGCATAGGGCTATCAGCAGGCCCCGGAGTGTCGCGTCCCCATCATTCATACAGTCACATCATGATTGTAGTGCATACAAGCATAAATGAAATGTATGTGAGGAACTCCAGCCTTTTATTGTGTTTTTGTCCTAGAGGTAACTTTGGACAGTGTCCTAAAATCCGTAGAATGATTACAGTGTTTTCAGGTGTGTATATGCATTATGGGTCCTGTCCCCTACATAGAGTAACTTCTGTGTAAATAAAATGCGTGTAGGAGGCCTACATTCTACATTCTCGTGGTAGTTCAAACTGCCACCTTAACTTCAGTATCTGTAAGTGTACACAACAACACCACAGCATCATCAGCATCAACGGAGATGCCAGGGATCCACATGGGCCATCAGCCGACGACCCCCAGCTGCTTTACCAAGAGCTGGCCCCGGGCACAACTACTACTTTGCTCTGTCTGTGAGAAGTCAGGCGGGGGGAATGCAGCTTCCCTGAGCAGTCCGAGCACGTTATATATATCGCCCTACTGTGGGGCGCAACTACAGCTAAGCAACAGTATCAAGCCATTTACTGGAAATAGTATAGTTCTAACAACAAAAAGGTAATGTTTCAGCAAGCCGTTTCATCAAACGGTGTGTAAGAGTGAGTGTTGAAACTGACAAAGTACAATGATGTATAAGTTTCCGTACTTAAGTGTCAAAGTGTTGTATGTACCCCTCTTGCATAGCAAAGTACGTGTGGCATACTTTAAAATCAGCAGTGTAAGATGTCCCTTGTAAAAGTTATGTTTGCACAGTGCAAAACGCACAATTTAATGTGTTACCACTTAACGGAAAAATATTAATGGCAAAAGTAAAACGTTAACGCAGCAATGTGCGTTGAAAGATAAAATAGCTCAGTGTAACCACGTCAGTTTAAATATTTATGCATGCCACACTGCTGCACAGCGCGCCTACGCACCCTACAGGCGACTTTTCCCCACAAATGAGCAAGCAAGAGCTCGTGGCAAGTCATAAACAGTGGCCGACTACTTTTCACATACTGATATAATCGACTCCATGCGTTGGACAGCCTCAGACACGAAAATAATTAACCCATTTAATTATGAATTGTACAGTCCGCCCAGATTCCGACTTGCGATCGCCACCCCCTTGATTCAATATTGTTTTACCCGACGAGCCACTATCCTGAGATAGCTGAGAAGGAAGTTCACCCGACACCACAGGATCGCAGCACCTCTGTTACCCCGTGACGTCACACCCGCCAAGCCTCAAATGGAGGTGTAAACTTGTCATTGCCTCAGCGCAGGGAGGTAAGAAATGAACAAACCTGCCCCCAACCCTGATAAACCAACCCCTATGGAGAAAGGCTAACATCCCCCGCACCCTTGGAAGATCGCTCAGACAGGGATTTTTCACTACATAAGGAGGCACGAGCACGCCTCTTGCCAGAGTCGTCAGGCTCGCCGGCCGCATAGGTCAGTGAGCACTCCCAGGGTCTGACCAAGACCTCTTTCTCCTCCTCTCCAGCAGCTTACAGAAGGCTTCAACCTCTCCAGTCACTTGAAGAAGGCTCTTCCTGCAACAGAAAACTGCACGTCACTCCAGAGGTAAACTCTACGTCCAATCCCTGCACCTCTTTTACCCCAATCACTCCCTTGACTCCGCGGTAGCAGGTCGTCGCGACGTTTTCCCTTCTGGAAAATTTCCCTTGAGAGGATATGCTATAAAGAGCATAAACTCACAAGTAGACGCAGAAGTTAAGTGTGAAGACATGTCCCAATCTGCAGATGCAGAGATTAAACCTTGGATTTCTCCACTCATTCCCCTTGATCACGAATCCGAGTTAGACGCCTACTTGGGTACTTGTTGGCCATGGCCCGATCAGGAACTTATAAGCTACCTCCAGCCTGAGACTCCCTTGTCTACCGTAACGATAACGCCACCCAAGCTAACCAGGAAAAAGAGGTTTGGAATACGTGTATCCTCTGATTAGCTTCCCGGAAGGTAATACGGGTTCGACTTCCATCGAAGGTCACCCCAAAAACCCAGCATAGTTCCTTCCCCCGTATATTTCACGTACCCCTGGGACAGCTGGCGTCCTTCATTTTGGCAGCTCTTCCAGTGAGGAAGATTTTACTCTCCGGACGGGAAACAATCATGGTTCGACTCACTCTGGGGTTTGATTCCCCTCCCTTCAGATGGAATCCCCCACTAAGCAGTCCCTATTGATCCTACTATGACCCCGCCGGTCTAAAGTAGTAGCAAACATGCTGCGGTAGGACCACCTACTGAACTCGTGAGGGTAGTCAGCGCTCTAACCTCTTATCTCGAAGGAGAAACACCTGTCAATTGGCGCCCAACATGGGACTATAACAGCTCCAGGTAATTCAGGCTTGGGAACTGGGACCATGCTAGTTCCCCCCCTCACCACCCCACCTCTTCGACAGCTCCTTACAGAGGAGCTGCAGCCAACTTCAGGGATTCAGTTAAACACCCTGTGGTGCCCATCAGCAAATATGTCCGACTCCAAAGCGAGTCTGCCGGAAAGGCGAGGCGCGTTAGCCGAGGCTAATACCGCTGGAAAAAGTAACAAGCCATGCCCTGTCCCAACATGTACAGGCACGGGCACGAACGTGATTAGGTGCAACTATTGCAACCACCAATTTCATTATGTGTGCCTCGGATGGGATGACACGCCCCGCTACACAGACGACCTCGAATACAGGCATCAGTCATGTAGGCAGGATGATGCTAGGATCTGCCAATGGCCCGAATACGAAGGACCGGGGAGATATATTGTCCAATGCATTTTATACTGCTGAGAATTCCACCACAGGTTTATAGGCTGGACGGGCAAACACATCCAAAATCCTGGGCAAGTATACCAATGTGAGGTATGTAGGTTGGAGCAGGCCTACAAACCTCCCAACCCAGTAAATCAAAGTAGCCTGATCACCTCAGGAATACCCTGCCAACTCACATTGCCTGAGTTCCATGGAAAACCATACAAAGGCCCAGAGAGCTTTATTCAGAAGAGCGAACGGGAATTGGGGGATCACCTCGTCCCCCAGAAACAGTGGGTGAGCCAAGTGCGCTACCAACTGAGCGAACCCGCCAGAAAGTAGTGGGATAAATACGGGGAATTTGTAGAGGAATGACCCTAATTCAGGTCCCAAATTATTTCGTTTTTTGCTGGAGACTAAATTCTCTCAGGTTTAATTACTAACTTGCACTCCCGCGTGCATCGCCCCAATGAAGAGGTAGAGCTCTTCATTAGGCAAAAAGAGAGACTGCATAAGGGAGAGTACCCAGAGCAGACAGAAGGGCGCAAAGGGTTAGATGCATAACCCGCACCATCCTACCTTCACTTAGGAATCTCATACTAACCACTAGACTGCAGACGGTGGAAGAGTTGACAGAGAGGGCAAAGTAACTCGAGATGAATGACCGCCCCCTGCCTGGGAAGACCCCTGTGGCACGTGCCAGATGCCGGCCCCGTCCCCTTCCCCAAACAACCCGCAGGGCGTGACACGACCTTGTCATCCCCCGCCGCCCCCTTACCACGCTCTGGCATTATCCGGGTCGGCACTTCATCCGAGACTGCCCGACGCGGCAACCCCAGGAGACATGCAGCTCTCCTCCCCGTTCGCTAAACATGCAGCCACGTAACCCCGATACTCATTTTCCCAACCGAGGAAACGGGCACCCAGAAGCGAACTGCAACGCAGCAAATGGGAGGCCACTCAGCCTCCAAAAAAAATCTACGTGCGCCCCAGTCTACATACAGTATTGAAGCCAGGATCACTGTCAATGCCATGGCCTAGACGCGAACCAAGCAGGGACATGATCCATGCGGAACCGAACCTCGGACACTCTAGAGGCCGACGAACCATTCCTCTCAATCCAGAGAACATAGATCACTATCGCGGGACTCGGAAAGAGTAGATACACTTTCTCCCCCATCCTATCGCTCTTACCCGAGGGAGAACTTCCGAACAAGGTTGTCCCCCATGTGACCCCATTTCACACCCAGTCGTAGTGCCCCTTCGTCACTCAGACCCTGCCAGACACCACCAAGTGTTCACCCCGAGTAATTGTGGCATAGCCCCGCCTACAGGTCAATAACGATGAGGCCACCTGTCGAGAACATTCTAGAGAAGGCGCGTGAACCTCCAGCCACCTACGAGAGAACTGCAGAAATACCGCAGACTCCTCTCTCCTCCTTCTTGCCCCTCCCCAGGCTGTCAATCGCCAGGAAACTCGTGAGGCATTGCCACTGCGTGGTGAACGTATTTCCCAGGCCTTCTCGCCCAAAGCGGAAAAAGCGACCCCGAGCGACCTGGATGAGGCTGCGTATCTGCTCCCGCCAGGATCTGTCCTGGCAACCCCACCCCCAGAGACGGTGGAACCCTTTCAGGATAGGGAATTAAGGTCCTGCCGCCCTACCCATCGTACCCACTCCCCGGCAAGAATGGAGAAAGTGGACGTGAAGTGGAAGAAAGCCTGCCACAGCCCTCAACAATGCTGCAATTCTACTGTGGTAAGTGATCTTGTACGTCTAGTATGTGACCGACAAGATTGCACACACTGAAAACAATACGTTACAATCCTCTGCAACTGAGTACGTGAGGAATACTTGACAAAAGGAAACTCATCCACTTCCTTTAGTGTCACAGAAAATACTTACTGCTGTCTCTCAAACACCACGGCTTCCATGTTTGTCAGGGTCATCATCGTAGCTGTTCCTCCCTAATGCTGAACGCTGAGTTAGCCAAGGTGGTCCTTGCCACCACAAGTGGTGATTGATGAATTCAAATGGCATCAATCCACGGGATGCACATTCAGCAGGATTTTCGTCTGATCGCACATGGGCCCCAGCAAGTCATGGGTACAAGGGATTGGATCTCGGAGACTCAATTCTGCACAAAGGTTTTCCATTCCTTGCATTCTAAATGAATCCATGCTAAAACCACAATGGAATCAGACCAAACTATCAGTTCAAGTTCCAGGAGAAGGTGGGTTTAAATCTCATTAACAATTTTCATCAACTTTGCAAGTAACTGCGCAGCACACAGTTCTAGTCTTGGTTAGATAAGTGCCTCAGAGGTGCTGCCTTACATTTTTGCACAGACTAGAGACACTACCAACTGATCCTTAACATCTGCCCGCAGAAACATTGCATATCCTCTTTTCGATGCATCTGCAATCCCATGCAGTTCAAACTTTCGTGCTCGTGAGCGGGCTACACAGCATGGAACTGTCACCTTTGAAAGTACACCCAGTTTTGCTTGAAAGATGTTCCTTTTTTCACCAGAGGATTGGAAGGGGTGTCATCCCAACCCAGCTGCAATGACCAGAGCTGCTGAATAAGCTGCTTAGCAAACAACACAACCGGGGTGATCAAACCCAAAGGATCAAATATTCTAGCTGAAATGGATGTTACTGACCTCTTTGTACAATCCACTCATGGAGCGGGTGGTAAAAAATATGAAAAGCAATCTACATTAGAGTTTCACAACAGCCCCAATATCTTCATTGTGTCATTTTCTGGAATATAAAATGAACGAGAAACACACAACTAATGGGATAAGAGATTCTTACTTGTTACAACAGTTTATTACACACCAATTTGTGAAGTGTAAGGCCCCCTGCATGACTTGAGCTGTCTTTGGAAAGTTGTCTTTTTTCATCCAATTCTAACTGGTGAGTGACCCTAACACCCTGGTATGGAGATGATGAAAGACCAAAGGTCAGTGTTCAACTGATATTCAGGCAGTGGCTGATTAGGAGAGAACCTCCAGACTATCTTTTGGTAGTGGCAGTCATGAGCTTGCAAGAGTACCGTATTTACCCGAAAGGAAGATGAGGTTTTTTGACAGAAAAGGAATTGAAAAAATAAGGGGTTGGCTACAATTCAGGGTGGTCTTCAATTCAAAACCTAGGACCACAAATACCATAAATGTGTGACACTGCTAGTTCAGTGTTTAAGTTTGTGTTACATGAACAACATTACTACGGGCTTCTATTCATAATTTTTTACTCAGGAAGCAGTTAACCCTCCAAAATTGGCATGCTATGAGAGAGGATTTTGACAATGCTTTTCATGCTTAAATACTCTGTGCCCTATGGTTGGATGTATTTTTATAGTGCTGAGACTGTATCTGTGAACTTTGACAAGGGTCCCCTTATCTGATGTTACCCAGAGACATAAACTGCTTGAGTAGTATAGTAGGGGCAGGCAGGTTCTAATTCACTAGACAAATTACATGTTGATGGGGATGGTCTAAAAATAGATTTTGTGGATTAATGGCTAATCCGATTAATTGGTTAGTCCTAATTCAATTAATTTGCAAATGGCTGCTGCAGAGGAAGTGCTTTGCTGGGTAGCAAAATGGCTCAAGTCACGAATATAACACCCACAAAAGTTTTACAGTGTAAGAAAGATGCTGCTACCATACAGCCAGGTTAGACATACCTATTTCATTGTGATTTGCTTTTTTTTAAAGTAAATAAAATATATCATATTATTCACATAATAGCATTTCTTCCTAAAGGGTTTGTCATAAATTCATGTAAAAATACTTTCAACCTAAATATTTTTTTCAGCACTTCATAGGGGTAGTCTTGAATTCAGGTTTATATATTTTTTAGGAAGGCGTTCGTCGTAGATTCAGGGTCGTCTTCCTTTCAGGTAAATACTGTATTTGACGATACATTTGTCACACAACTGCAGTGAGTGCTACCAAATGAAAATGAAAACAAAGCAGGATTGTCACTAGATCAGGCAGAAGCTTAGGGCCAATGAGTAAGTGATCATTGAAAGTTTCACCTTTGCTTGTCTGGGCTGAGGCATTAAATACTACCCTCAGTTTGGTGCTTGCACTATCAGGTTGGATTACATAGTGGTGAGTGAGTGAAGAGATTTGGGCGGCCCTTAACAGCGAGGTCTTGAAAGACAATGATGGTGAAGTGAGGTGCCGGAATGAAGGGGGAGGGGAAACTGGAGATCCCAAGAAAACCCACCGACCAGCGGCATCGTCCGGCATGGTTCCCACTTGCGAAAATCCGGAGTGAACAGGCTGGGGATTGAACCCGATACACCTTGGTAGGATGCAACGACTCATTCACCATGGCACCTACACAGTGGTGTGGAACAAAATAACCATAGTATTTGTGAGCGGAAGCTCTCCATTTAATTCCACATTACCTTAATTGAGATAATCTTGCAAGATTGCATGATACTAAATTTTCAAATGTGATTCTGAGCCAGCTTGCGCTCTAGCAACTGGAATCGACGAGAGGCCCCCAACTGGGAGTCTTCCTAATTTAGATACTACTCTTTGAAGGGCAAGACCATGCAATAGCTTCCATCCTTTTCACATGAAACTATTTCCGTGAAGATTTTTTCAGCGTGTGTATCTTCTTTGGTTCTAACTGTGACATGACATGGTACTTCTTCAACTTCTCAGAATTTTTTGCTTAAATCATCCACAGGTTCAAGTGAAGAGACATAAAAGGTTTGACATGAGGATTCACAGGTTTGTCTCTGGTTAACCGTACCCATCAACAACCAACCAAAAATAGTATCAATGGCAACTGGCTCTCCAGGTGAACCACGAATGCTTCCATCTCTAATAATTTCAGGAAATACGTCGGCAACAAGAAGCATTTTGACCTATTGAGGTTTGTCATAATTGGGATCTGCCAGTACCAGGTTCGATTAAGGGGGCCACCATTGCTTTCTGATAGGCATTTGTGGAACAGATGATGCAATTTGCAATAACACAATTGCTTCCACCATAATTATCTTATCTGGAAGCACGTAGGAAATTATCTGAAAATGTGTTACTCCCTTGGCAGCTGGAAGAGAGGTGTGACCAAGAGCAGTCAACAGTTAATGGTGAATTACGCTAAGAGTATGGTAATTGCCATTTCTGAAGGCATCCCTGGGTAATGAACGATACCTGTGAATCTGGGTCGATGGGGGTTCTAACTGAATATGACTGACCTGAACTGGCCAAAACTTTCACCACTGCAGTGGATAATAACACTGTAGATGACTCTATTTGGGCTCCTGTACAATAAACAGACTTTTCGGCATTATCATTACCATCTGACGAACCTTGTCCACTCTCCCCAGGTTTATTGGATGCTGGTGAAGCAAGTTACAAGAGTGTGTGATGGCTTTTCTTACAAGTGTGACATGTGAAGCTAGAAGAGCACTCCCTTACGAAATGTCCTGTCCTCAAACAATTAATGCACAGTTTTAACTCTTTGTAACACAAATGAATCTCTGTTCACTGAGCAGCTGTAGGAAGGGTTCACATTTAGTGATGGAGTGCTGCCCATTGCATTGCACACAGTCATGAACTTCCAGTTTCAGTGTATTCAAAACAAATGTAGGATTACTAGCTCCTCTAGTTAACCTCATTTTGTCCGAATCAAAGGTTCTGCCTCCAACTTGTTTGACATTAACTCTACCTGATTCAGATAGGCATACTCGCGAATGCTCCTCCAAAAAGGACATTAACTCAGCATACGTTGGCATCTTATCATGTGACAGTGTGAGTTCATACCGTTTTCTTAGTTGACAGTCCAATTTTCTTACCAACAAATGCAACAATATTGCATCTCACTGATCTGTAGGAAGGCAGATAACCTTTAAGGCTCCTATGTTTCCAGTAACCATATTTAGCAGCCCCTTTATAGATTGGACACAATCTGAACTTATTGAAGGAGCATTGAAAATTGACTAAGTGAAGAGAAGCAATTAATCGTGGATGATTTTATCTCTGAACTAGCAATTTTCCCGCTACTTCATAGTTGGCATTTGTCAAAGGCAACATACTTACCAAAGTGCTGGCCTTACTTTGCAATGATGACTTCAAATGTAGGAATTTTTCAACTTCATGCAAACATCTGTTGTTGTGAACAAACATCATGAATAAATCGTAAAAGATTTGCCAATGTGTCACATCACCATTGAGTTTTGGCAGTTCTGTAGTGGGTATCTTCAATGCAGAATAATCATTGGCATCCTTGGTGTTAAGTGTACCAGCAGCTGGAATATTAATATTGATATTAAGCATATCTTTGATAGTATCAATTAAAAAATATATTGCATCGAATTCATCCCATTCCGGAGTGTAGTCACAGGGTGAGTCTGTTTCTGTTTCGCAGCTGCAAATCTCAAGGTTGGAGGTATCCTTCTTGAATTTGTCTTTAATTTTTGTGAGCTCCTTGCACATTGAGTGAAAAAAGGCACAGTTTCTACGTCATCTGGTTTAGCCAAAGCCTTTTTCTCGCCTTCCAAAATGAGTTTTAAACACTGCAGGTGCGACTACACGTTTGTTACCAAAACACGTTCACTTGGCGTCATGGAATTTAAAATAAAATTGGACAGTGTTGTTTCTTGCTGTTATGGGTGATTACTCGTTCGTTAGGCATGAATAACTGATGTAATATGACTACTTCACAAAGAAAATGATGGTGTGGGAGCACACTTGATCGAGTTCACATAACCTCACTTAATAAAATTCTTTAATCATTCTTTCAGGGTTATGCTTCTTAGTAGTTCTTCATACAGTCTCCCAGGACATCAATTATTTGCTTATATAACAAACATACTATACCATTTTATGCGAATAACAATATCATGGTCCGTTTTGCATGTGTGGTCTTGCAAACCGTTACTTTTCAATGACACGACAACCATTAGTAGACTGATAAAGGTGCTGATGCAACACTTTGTGTACTACAGCCCAGCATTGACCATGTTTATTTACCACAATGAAAACGGAGAGTTCTGGAGGACCCTAAGAAGGCAAAAGGTCTTTCTCGTGATGCAATGCCAAGAGACTTCCCTACCACCATCTTGGAAACAACTGTCTGTTGCAATCTGAAGCAGTTTTTCCAATGTTGCGTGACAACACCAAACACTGTCTTCTGAGGTGGGAAATCACTTCATTGAAATACAAGTTTAAGTTCACAGTACTATTTATAAATATACACTATATAGACTAAATTACAGGTAAACCAAGAGTCGCGACTGACATGTGAGATGCAGCAACCACTAATGATTTATCAGTATTGAGGGAGGAGAGAGAGGTGTGTGCCAGACAGGGAGGGGTAACAGGGCACATGCCTGCTGTCTGCTAGACCTAAACAAATGGGTCATTGACTTAAAGCGCTTGCTCATTATTGTATCCTCTGTCGCACACCATTTATTTAAAGAAGTGGTAATAACTTTCATTAAGATATAGGCTGTTCTTTGTAAAGTGGGCATTTTTGGGGCCCTAGTTCCCGTTTCCTTTCGGCCTTTTTTTTTAATCCTTTAACCAGCCTTTTTAAATAAAATATTGCCATGTAAGTAATAAACACTGTGTTTATATTCCACTGCACACTAAATATAACATCTAAGGCTATAATAAAGTACATTTATTGACAATTATTCAAAAGTGCTCACTTTACTATGAATAGCCTATAAGAGTGAATACTTAATGTAAAAATTAAACATAGGCCAGACTTAATTTTAAAACTAATTTTATGTTAAAACACAATTTTTTTATTTCTCCCTAAAAGCAATACCGTAATGGCATTCCGACACCAGTGCACCCCAGACATTGAGAGAATCAACCTTAAACGTTTTTTTTACTGTTCATAAACATTATCTGCCTTCCACTTGCGGGTAATAGTAGGAAATGTGTTTTATTTATTTTTTTAATTTTAAGTTTGCCATGTTCCTTTTTTACTTTAATACGTTGTTAGTCCTACTCTAAGTCTAGACTAAAACTTATTTTGTACTTAAGCAAGATTATCCCCGAATTAGCAGTGATACGGTCTCTGAATAAGAAAAAATTTGGTCAGAGGATGATTTTTCTTTAGTCCAGAATAAAATTTACTATTTATAAGGCCCTTAGTTGTTACTCGTAAGATGATACCTTGAGGTATTAATATTTTTTTCATAAATATTTTAATGGTATCAATATTGTTGTACTGATACTAGTTATGATTAAAGTATGCATACTTTTCCCTCAATATTGAATTCCTAACAGTTCCCAAGTCAGCATTCTCTACCCCGCACCTCTCCATTTGCCAGTGCCTGGCAGCTGTCAAGCATTTCCCTCTCCCCTTCTCACACTACGACACATGCTCCTGTCAGTGGGATATCTTTGTCTGATGAGACAATGCTGGTATGAATGGCATATCACGCCTGCAAAAAAGAAGAGGACAGCGTGGCAACTACCTATTTAGGAACACCCAACATACAATACCCCTGCTCAGTTACTCTTTCTTTAATGCTGCCTCGCCTCCTCGGAGACACTCTCCACCATTAGTTACATGACTAATGCTGATATTATTAAGTCATGTTGTTGCACCCTATGTGCTGTAACCTGTGCCCTTCCACTAACCTTAGTTTCAATTTAAGCATTGATTTTCTAGCAAGTGGACAGCATTGAAAGTGACCTGCCATTCTCCTTTAATGTTAATCAATTTCCCTCATTATTTCAAAATTTTCTGAAATAGTTTGTGCATTGTACTTCCTGTTGCTTGCATTTGCGTTATTTTAAATGTAACATACGAAAAGAAAAACTGAACCACTACATGAAAATCTATTTTTTCGACAGAAAATTCTGTAGTTTGTTTTTTTTTTCTCCTAGCTCTTTTAAAAAGCTAAAAAGAAAGACGAGGGAAGGTCTTTTTCTGCAGACTTGGGGGTGACATCTCATTTGCTCGTTCCTTGCCACGTGTAGCATAATGCCTTACCACCTGACATGCATATGTAAAGCAGCCGTTTATGATGCTCATTTGAATTTTACATACTCTTTGCAGAAACTTTACTTCAAATTACATATTATGCAGAATTTCAAATTAATGAAATTCCAAAGCATGTAAAATCCTATTCTTGTGTTCGAGAGCTATCTATAACTTCAATTTACATAGAATTTTGAATTAACTATATTTTACTGGTTTGTGTCATGGTTGTTTGTTTACTTTCCAAGTAATTCTACTCCTCATCACTGGCTGACAAGATGTCAGGACTCCTGTTGCCAAATCTTACTAAATATTTTACAGTTCTAAATGAGAACTACAACTTTCTCATCAAATGTATTTTGTGGACTAAACTATTGTTATGGAGAGAAAAATATGTTGTTCTTATTTAAGTAAGTTTACATTATAAAAATTAAGTTTCTGACATTAGAGTATACACACTGCTCATACTGTTGAGAAGCGGTATTGTCTCGTTGATGAAATATTTGATATTCTAGTTTTGTTGAAGGCCAACTGATACGCAAAAAATATGCAATGTTGATTTTATTATAACAACTTGTCACGTAATATAGCTAAGATTTTCCTTGCAAAACCTTGCATGAGTAAAATAATTTTTTAAATAACATAGTGGAACAAAATCAGATTTATAATTTTTTTTCTCACCGTTTTGTTTTAATTTAATTATTTTTTAATATTTTTTTTTTACCAAGGCAATTCTTTTGCTAAATTTTCAATGCGTTTTAAGTAAACATAAAATAAATATGTATGACATTTATATTTATTTTTTTTTGGAAATAGTTTGTTTTTCTGAAATAAAATTTTAATAGTTAATTTTTTCTTAGGAAATTTTGTAACACTGGGGAAAAAAGCATATTGTTTAGTGAAATAGAGAGAAAGCCTACCTAAACAAAAAGTCAGCCTGCAGTCACCTAAGTTTATTCTTACCATTATGTATAAACTTCTGAGCCTGTGCTTGTATAGCAGCTTGAAGGGCACTACCTACTTGTCTAGTGTCTGACTGCCAAATGTTAGGTGGACTCTGACGGAAAAAATTGCCCTAAGTATGGGGATGCTTGGCCTTAAAGTCTGAACCCTGTAGCAAGGCAGAGGGAGTTAAACGAGGTAGCACGGAAAGTGGCTACTCCCTTCCCTGCTCATGGAGGATGTATGCTATTGGGATTGCAAGGGATGTGTGCCATTGACTGGCTGAAAGGCATGTGCAGCATGGTGCATTGTTCCTTGCGTAGAGCTGGAAGACAAGCGACGACAGGCACTCCAATCCATTTTGTCATGAGAAAATGGGTGGGGAAAGAAGACAAGGGGCTCCAATGCCATTTCAAAGCAATGTTTGATGCGAGATACATCATCTCGCAGTGAGACGTACCACCTCGCAGTGCAGAATAATGTTAGTATGTTATGAGAGTGTGTCCACAATCTGCTGATCTATTACTATGTGGAATGATCAGTAGTGTCATTTGCATCTGCCGGAATCCACCATTGGTAGTATTTTCTCTTATTACCATGTTTGCTGCAGGGATCTGTCAGTACAGTCAATCTCTCAACATTAAACACTCACTGAACTTTGAGATAGTTCAACAGTTCGCAGACAGAAACTCGTGCTAACAATGTGCTTGGTGTAAGCCTTCATATCTGCTGGTATCTGCCCTGAATGAATTCTGACTTTGACCAGATTTTCCTCCCAACTGCCCTATTATAAGATGCAAAAAGGCCAGCTCTGCGCTATTAATCATGTTGAAAGTTCAGAAGTCATTTTGATGATCCACTATGAAGATACATATAGGAGTGTTCCTAATGTGTCCCCTAAATTAGCCATAGCTGGCTATGGGGTAAATTCTTGCACAACCAATTTCATCTTCGGACACCCATTCATGAGACACATATGGCCAACATTGCATGTCGGAGGGCTGTTTCACAATCCAGTCAGGACTTTTTGCCATAAGCTTCTCCTCATTCTATGGTAATCCTGGACATGGTGTACAGGTCACGTCATAGCTGGCATCTCCACTACTTTTTTCAGTGATTCATGCCACCCATAATGATGTACCTTTTGCTCGGTGGTATCTCTATAGCTATAAGAGCTAATCCTAGGTGCTTATAGATCCTGACTTTGCTAAACTGTTATGCCTAGCCAGCTTGCTTAATTGTAAGGCTGAAACTTATCTAAAATAAGTTCAATAGCGATGCTATATTTCATAGGCATCTTTGAGCAATGGAACAGGCGTAGCCACTGAGTAATAGCTATAGCAATTGCAGTAGTGAATCACCAAGTGCTATTCCCTGTGGCATAGTTGACTAACTATTTGTTAATTTGAGGTATTTCAAACTAAGGTGTACTTACTTTACTAGAGTGAGCTGTATAATTTTTACTTTACAGCACATGAAGCAGTGCAGATTAATCTGCAGTAAAGTATTGAATTTCAGTTATTCATTATATCACCAGGACCCACAATCAAGGGTACAGGAACATATGAGTACAGGTTGTATTGTAAAACCACAAATTTCGTGACTGAGGTACAACATAGCAGGTTTACCCCCTTTTTTCAAATTGTATTACTCTCATACCCATTTTTAGTATCTTAGTAAAGTATACATATGCATATTGGTACTGATTACAACAGTGTTTCACAATGTGCTGAAACAGAAAATTTATATATCCTGTTAACTGTGACGCATGCCTGGTTAAACTTAATCGCACATTGGTAGAGGATTTTGTCGCTAGATCAATAGCTGGGTTTTTAAGTTAGGCTCAACAGGTTTTGGCGAGGGGTGTTGGGAATTGACTTACACCGTCATCCTAGTTGATGATGCTGTCCGGGTCTTACTCACTGGCTACAGGCCCGCCCCACTCTGAAGCAGCGATTCCAGGCAACTGACTCACTGCTCCAAAAGTGCGGGTTTGACCAACCGTATCCTGCCTCAGTCTTGTACACCAACCCTCTCACCACGGGGTAGTGTTCTGGGCTGGTACGAAGTGATGGGGAAAAATATACAATTACCACCGGAGCAGGTGTGACTGCTTGGCGTCTGAGTTCGGCGGTGCTGTCCCATTCCGCCTGTCTTTCCCTCATTGGATTTGCGAGTGCACACAACCACTTCACAGCAAGGAATGCTATGTTTTGCTCCCTACGTTTTTTGCCGTTCTTTACCGGGTATGGCATAGAGTCACTGCTTAACGAGATACGGAGTGCACCCTGATGAGGAAACAACTTCACAGTGTATGTCCATTATCGGCTTGCTGACACAGGCTCGGTAAGAGTCTCCACTTATCCCCCACGCTTTGCGAGCTGATCAGAGACGTGGAGCTGTGTGGGCCACCAATGCCTTTACTGAATGTGCGTTCACGCAATGTCGAATGGCAGGTCTCAGGCTACGGTTACCCCAGCACTAGACAGTGCTCTGGAGCAAGGAAATAACCTGGGATTGCAGCCCCTCCTTGAATGAAGGTGTTTCTAGTGGTTGTGGCTCCTCTGTTCTCCCCTCCAACACTAACAGTGCTCTAGCAGTTGGAAAGTAACAGATGAGTCGTCTAATGGGTGTGTATAATGACTGACGGACCCCTGAGGAGCGCCCGTAGTCAAAGCTAATTCAGTTGTATAAAAATTCCCAGTTCCTATCAGTAGTGCACGTCGTAACTGGTTTCTAGTGGGTAAATAGAATGATACTATATGAAAGAAAAGAAGCTGACTTATAGAGAACAAATTATGTTAATTGAGAGCATAATAAACATGTGATACGTGCTACCTCCTACCAAGCAGTAGAGTGTTGAAGCTAGTGCTGAGCTGATACAGATACCCAATGTCAAAAATCCACCAATATTAGTAATAATGGACGGTCAGAACCAATTTTATTTTTAGCAGATATTGAGACCTTATATTTTCTGTTAAACCAGTGGGTGATAGGGTGGCAATGTTGGTGTAAGAGGGGCTCAACTGCTGCTGTTTTTAGTCGGCAGTTGCCCTTGTTATTCCAAGCACCAAACTGACAGATAGTCACTCAGGGATGGCAAAGGGTAGAAGGGATATGCCTCCCTGCTGTGAGATAATTATCTACAAGAATAGGAAAGAGTGAGGAAGAGAGAGAGAAATGCCCACTCCCACTCCACTGTGACAGGCACTTTAGGAGATAATCATCTACAGCTTTTATTGCTGGTACATTCATAACCCTGGAACTGGCTGTGCTTCAATTTTACTCTCAGTAAAATAAGGAAGTGCTGATTTTAAAAACTAAATATATTAATAATTTTTAATTTTCCGAATTTGAACAAAGTTGAATTATGCTGAGAATTGTTATACACTAGCTTGTGGATTTAATATTTTTAATTTTATATGTTTAAAACATAATTGCTTAAATTGCCATGACCTAAATTTAAAAATAAATTACTGAAATATATCTTGAGTGCTGCTTTTAATCTCTGATTTTGAAGAATTAGTGTGAAATTAATTTTCCTAAGGTTTTAAACATATATTATATTGTGTGACACTGACTTTAACACAGATTTTCGTCAGATTCCAAACAGATTCCCAAAGTATGTTTAGTGCTAGTAGAAGTCTTTCAGTCTATTACTCATGTGTCCATTATATCGGTATCAGATATTGGTTGTATCTGCACGAAGTATCGGTTCGTAACGGTATTGGTAAAAAAACCTGTATTGGCTCAGCACTAGTTGAAGGTAACTACGCTGGCAAGGTGTAGGCGACCTGGTTCTAGGTTGTTAGCGGGAAAGATATATCTAGACGGTAAAATATATATTGCTGTACTATTAAACTTTTCTAGTAAAAGGTGTCTAGAGGAGACAAGGGAATTTAATATGTATGTGAGCATGTTCGGTGGTCGTCGGGTTGACTGGTCGTCAACGTTGGAAGCAGCCACTGGGGGTGTGCTCAAGACTTGGAAGATCTCTGTAGGTCCCAGCTCAGAGCAGTGCTTGAGATGTCACGAGAGAAGAACAAAAATGACTGCCCAAGCCTGGCAGCATCCTGACTTATATAGGCGGAGCTTGTAGGCTGCCGGCGCGACTGCGGGGAGGGTGAGCATCCTGCCCTGGTTGGCATGGGAGACGTAAAACTCATGTCAGCAGTAGTCAGCATTTTTGCGTCGTGCTTCTTCAGCGGCGCCCAGCCTTGCCCGAGGCCCAGGCAGCTCGTTGGCTCTCAGCGCTGGAAGGGAGGGGGCAGTGTGTTACCGGGTTGCGTAACCTTCAGATGGCGAGAATTCGCTTATATGTTCCTGTTGCCTGGTAGAGTAGGCAACCGAGATACATCTGGAAAATTCTGTCAATGTGTCTCTCACATCTGTAGTAGTGGAAGTAGGAACACTTGGCGATGAGTCGTAATCGTAGTTAATTAGTAGTAGGAGTGGCACGCATCAACTGGTGAATTAAAAAAATACAGAAAACAAACTTTTATCATTATAATTTAAATATTTTACCCCTTTCCCTTTCCATGCTAAATTTCAGCATTCTTTTGAAAATGTGGTATACAGTGTCTTTGACTTAGGTCTCAACCTGGCCTCGCAATTTAAAACCGTTTCATTTCCACTGTCCACAGGTGGCTCAGTGGTTGGTCACAAGCGTCTCACCGCTGGAGACCTGGTTCAATCCCAGACCCTGGTGGACAGGAATTTTTTAGACAGAGATTGTTATGTGTTAATTGTAGCAAAATACTGCCATGAGGTTGGGTTTTCTTGGGGCATTCCTGTGTTTGTGTTATGATTTTCCTTTCCAGGAGGAAGAGGAGGAGAAAGATGGAGATGAACTACAGGTGAAAGATGTAGACAATAAGGTGGATGATGGGGAGTGGATGGAGATAGGCACATGGTCCAATGACATGGCTGCTTCTGCCCTGGGCACAATGGATGACCTGGATGGGGCTCTGCCTTCCAATGTGACTTTGCTGGACCATGTGCGTTATGCTTCGCCCACCTCATGGTTGGCATATGATGGTGATGGTTTTGACAGCGATGATGATGACAGTAGCTATAGTCCCATGCTTGAGTACGATCACTCTGACACCAGTGAGGTGCAAGGTGAGGTTCACTTTCTCAAAATCCTTAAGTGTACTTGCCATATGCAAAATTTTATTGTTTAGACATTTTTATTTTGTCATCGGTCTGTAGTAGTCGTGCTGGTTTCATCAGGTTATTGCAGCTGTCAATTCTAGTACTATGCCTACTGCATTTAGGAACACTTGTATTCTCATTTTTGATGCCACAAATTTGTGAACTAGTGCATCAGTTCTAGCAGTAGCTTTTGGAACATGCTTAACAGTGAATTTTTATAACCAAAAAAAGTAGATTCTAAGTGCAAGTCTAGGCTAACTATGATAAATTGTAAAATTATCTAAAATCCCCTCAAATCTCAAACTCAGAAAGTGGTCTTTGAAAATATTTTAGTTATCAGCTATTTTCTTCTCCGGAGGGGATAAACATGGAAAAAAGTTACAGAAACCCCAACAGTGAATATGTACAGATTAAGCAAAGAGGTTCTTTCCTTTTTTGTTACCATTTTTGTAAACTTCAGTGTCCAAAGTGTGTTATTTTATATACTTACTTGACATACCCTGCTTGATATCACAATGTGATATTTTACTCCTGTAAAATAAGCAAATGGGCTTTTTAGTTACCTTGGAGTCTATTTGAAAATGGTCCCAAACTAACATGATAAAATTACATCCACAAATAACACCACAGACAACATACAGTAAATGTTAACAGAGCCATTTATATAAAACACAAAGAGCGATATATACACACACACACACACAACCCCCCCCCCCCCCCCCCACACACACCATTTCAAAAGATCGTAAAAAAGTTTTATAATTATAATGAAGTGAGTGAACTTAGTAGTTATAACAAATGTTGTCAGCAGTCAAAATTATACCATGTTAGATTGCAAGTTCAACAAAAGCAGAATTCATGTTTTAGTGTAACTAGCTGATTCCGGTGAACGTTCTGCCTCTTTCATGTTCTATTTTGCCTTTTCAATGCGTCCTCTCTATTACGTGTGGTACGTCGACCAATGTTTGACCATGGTATCTCTGGCATTTTTCTCTTTTAGATCAACAAACATTTCCTGTAAGTATGAGCAAAATCGGCCCATAAATATAGAAGTTAGACTCCAGTGCCACCTATTGGAATGAAACATAACTCTAAACCTTACTCGCTACCTCAATAACATATTGTGTGAATATGGTCTCAATTAGTCCAGCAGTTTGTCAGTGATGATGCGGTTTACTCACGCACAATATATTTTATATTTAAAGATGACATATTTGAATGTACTTTTTTTAAATGAAGACAGCGAGTGATATGTAAAATAATTTTAGCAAAATTTTTAAACAAACATTACTTTTTGTACTAAAATTTGCAAAAGAAGAAAAGTAATCAAAATATAGAGCTCATAAAAGACACCCTCAGCTTGTTAAATGTCAGAAATTTTATTTAAGGGCTTGGTTTCTTGAATCCCTTCAATTTGAGAGACTTCACAAATTTTGAATTGAACCTTCTAATCTCTGCTTTTTATTTACATATTTATTTTGTTATTTTTTTTGTGCATAGTGTGCTACCCAACAGAGCATAAGGCTTTGTGCAGGACAGCACATTATTTTGTGTTGAGGAGTTGCACCATCATTTTTGGGTGTGAATCCATGTTGTCACAATTTTGGTTCTACTCTTCTCCTCGCCCTTAACCCTAGTTATAGTTTTATTTATTTCAATTCTCTATTACAAAAAGTTGATTCCCTGGAGTTAATCTCAAGGTGAATAATGTGAACAAAGCAATAAAAGTGAAATAGCTGTAGCCAAATACAGTAGTTCTCAAAGTCTTTATTTCTAAATTGCAACACTGCTGTTGTTATGATTATCTGTGTTCTACTGAATAATGAGACTGGATGCACCGACACTTACGTGGTGTCAATATATCTTGTGTGGCTTTTACTTAACATAAATTATTGCTAGACACAGGCAAGTAACACTGAAATTATTTAACACCTTTATTGAAACTCACAATTGATAGTCATCAGAAATTTGCTTGACTTTGCATATCTTACACCTTCGTTACTTCAGCATATTTTGCATTGCAGACCAGCAATCTTAAGTTCAATTTAGTTAATTAGCATCACATATTTCACTCTAGTTGAAATTACATCATCTTACAACTATAGCTGAGCAATACAGATATTTGTCAATACTGGTATGAACCAATACTTTCTTGCGGGTATAGCAGATATCCGATACCGGTGCAAGAGACTCACAAAGATAAAGGGATAAAATCAGTGCAAACCATTCTTGCAACGAGTGCTTGTTATTTCAGTAGGTCGTTTGTGCGAAGGAGATAAAATAATGTGTTCCTTTAGTATTTTTTGTTGATAAAACATGATCATGATCATGACTTTCTGTTTTACATGAAAGGAAATTGGAAGCAGAGTGAGGCAGACTGCCATTCCTGCACTGAGACATGAGGCATTAGGAAATATTATTGCACAGTGTCTTATTCTCATTACTGGTGCTAATGGTAAAGAAATTTCACGGTCCATCACTTTTCCCATTTATATCTAACTAGAGGACCCAGCCCGTGACTTTTTTTTTGTATTGTCATGGGGCTAGAACAGTTACCATGTTAAAAAATTTAGTTATCATTCAAAGACTGAAAAAAACATTGCATAGATATATATATATATATGTAATAATGAAATGATGTGAAATTAACTCAACATTGAAGCGACTGCGGCCCAATTTAATATTTCGCTATCCACTTGGCCACTGCTGCCCCACTTAACATAGTTCTATCCACTAAGCCACTAAGACCCCACTTGGAACCGCTCTATCCACTGAGCCACTAAGTCCCCACTTGGAAATTAACCCAACATCGAAGCGAGACATTCAAAGTAAACAAAAATGATATTCCATTACCTTCATATCTCTATGCAATATTCTCTATGCATTAATACAAAACTTTTCATAGGAAAAAGTACATAACTAAAAAATGAGTTTTATGGCAAATGTTAATGATTGCATTATCTTATCTTACTGAAATTCAAACTTGACCTGTATTTTACCCTCAGGATTTGCTCTGCAAAATTTGAAGAACTTCTGTTGAGTTTCAAGAAACTTAGAGGTATTAAAGGCGGACAGACACACTGACAAAGATCGTCTCCTTATTATATAAGTAGATTATTTGCCCACCTTGTGATGCTAGCGCTCATCGCACAAGTCATTCTCCTTGGTTTATACTCAATGCGGTGGCGTAGATGTGCTTGTCTTGGGTAAGCAATAATTTTAGCATTTTCTCAAACCTTTGGTTTCGGTCGCCAGTCCAAATTTGGCTTCAGTTATAACTAAAACCTAGTGTTGCTGTGTTTTTGCCTGCCTCTAATGTGTAGTGTATAGTCTTGTTTGCTGCCCAAGAGTAAATTTCTTTTTTCAATAATATTATTTCCACAACTCTCGTGTTGAGCTTTTGGTCAACATTTTTAATTGTGCTCATTCAATAACTTTTTATTCGGTAGGAGCTTTGACTGGTCATTTGACTGCCTCTGCCGAAATCTCAATCTGTATAGTCTTTTTAATAATATTTAATGTGTTGGTTTTATGAAATGGATGCTTTTCTGGGCTCATACAGCTAATAATTTTTAGTGTGTTGGTTTTATGAAATGGACGCTTTACTGGGCTCATACAGCTGCCCACATTTCTAATTGCTCCAATAATCATTCTAGCCACTAATTGCTTTAATTGTTTTGAATTAAGAATTTTTCTTAATTAAACTTTATTCAAATTTTATAACTCCAGTTTTGAGAGCAATTTGCTAAATTCATGTCAACTTTTTAATCTTTTGTATGGATCTAGAAAGAAAATAATTATTCTAATTTTTCTTAATTTACTGCCTTGTTTCATATTAAAATAATCAACGGTGCTATATATAAATCTCTGTATATTTTACTGGCAAAATATATAAATTTATAATAATTTTTAACTAGCATATTGATAGCCAATAATAATCACATCACATTTATTGCTAAGTTACCTTCACACTTGTGTGTATACTTTTAAATCCCTATCTGTTTTATATTTCATTCTCTCAGTTGCTGTTGCTATTATCAAAATATGAAAATACAATTTGCACCTCGCAAGTAGGGAAGAAAAAGTGAACTAAGAAAATATTGGTGTTCAGTATCAGTTTTAAAAAAATTTGTTTCATGTGGTTCTAGTATTCTGAATACAGGTTGATTTTTATATTGGATATTGGTACCGGCTCAGGCATACTTTCAATTGATTGTCTTAACTAAAAAATTTAGCTGACATAATTACACCAATATCTGTATGGTATAATGCCGTAGTTAGCCTCAATGTTGGTATGAGTTACTTGACATTTCCTCACCAACATTATATGAGCAAGATCAGGGTCAATCACTGAAGGTCATATTCAGTACTCCCTTTTTACTCTGAAATAGGGATGGGATCGTTGAATCCAAAATTCGTCTAATCCTTCAAATACTCCGGATTCAAGGATCAGAGTATTTTAGACATATTTTGAGTTTAAAAAATTAATAATAATAGGTTAAGCTTAGCTTTCCATTAATGACACATTTTAATTACACCAACTCTTAGTCGTAGAAAATTAAAATGGGAAAAAAAACATGAAAATATTTTGCATAAAACTGTACATATACCTTTGTATTTACAGTACAAGAAACAGATATTTGTTTACCATTTTAATATCAGAATTAAAGAACAGCACTTGTAGACAGCAATGACACGTTTAATTCAACACTGTGTCTTCTTTTAGTTTTGCGGACCTCAGTTGTAAATTTTTATTTCTGCCATATTTTTACAATTAATCTATGCACAATCCATTAAACACATTAACATACACTAGAACTTTACTTAAATAACCTCTCACAGTTTCTGGGAATATAGTTGTTAGTTAAGGGTGATCGCAATGAATATTTTGGGAAATTTTGGGACAATTTTGACCCACTCCAAGCCCTAAATGTCAAATGTGAAATTTTTCACATGAACTGTGTTAAATAATCTCTGGTATTAAAAGGAGAAGTTTTTAATTGCATATAAATATATTGTAATAGACAAAGTATTAAAAAAAAGATGATACACTAGAAGAGCATGTAGACTGACCTTTGTTACCAATAAAATCCTTAACACAGTCCAACATGTATTTTTTAGAAAGCACCATTCCATTTTCATTGATTTCATTTGGGAAAATTTAAGGATTTTCTTTTTCAGATGTTAATGTATTTAGATGTCAATTACACAGGTCCCGTGGACTGTATACACCCATTATATGTAGGGATCAAGAAGTTTGGGGCCATGATGTAGCAACTGATGGCCACACTTGCTCTGGTCGGGTGAAGGGAGGGCAGCCGGCTTGATGAAGAGAGGAAGCCAGCCAATACAAGACAACTGTGGAGTCACACCATGCATGTACATGCATTTCCATCTTCACAAGGGCAGCATACAACTCAAGACGAGGAAGTAATATCATTTTCACAGGTGCAACCTTTAATTTGGCAATAAGTAGCGCTAATTTCACTGACTCAATGTCAGAAACAAATCTTAGGTAGATTACATCAGCATAGCTCAACTTTCAACAGTCTGCAAATCCATGAAGTTCGTACAAGTGTTCTGAAGAGAGCCCAAGATCGCACAGTTATTGATGTCAGTGCAGGCAGCTGCTTTTTGAAGTGCTGTGATTTGGATACAATATTTGTTGCAACAATACATAGTGCAAACAAAAACTACAACAACAACACATATTTGCATTGTTGAACAATGATATAGCCATAAACAAGTATTACAAGCATGGCTTACCTACCAAAAGGTTACGACAACATCTTGACTGTTTCCGGTCGAGAAGCAGTGTGGCTAACCTAGGCAGCCAGAAGTTTTTACAACAATATATTGACAAATTAAGTTCACGTCCACACTACACTATGTATATTATATTCACTCCAAATATCCCGTCCGACTTGAATTGTAGATTTCAACTGTCAGTAGATAAGGGGCACAGCTTCCTAGCTGAACACATTGTTAGTCATTGGAAGTGTGCACTGTAGCTACTTGTGCAACACCATCATTTCCTGAGTGGAGCTCAATCAAAACAAGCTAGTTGGGGTGAAGCTGGGGTCCTTGGTTATGTCACTTGGATCGCTGCTGGTGTGTGTGTACATGTGTGTGTGCACACTCATATATGAGTGCACGCATGAGTGTGCACATGCATGCATGCACGCATGTGCATGCATGTGTGTGTAGCACAAAAAAACTTGATGCAAGTGTTCTACTAGTTGTCAGTGGTGGAGCCTGTTCAATTGACTTCACTGATATCTGGCTCTTGCAGGGTGATGAGAGGTTCAAGCATTAGCAAATGTCCTGGAGTTAGAGTGCAGAAACAGTAAACATCGGAACTAAGAGGACACAGAGGGCTTGAGTTCAAAACAATTTCCACATGTATCACCACTGTATACAGATCCTCAAATGTGACGTGTGCCATTTATATGAGTTATATTAAACACAACTACAACTCAACCTAATGTGTTACTTCTACCAGGAACCACAACCATAGATGGCTACAGGATTGTTCCCATGCAGGGACAGTTATATCTACCAGGAACCACAACCATAGATGGCCACAGGATTGTTCCCATGCAGGGACAGTTACATCTACCAGGAACCACAACCATAGATGGCTACAGGATTGTTCCCATGCAGGGACAGTTACAGATACGTGGTATTTTCCTGATGTACCGGACCCAAATTCCTCTCACTACTCATGCAGCTTCTACGTATCCCAAGGAAGGATCAAATCCATTATGTTATTCACAAGTGCGCACAGGATTGCTCCAACCCTAGTGGGTGATCCTAGCACGTGAAACAAGCATTGTTCCAAGCAGCCGCGAACATGTCAGCCTACCCGAAGCACCTGTAAGACAGAGTGTCGCCAAGCCTTCCGAAGATGGCCGAGCACCCGAGACCATGTAGCCAAGCGCAAGGGTAGCTCTCCCACCCCACTTGCTCCAGGCAGACATCACAAAGTGGCGTCACACCTCCCACTCTAGCCCAGGCACTGGCCGGCCAAGCGCATAATATAAGGCAGTGTGCAGGTGAAGACGCCAGTTATATTCTCCAGAAGCTCGTCTCAACACTTCGGTGCTGGGGTTCTCTACTGACTCTAGGTAATCACTGTCCTCTCCAAGAGCTTCCAGTTCATCAGCGACCACCAGGGGCTGCCACTGCCAACGACCAGGAGCTCCAGAGACATCTACCAAATCTCCAGAGGCTTCAACCACCACCAGGTTCCAGAAGCTCAATATCTCCAAAAGCCTGCTTGACTTCACCCCACACTTCCGCTGTTGATCCTCCTGGTTCAACAGCCGCCTCTACTTGCTGGTAAGTGGCAATTATAGCCGCTGCCCTTTTAGTAGCGGTCTTGTCTAGACAACCCCATGTTAGAGTAACTGCCTCAGAGTTGTTTTCATAGCCTCGAGTTCATTCTATACTTGAGTAGTCTACAAGCAGGTCACCTCCACCCGTTAAAGTGTAGCTTACTTCCATCCGCACTCTGCTTAGTAGTAGCTACATGTCACCAGTATTTATTATTCATAATAAGTACCATTTTATTGTATCTTGAGAGTAAATTTGTTTAGAGGTAAATGCTGCCTGATACTAGAAACTCTACTTCTAGATGGAGCAAGCAAGCGACCGGGTGTGATAATATTACGAACCGTAGTGTAGGACTACAGATCCCCTTCAGGAATCTGCACGTCAGCAAACACACATCACCTTCGATGGCCACCCATTCTGTGCACCCTGGTGTACAGAAAGGTAGAGCCCAAACCACTATGTACACCTCCATCAGGAGTAGGACAGCCACATCAAGTTGTATCGCTGGCCAGAGCGCCGAGGGTGCTGGCAGGGATATTTGCCTGGGACTGGGAGCCCGACTGTTGCTCGACCTCACCCTGGCAGTAATAGGAAGATGGCTCATACAACCTACCACTCTAGGTTTGTGTGCCAAGGTGCAGAACTGAACTGTAGGAGCACAAGGTTCACGCTGTCAACTGCTATTGTGCTCTACACTTAGTTAGGGTTCTGGCTATCTGCTTGCTCTGACTGGGAGTACGTTAAGTGTCAATATTGCCTCTATGCCCTTCTGGGAAAGGCATGGTACTCGAAGGGAGGAGAAAACGGAGGAGTTCTTTACTGCTAAGCGAGTGTGCACCAATAACCCATCCACACTTTGTGGAGAAACCCTATGGGAATGTGCTCAGTCTGCCCGTCACCTGGAGAGGCAGTCCTTTTCAGACAGCACCTCTGTTTATTTCCCCTTGTACACCAAACTTGCAGTTCAGACCACATCCTGCAGTACAAGCACTAGTCACTGGACGTGACACGATGTTGGGTATTGCCAACTCATTTTGTGGAAGCATTGCAGCCGTCACCTGGAGCCAGAGATACCTAACCTCTCTGCACTGCACCTGTTATGTGACATGCATAGCAGAGGCATGCAAGTGTCTATTTGTAGCTGTTATATTTTCATAAAGTTAAATAACGTCTTCAGCTACAGAGCTCACTTTAGTCTGGGAACGTAGCACACTCAATATAAGTTTTTATTCCATGTTGGAGGTATGTTGCTTGTAAGTCCAGTAACAAAATATCTTGGAATGTTTCAAGATATCATACTTGCTTAACTGTCATTTTTACTCATATAATAGCTAACCATTTTTTACTGTTTTGACTTGGTTAGGAACATCGGGGCTTCGCATCGAATTCAAAGGAGATGTTGCGGAAGCTGTAGACGACGATGCTCTACAAAGTAACAGCCCCTTGAGTGCAGAGGACATACCATGGGACTGGGATGCTGGTGTCATTGAGAGTGAGGAAGTGACAGCTCACTATGCCTCACGTTTCCATGATGCGGTCACTGCAAACCGTTGCCATATTGTTGACTCTGGAATGATTGTACGTCCTGACCAGTCCATCTTGTTGAATAGACCCAGCAACAAGGCAGTGGAGGTTGGTGACTATGATATGGTTGTGTTGATTTGTCACTGCTTAATGTGTGTTTGTTTTATTGGTATTGCATATTGGCTGATGGAAGCTGTTTTATGTTCTGTGTATTGTTACGAGATGCCAGGTGCATATCTGAGTTTGTGAGGGATAGTAGAGGTCTTAATAAATAATAGAACCAAATTAAATTTTAATTTGTTTATAATGCTAGAAATATTTACACAGCTATTATTTACTACATTAAACTACCTCTCTCCTCTATTACTCTTGTTATTCGCAGTGAGCACTATGTTGCAGTTTGCCTTTGGGGCTTACCGAACCTATCTGTTTCTGGATAGCAAGCTAGAAGGTAATTAATGAGCACTCAATTGGAAAGTTTAGCTTTGAATTAAAGGCAACATTGTGTCTAATATCTTTATATAAAACCACACTCAAATACAAGTGACACAACTCGTACAATCTTTGTTTTATGTTTAAAAGCGGATTTGATTTATATAATTTACTTTATCTTTATCAGCCACAAATTCAATGTCTACTAAAGTTTTTGCAATAAATCACTGGAGCAATATCACCTTATTAATGATGCTGAAGGCTGCGTGCAGATGTGTTGATTGACGGCCCCAGAACGCTCTCTTACGGTCCGTAGTCAGGTGGCAGCTGTGTGGCAGCAGGTCAGCGACAGGCCCCACTTCAGTCATCCTTGCGCGCTAAATACTCGTGGCATTGGATTGTTATGAATATCTTGTTTAACTAACAGTTCACCGCTTGTGTCCTCATCCCAATTACCGTCGTGGTTGAGGTGGTTTCCAGCCAAGCGCAGGAAACAGATCACAGCAACTATAATTATCTCTCTCAATTCTAATTAAAGTTCTTATTACTCTCTCTATATTTGTTACAGTCGCTTACTTCATTAACACTCATTATTTACACATATTCAATCTATCTGTTGCTATAATTCCAAGTGTGTGTCACTCACGCATCCAGTTCAATAGTCCCATCTGTCCGTCAGCAGACTTCACTCTTGCTGGTTACTGTCATCACCACTCGTCACTTCGCAGGCTTATCGTTTCACTGTCTTCGCATACCTGGCACTTACGGTCGTACAATTCTCCAATCTCTAGACTGTTTGCTCGGAGGCCCAGCGATGCATAAATAGACAAGTTTGCCTGATCAAGAAGGTTCCCCACACCCCGAGTCTCATTGAGAGAAGCCAGAGCAATGACCTGAACACTCTTTAAATGAAAACTCCAGAAATTCAAGTCGCATAAGGGCAGAAGGTGGGGTAAGTTCCGAAAGGCTAATTACGGCGGTGGTTGCACACCTTTGTAAATCTCCACATATTCCTCAGGTTACTAAGAGATGCCCTTGACACATTGCTGGTCGATAATTCCACCATCCCTCTTTGTTTCCGTGGCAGAGGCTAGGGATCCATGTTCGGAGAGAGAGGGGTGGGGCATAAAGAAGAGGAGACCCTTTTTTTTTTAGAGAGGGATAGTGTAGCACAGAAAAAAAAAAAAAAATAGAGCCGGTCACTGGTAAAGAAAAAAAAACTAAGCTGGAAATGTTGATTAGTAGGAGAATGAGGTTTCTGGAATTGTTTTTATTTTGGTTTTTTGCACCCAAGTTATTTAATTAAAGTATTTGTGGAACCTAATGCATGTGCTTCTGCAACCCTACACTTAATTGAAGAGATTAGAGTGTAGCAATGTGCACCACCTGCAAATATTTCCTGTGACATACCTACAGATGAGGAACATGACTCCAAAAGATTGAAAGGGATGCTTTCAGTATACTCTAATATTATTATTAAAACAAGTATACCATCTGCTTACAGGTGTCCAGTTTCTGAAGTTGAAGTGTATCTCACAGAGCTACATATTCCTATAAATTCCATCCCTTTACAATACTCGAAGACATCACCATATACTAGGTTGCACAAAGCAGCACAGAAATATCTATCCTCACCAGCTGGGTCTGTGGCATCAGCTGGCTTGATATCTTTCAAGAAAATTGAGTTCTTTTAACCCTGATAAGCTATGCCAGCTGGTCTTCTTAAATAAAAATATTTACATCTTGAAATTTTGAAAATCAGTGTTGATATGCTTTTTGGAGTATGCACAATAATTATTACTTTCATAGCATAAAACTTGTGTTGTGTTTTATATTGTATTGTAATGACTGTACGAACCTTTTTAAGTGTTCTTAGTGGCAAACATCATTTTTTAATAATAAATTATGAAAGCATTCAAATATTCTTCTATCACATAAAAATTACTTCTAATGTGGTTATTGATATCGAGTATCGGCAGTTCGGCTCACAAAAATCGGTATCGGTGGAATCGGCAAAAAGTGGTATTGGCCCAGCCCTACTTATCCAAGCTGCAGGAAATGGTGCAGCCTTCACAGTCTGTGGCGGAGGGTAGAAATCTTCGTGCAGTCTTTTGGAGTGTAGCTGTTTCTCAGGCTGAGGAGAGGAGGGAGTCGTCTTCAGACCAGGGGAGCTCGCAAACCTACTCTGCCGGCAAGGCCGGCATCTCTGCTGGAGCGTGGTTCCTGACTTCCTTGTATATGAAAAATCTTCTGATCAGCGATCTTGCGGGCGTGCAGGGGGTAGCATAGCCTTCCAACACAGGGGTATGTTATGGGGGGTTGGTTGCGGCAGCGCCGCACATTTCTTATCTCTCTGCTTGGAAGCGACGACAAATTAAAACTCCTCTTCCTGAGGCTAGAGGGTTGTGATGTCACAATGTCACGGGGGTGCTGCCATCTCTTGGGTTTGCTGGAACTTCTCCCGTAGCTAATAGTGGGGTAGTGGATTGACAAAAATATTTAATTTATTCATTTAAGTATTATTTCCAGCTATTAATGACTTGGCCCGAGTTTGGGTCACTTGTGGATGGGGCAACGTCACCCGTAGAGCGCGTATTTGCGCTGTGCAGTATGTGGGCATGTGTCACTATGTAAGAGAGAATGAAGCCTGTATTTGCATAGAAATTCGAAAAGCCAAAATTGAATTTAAATGATACTTTAATCACCAAGACAACTTATCCTCTACTTTATGAAAATACCCTACATTGAAATGATAAATTATGAAGTTTTGTGCCTTACCAATTTAGTATGTGATCCTCTCAAGCCTTCCTTCAGATCATTGTCCAGTCAGCTACTACATTTCCTATTTACTGCTAGTTTATTAGTTGTCTGAGAAGCTGCGACTACACATAGCAAAATAAAAAATATAGTTACTGTGTGAAACTGACACAATGACTGGCAAGATCTCTGTAAAGTTGGCAACAAGATGATTTCATGTATTCTTACTGTATTATTAGTGTGATTTTTTAATTTATGGTAGTGAATTTATTTAATTTTGTTTTCTGTGTGTTTCATGTACAGAAGTGTAAGAATAACATATTTACATTCCTGACACAACGGGATGGTCACCCTTTGCCAGCCAGGCCATAAAAGTGGTACCTTGAAATAAGTCAATTGGACACACATGTACACCTTAAAGTCAGAACAAGTTATTCTGCTAGTGTTATTTCCCATCGAAAAGGAAAAACTTCCCAGAACCTTCTTAATGCTTGACCATTTTCTATTGCAAAACAAAACAAAGATTTTCTTAACCTCCAAGCTGATCGTCTGCTGCAAAACCTCCCCATAAGGATCCCAGATACCAATCTTTAAAACTTTGGCTCGAAAAGACTTCTTTTCCTGTGTAGATGAAAACAAAACATTTTTTTATAGAAAGATTTTTTATTACAATATAATTCATCTTCATATGCATTCAAAACTTAAAGGTATTCTTTGGGAACTTTATTGCACCAAAAGTATTTCTTAAGGTAAATGCTGTATTTATCTAACTTTCACCAACTATGTTTCTTGTTTTGTATTTCACATTTATTTTTATTTGTCATTTATTTGTAAGTTTTTGTAACAATAACTGTAGTTATCAGAATTATGCGGACATGGAAGTGTTGCAACTGGTTTTTTATATGCAGGTGACAAAGTAAAACTGATCTATTCGCTACATATCATTAAACGACTACCATTACATGAGATACATTGATTTTTGTAGTAAGATTCAAAAGAAACCAACTTGTCCACATATTTGTTCAAAAAAAGAAACTACAGGTCCCACTAATCTATTTCTTCTTTATCATGTGTGCAGTAGTTAGGACTCCGTATAACATAGTTTCAAGATACAACAGTAGAATGATTATGTAGGTTCTGAGGCGAGGGCAACGGACATGAAGCCGGCCGGCTGCCATCTTGGAGGTTTTCATTTTTTCCTTAAAAATTTCCCTTTCTCCCCAAACTTTTCCCTTTTTTCCCTAAATGTTTCCCCATTTTCCCTAAAAAAAATTCCAAGAAATTATGTTATGTGCATAAAAGTCAGCAAGCACATTACATTACTGACTACCACCACCATATTGGATGCAGGTGACCTTAATCTTAATCCATGACCTCGAATGGCTTTAAAAACAAAAACTCATGAAAAAAATTATAAAAGTCAGCAAGTATATTATATTATTTATTACTGACTACTATTGCCCTAGTGTATGCAGTTGACCTTGACCCCTTAACCTGGAATGACCTTGAAAACAAAAATTTGAAGAAAAATTCATAAAAGTTAGCAAGCATGTTACTTACTACTACTGCCATATTGAATGCAGGTGACCTTGACCCCATGCTCTTGAATGACCTTGAAAACAAAAACTCGAGAAAAATATTGTAAAAATTTAATAAATTCATAAATGTCAGCGACCATGTTACGTTACTGACTTTTACCACTATTTATATTCTGACAAATGAGGTAAACATTTGTTCAATTAATTTATTACAGTCGTTCAGACACTCAAAAAAATTCCAAATATGTATATGCATCTCAATACATACAACTTCGTAGTGGAAGGTTATAGTATTTATGCATCTCGCTATTCACAGTCGTGTTGTCCTTGTGCAAAAATATTGTTACATTTATTACACAGACACACTGTGCAGGGAGGGTTATCTAGGTATCTGCACTTTTGAGGACATGTACCAAAGTCACAAAAGACCAGCTTGCAGTAAACTTGGTACCAAGGTACTAATGAAGAATGTATTTCAAAGGTGAGACGTTAAATTTTATGAACAGCTCTTAGTAATGATGCGTGACTAGGAAAATAGTGCCAGAATACTTAACAGCGTCAAGTGAGTGGCACAGCCTGTCCCGCAGTTTTTGGCCAAGAGCTGTCTAGACACTCATTTGAATGGTTTGAGGGATTTTAGTGGGTGAACTAGGCGAGAGCTTCCCGTTGTACAATACTGGTCTCGTGGGTTGCCGACAGGGCACAAAATCAGTTGTTTTGAGTACAATTGGACGTTTAGCAGGTACGACTGGTTTGGAGACACCTTAGTGTTGGACTGAGCGGAGTGCTGGTTGGCTAGACAGTGTTTGGTTTATGGGAAGAGGTACTATTTGTGTTGGCTGTGGAGGATGGAGCACGTCACGAGTTCTGTATGCCTCGTGTAATGGTTGGTATGCCTGGAAAGCTCGTAGTCCTTCAGTGAACAAGGTAGATGGTTGAGTAGATCTGGTGTGCACCTGTTGGTACCCTGGGCCTGCTTACGTGGGCTGAGCTTGGCGATCGACACAATCAAGGCCAGAGAAAACTCACGTAATCTCCCAGAAACAAGTAATGTCCTCCTGATCATTTCCTTAAGGCTCCTCCACTTGGAGTAACTCATATGGAATAGCACACACTCTCCCTGTAGAAGAGGAGAATGCAGGACCCTTGTGTGCCCAGTTACGTGTCGGGCCATGTGCCAACAATCACACTTCCGTTGCCAATCACATGGGTGTCAACGTGTACCTGTGTACTCCCTAGTCTTACCACGAGGTAGCAAGATAGGGTGAGTTTGAATTAGTGCGTGTGCGTGAAAAGTTGATGTAATCGCTTGAGAAACTTCCGGGGTATCCTGTATTCCCTTGCCCTCAGTTCATCAACAGGGATCTAGGTACTAAGGAATGGCGAGTCCCAAGGATTAAATTAAGTTCACGTTTATTTCCTTAAGAGGATGATAAACGTGATGACATACTCGCTTTGGGAATTGCCGTATGTGGGGTGGCATAGAAGCTGTATTACGTCAATTAAGCTGGTAGAGGTGACTGGTTTAGCAGGGGTATTGTTGAGGTGCTCTGCGTGACAGGCGAGAGTGTTCCTGATGTCGTTGAACCATAGTTCCCTAACGTGGCGGTGCGTTGCTCTGGATATCGATGCAGGGAGACTAAGCAGGACAGACAGGATTCAGTTCTAAGAAGAACTGAGGATAGGATTTCGTACTGCAATACTTTGGTACTGAGCAGGAGGTAGGTTTATCAGGGATCTTCGTAGAAGAGAGTGCCTGGCTAACATGTTGCCAGGGGGTCAGAACCACTATTCTACAAGGGCATAACTGTTCCTGAGCAGAAACTGCTAGGAGAAGCTAGACTAGTGGGGTAGTTTGCCTGAGTATAGGCTGCTAGGCTTCAGAGTAGAACACAAGTGTTTCGAGCAGAGGCTGCTGGAAGACTGATGAGAAAATCTCTAAGGGATGGAGGACCGTTCCTCCTTATATACTCCTCGCGGGTGGTGACCTGTCGCTGATTGGCCATGTCATGATGGCGAGGGGTGGTCGAGCAGTGAGGGGTAGTAAAAGCATGACTTGCCTATCTGATGTCACCGGCCGGTTCGAGGATGGGAAACAAGAGACAAACAATTATACTAATGCTATCTATTAGTGCGTGAATGAACTCCTAGCACAGCTACGGTGGGCCGGTGAATAATAAAAGCTAAGACAGACAGTACAATTTCAGCTCACGGGAAAAGTTAAATGGTAAAATAAAATTTTACTCTAACAATGCTAATCTCGGTATGAAGCTGAGGTCATCTGCTTTCAACAATGGGGGAAACGCGTTGTTTCAATTCGCCCTCTCTCTGCTGCGACTGAAGCTCATCCTGAGATGTCGAATTGCATGGGGGTGTGGTAGCTGATCCTGTCAGAGGCAACTTGGTAGCTCTCGGTGTAGTCGTGACCAAGGTACTAGTAACAATGTGAAAAGGTAGACACACCTGAATGCTGATACTCTAATGCTGTCTTCACACGTATAGAGTGGCTGGGTCTTATTTGACTGTCCCACTTTTCATTAATTAGAGTGCAGAGCTCTAAGGGTCCCCGAATCAAGATACAACCCCTTCCTCTCTGGTGTATCAATTTCACAGAGGACACAATCTGCATCTATGCGCTTCTGGAATGCGTTCTATTCTGTGCTGCGGCATGTCGTCGGTTGCCCTCGTGATGGCCTTGACCTAGCTATGAGAACAGCTGTTGGGGTGGTGTGAAGGTCGATCCTACCTACTGACATTGTGAACGCCTCCTACTCTTATTACACAACACATTGCATAAGGCAGACAACTCTATCTCTCTCTTACACACGGGCTATCCTATCTTGGTCTCTCCGTTGAGGAAAAAGAAAGGATTAAAGATTGGTTTCTGCTGAACATCCCAGTGTCGAACAGGTGCGCTCCGCTTGCCTCTTTTATAAAAAGTACAGCGTTCTACTCGTCTTACAGTGTATGTGAGTATGTGTGTCGCGGGCCTCTTTTATTTTTATATTGCCATTTATTCACAAACTATGTTTAGAATAAAAGGAGTGTGTGGTGGCAAAATGCAAACAAGTGAATGCTGCAAAAAACACAGTGTTGGTGTTATCATTCTATGGATTATCCTACATGAATTCATCACACATTGATTTTCTTCTGCTTCATTCTCTTTTTTACCCTAATGCTTCACTGTGGCCGTCTGTACAGACGTGTATACAGTATGTTGTACCTGGTGTCGCACAGTGAGCATGGTTTTACGTCTTTGCTAGTACAAGCTAAGAAAGGGGTTTGTGAGAAAAGCGCTTCTACACTCTGTTCACGTTTAGGAGATTATTGATAGAGTGAAGCAGCTGGGTTTTATTTACAAAACAACAAGTGCATCATCACTACAACTGAGTAGTGATAGTATTAGGAGGAAATCACATATTAACCATTAATTAGAAATTGGTAAATTTTACATCAGCCGAACTTGTCGGGTCTTCTCGCAGCTTTTTCATATACTCATATTCAGTCTTTGGCTGCTCGTTTATCCTAGCCTTACATATCATCGAAAAACAAAGCTAAATTCTTTTCTTCTCTACTTGAAATTGCATTGACACGTTAGCAAAACTAGTTACAACAATTCTAGCAAAATTTGCTCTTATTCTCTCTTTCTCTTACTTGACGTTACTTTACTTCAGTTTATTTTGCAAACAAAAATTTATGTTTGACCAAAAAACAAACATTAACTCTCTTTTAACTATTTACATTATTTTTACGTAATTTTTATTATAACATCAATGGAGTGACTATTTACAAAACAACTCATTCGTTGAATAGGTCTCATTCCCTATCTTCAATAATGCTAAGTGTGTTAGCTTTAAAGTTCGAAATATTCGGGGTACACACTGACTTGTTTGACTTTTTGTCTTTTGTTTCATTGATAGCTCTTTTATCACTGTTTAGTTACGTCGCACATTCAATGTGCTATTGGACATCTTCTTCCACTGGGGCAATGGTGGCAAGGGAGAATGCTTTCCAGGTTAGTACTCTGGCATCGAAGTCAGCTGCGGTTGCTGCTTACTCAGGTGCCCTCCCTCCTTGGGGTGGTGCCAGGCGGAGGTGGTCCCTGATACAGTGGAGGTGGTCTCCAAGGTGCTTCTTTATAGTGACATGGTTGGACCTGGGTGTGTTAGGCGCAGGGCGGCTGGATTCTGTGACAGGTCCCACCTTACTCTGCGTTATCGGGCTGCTGCTCTGCTGACCAGGGCTTAGCATGAGGTGGGTTGAAGCTCAGTGGTAGGCACAAGAGGCGCTGGGCCCAGAGTTGTCGACAGCTGGGCCACTTCGTTGATCCAGGACAGCTGGGAGATGGGTGGCTTCATGACAGCCCCATCTGCTGATGACTGGATGGAGTGGGTGGTGACACTCTCATGGCAGGGCTATGCGGGTGCCAGCGCAAACTGGCCTGATGCTGTCATTACTGGTGCACATCCGTGGTGACGGTCTACAATGGCAGCTGCTGTTGTTGCTCCTCACTTGGACTGGATCAGGCTCTGCACTGCAGATGTGGCTCCGGCGGGTTTACCATTGCTGGCTGGCTCAGGGACCAGAGACTCTATATCGTCGTGGAGTGATCTGGGGGAAGAAGACAACACAGAATACATTAGGTTACACATTGGGCTAACTACAGAAAGAGTATTGAAAAACCCGGAGGTGTGAGCCTCGAGTGGTTCCTGTCCACCCTTCCCGCGTTGGGTCTCCGAAACTGCCTCAATCCAAGGGAGCACCGGGTACTCTAAGACCTCGGCCTCTGTGTTGAGCTGCAACTGGGCGGCCAGGGTAGCGACAGACTGTGCGTCGTCTGCGGCTGCCGGGATGAGCTTTGCTGCAACCTGGGCAGTGTCCTTGGGGAGGCTGGTAGCTATGTTGTGGGTAGCCTCCTTAGGAGAACGCTGGGCCTCGACGTGGGAGGCAGCTGTAACATCCTTTGTGGCGGTTCCGGCGCTGAGCTGGTTTGGCTGAACCAAGATGCTAGGGATGGTTTGCTGTGGCGGCGGCTTGGGGTGAGCCACAGACCTGACGATGCTGCTGATGGGTAAGGTGCTCTTGGTGCCGGTGGAGATAGGGTGGCGTAGACCATTCGATGCTCAATCCGCAGGATTCTTCCATGTGATCTCGGGGGTACTCGGAGTCCACCGTCCTGGGTGCTGGGTGAACTTCCGGGTGAACGTCGACGGTGTGGATGGTATGGTCCGTTCTGAGGTTCGTACTGCTCGTGGCCGCAATAACTTCTCTTCAACAGGTGGTGAGAAGACACTAGGTGCTGCCGTGTGCTTTCTCTCTTCAAGGCTGGCAGGGGACGTCGTCCGTACATCCTCATTTCCTGATAATTTCGCCTGGTCTTCCTTGTGATCAAGCGGATTGACTGGCGGCGGTGCCTGGGGGTATTGGACGCTTGCCGGGCAGATTCCAGGTAGGGACATATTTGGCCTCGTGTTGCTTTTCTGATTCTCACATGGCTGTCTTCCGTCCATTAAACTTTTTTTCTGTCTTCCGATGACCTTATAGGGGCCTTCCCAATTACATGTGAATCCAGCACTGAATTGGTTACCCCCTTTACTCAGTGGATAACTTTGAAGTAGGACAGTCTCTCACATGTCGAATATTTGGACTCCAGTTTGGGGGAAGGGTACTTTTGGGTGGCGTACACTTCCTGGTGTTCTCTTACTTGCTCGTAACGACTTTGAGCAGCTAGGTGGTATGTCTCTTGACTGAGTAGCAGAAATGCCTCAGTCCATCTTGAGAACATGTCTGTCAGAATCAACAGATACCAGTGTCCGGCGTCTGGGTGGTCATGGTAATGGAGGCAGACATCTTGACGTAAGGCCCGAGCTATCCAGATTTTCCACTTTATATCCGTTGGACGGTGACGAGACCACACAATATTGTCACACATATTGTACCTTTGCTGGCATTTCAGCAGTAGCTCCTTAATTTCGGGGTCCTGTTGCTGATATCGTTCAATCTGTCTGCGGTTGATGTGAAGTTGCAGTATTCTCAGTTGCTCTTCAGATGGCAATGTGGATAGTTCAAAAGGTAGCATTCATTCTATGTCCTCGTCAAGCTTTGCCTCTCCAAGTTCGTCGGGCTGTCGGGATAAGGCATCTGGCAAATCGTTTTCTTTGCTCGGGCAGTGTTGAACTTTAAAGTCAAACTCGAAAAGGAGCAAGTCCCAACATCCAAGTTTTTCCTTGTGGCGGGATTCCCTGAGCCACTTGAGTGCTCTGCAGTCGATTTAGAGAATGAAATGCTTCCCTTCCAGATGATAGCGGAACTTGCGTATCACCTAAATGATGGCTAAGCACTTCTGCTCGTTTATGTAGTGTTTCTGCCCGGTGGAATTAAGCCGATGGCTGGCATAGGCTATTATGAAGGGTCTGCCGTCGGAGTCTTCCTGGTATATCACTGCCCTAATCCATTGTGACAAACGTCTGTTTGCAATATCAGGGGCCCCTCTACCTGGAGTCGGTGCAGGCGGTCGTTGTGTTGGAAGCTGTCCTTCAATGCTTCAAAGGCGGCTTGGTGCTATCGGGTCCAACGCCACCTTCCGTCCTTTTCTGCAGGGGGTGTAGGGGTGCCATTATTTTTGCAATGTTAGACACAAAATCCCTTGGCCAATTGCAGAGTCCTAGGAAGCGCCAGAGCTGTTTCTTGGTGTGGGGCTCCTCTGCAGCTTCTATCGCTCATAGAGCGATCGTTGTTGGGGGAAGGTTACCTTCTTCTGACACTGTTTCCGAGGTATTCTATTGAGGTTCTCCTGAAATGGCTATTGGCGAGTTTCGCCGGTATACAATGTAATTCCAGCCGTTCCAGTACCCTTTTCAGGTAGGTGAGATGCTCCTCCCAGGTCTTGGAATATGTGAGAGATGACGTCCAAGTAAGTAAAACAGAATTTCCCTAGGTATCCTGTTAGAACTTCTGAAGACATCAGCCGTTGAAAAGAAGTAGCAGAGGCATTCTTCAAGCCAAAGGGCTTGACTTGGAACTGAAGGGTTTCTTCATCTGGTGTGTTGAAGGTGGTGTACAATCGACTGTCAGGGTAAATTGCGATCTGCCAGACTAGTTGCGTCCCCCTTCTCCGTTCGTTCCGGTAGCACAGGTGGTCCTTGCAAGCAATCATTGTTGAAGTGATATCTTAGGCAATACCATTACCTGGGAAGCTTCTGTCTGATGGGGGGGGGGGGGGGGGCATAAGGGGTGGCTTGCTGCGATTTTCTACTGGTTTTACACCTTCGTTGGGCCTGGTGGGCTTTGGCTGATCGAGTAGGGCTTGAGCCTGGAAGATCCGCTCAGCTTCGGCAAATGCAGCTATCTTCGTCGCCGTTGGAGAAGATGCGCCTGTACATCTGAGCCTTGCAACGTGCAAAGATCTCTACTTCTTCACCTGGTTTTTGGGTGTACCTGTAGAATTCCATATTAGCTAGTGACTCCTCTCCCGTAAAACATTGGGCGAGGCAAGTGCTCAACTGCTTCTAGTTCACCACAAATACCCCATAGACATTCCATCACTCTAAGGCTTTGCCTTTGAGCTTAGCTTGAATGTGACTGACCCAGTGTTTTTCCGGAATGCCGTGGGCTCGCATTCTTTCGTAAACGTGATGGGATCTTCGTGGGGTCTGCATGCAAATTCGGTTAGCTGGAGTTCTTCGTGGCACGTTGGGTGGCTACGTAGTGAAGTATGGCTGGAATTGCTGGGTCTGTATTCAGCAACACGCTTGCACACTTCACACTGATATACTAGTCCAGGTCTGTTGAGTGGTTTGTCAGGCCAGCTAATACAGAGGAGTTGAAATTGCCCGCCGCAGAGTATGCACCTGATTGTATGGAGTCCACGTCCCTCATACATCACCCAACTGCAGTAGGCATTCTGCCGTTGGCGGCATTTTCCTCACAATGGTATTCTAAACTGTTAGTATTGCAGGGTTTATCTGCCCATCTGAGGCAGGAATAATGGTGCCAGGAGAGAGTGCACGCATTGGATGCGGTTTATCCCTGTTCCTGGGCATACTGTTATCGAACAGTGGCTCAGCTCGGTTAAGCGGGATTTGTCCTCACCAAAGACTTGTTCAGTGGAGTCCATGTTCAGCATTTTTGGGTTTTGCTTGGGTGCCATGGGGTGTTTTCCTTGGACTCCCCAAAATCCTGCGGTTTTCTGTGTCTGTGTGTGTGTGCGCGTGCATATGCACGTGCATGCATGTGTGCGCGTGTGCATGTATGTGTGCGTGCAGGGGGGGGGGGGGGTACCTTTTTGGGATTAAACCAAAGAGTGACCAAATATATGATCTTTTCTTGTAAACAAGAAAACAACCCTTCTGGATTCTGGAAATCACATGGAATGGTATTAGCTGTAAATACTCCTTGTTTTTTGTTTTCTTCCATTGTTTCTTAATTTTTGAATTTAGCTATTTATTAACTGTTTAATAATTCATTTGTTAATCACCTTTAACAGAGTTTATTATTTGTTGGCAGTTTAATACTTTTATTTTGTTATTCTTTGTGATGTTTGGTATTATATTTCAAATAACTAAATAAACTCCTAACTTGTTATATTTTTTGAAAACGTCTGGTTTTTCTTTAATTCGCTTTTCATTATTATTTGACTCAAGTGTGATTCATGTAGTAGTTTTAATGATAAGGAAATTTTTCATTTCTCTCATCTCAATCCAAAAGAGGGTTCAGGTTTTAACTTTAGGCAACTGGCACATAGTAAGAGGTAGTTGTAGTTAACTGCACATTATGTTATTTCCCTCAGCATCATCAGGGACCATTAAGCGATCCCATCCCTTTTAACCTGTCGCTACACTAAGAGAGAGATTTAGCCCCCCCCCCCCCCCCCCAGATCCTTTTTTTTATGCTTGGTATGAAAATCTTGCTGCGTTTTATATATATATATATATATATATATTGAGAGAGGGAGAGGGAGGGAGAGAGAGAGAGAGAGAGAGAGAGAGAGAGAGAGAGAGAGAGAGAGAGGGAGGGGGAGAGGGGGAGAGAGAGAGAGGGGGAGAGAGAGAGGGGGAGAGAGAGAGAGAGAGAGAGATAGAGAGGGGGGGAGAGAGAGAGAGAGAGAGAAAAAAAAATTCAGTGCTGCCTAATAAAAGAGTTCTGCGTAGAGGCTTTTGTTTCTTTCTGTTTGATTCGGAATGAGTTTGTTTTGGATACAGATATTTTACTCTGCATATAAATTTTACTCTTTTCAGCTTTATTTATTCTGCATTTCGGTTACATATAGTTTTGAGCATTGGGAACCTAAACTATTCCCCCCTCCCCCTTAATTTTCCACCCATTACAATATTCAAGTTTCAAAGAAAAACAATAAACTAAGTACTTTTTCAATACATCATCACCATGTCAAAAATCTCTTTAAATTCTACCCTTTTACTGTAAATACTTTGTCAAAGACTTAAAGTATTTTTTGTTTTGTTTTATTTCATCCGTAAGATCTTATTTCAACACACAGCTGTACAAAGATATTGCACGCATCACATCTTTTCCTCATAATTTGACCAATCCTCCTCCAACATGTTGTGAGGCGTAGTCATTTTTCTGAAACAGAAGAAAAAGGAAATGAGAAAAACGGAAACAAGAAATCCGTAGAAAGACATGTTATGCAATAATTTCATAAATTTTGTAGTTGAGATATTCATCTACACTATAAAATGTTAGTTTAGAAAAAAAATTATTTAGGCTGTTTTTTAAAGAGTTTTTGGTTAAAGAAGCAAATTTCTTGAAGGTGTTGTGGTAACTTATTGAAAAGTTGGTTACAAAGGTAGGATGGCCCTTTCTGGACAAGTTTTAAATTAATTGAAGCCACGTGTAAGTGGTTTTTTTTTTATTTATTTATTTTTTTTTTTTATTTTTTTTTTTTTAGTGTCATGCTGATGAAAGGACTCATTTTTCTGAAATAAACTACTGTTGTTGGACATGAATATAAGTACTGAAAATATGTACTCATGTGCAAATGTTAAAATCTCTGCAACACTCCGAAGGGCGAAACATGCTGAACTTAGTTTAGATCAAATATATGCAATGTGAGATTTCCAGTTAAGTAAATTGTCTACTTTTAAGCCAAGAAACTTAATCACTGCAGTTTCATTAATTTTGTCTCTGTTACTGCTTACATATGAATTAATGTTTTTTCTGTTCTTTGTGAGGAAATTCATAAGATGTGTTTTATCTAGGTTGAGATTTAATTTGTTTATAGTAAACCATGCAATTAACTCTGTAAATGTTGTATCCTTTTTTGTGTAAGATCATTTACTGAGTCTCCAGAGACTAAGATGCTAGTGTAATGTGCAAATAAAATTAGATTAGTTTCTGGGGTTAAGGCACATGGGAGGTCATTTATATAAACTAGGAAGAGTAGGGGGCCTAATATTATAAATATAAAAAAATAGTATTCATCTTCCCGATACGAATGGTGATATACATTTACATTTAACGAGGTCTGCACAAAACCTCAGATACTTTGTCATTCAAGCAGTTAATATGCCAATAACTGCCAATACCTGGGTATCTGCCTTTATAGTTCTCTGCCACATAATACTAAGCAATTTAAAAAAAATAAAATTTACCCAAAAAAATATTTAAAATAGCTCGAAATTGTCTATTTTATTCACTGCAGGAAGTTAGGACTACATAACAGAAACCCTAAACTCCAGAAGTCCAACGTAAAATTGTAGATATTATAATCTGCTTTTACCAATGTATTTTGTATAGGGCCTACTAAGTCAAAATGTGGATATTGAAACAGATCTTGTATGTTATGTTTATACTTACAATATTTTGTGATTTTTTCTATAGATAACATGGAAAAATGTAAATATAATAAATGACTTTGTCTCATATACTAACTTAAATGATGTGGATATTGTTAATAGATTGTATCATGAATGTACTCATATTATTTGTAATAATTTTTTTGTATTACTGGAAAAAAAACTTACATGCATCATATTTTTAACAACGGATCTATGAGATAAATAAATGAATAAATAAATAAATTATTTAAAATAAAAAATTACAATGTTAGTTTTAATGTGGTGCAAGAATACACAATGTGTATACAAGTATATTTCTAGCAGAGCTTTGAAACGTGCTCTGTTTACAGTGAACAGTTTTTTTTTTTTTTGTATATTCTATTGTGAGCTTAATAGATTATTCAAGGCACTGAGCAGACAACATCAAATTCTTGCCCATCAGAAGGCACCAGAAGAGCAGAACAACAGTCCACCACCAGAGTTGAGGATGCTGGAGATGCAGGAGGATGATAGTGAGATAGACAGTGGCATCTCGGAGAAGGTGTGGCTGGACCACAGCACGGATGCTAGCTCTCTGTCCAGTCTTGATGATGGCTGCTTTGCTCATGATGAAGAAGTGCTGAGCAGATTCAGCTTTGATGCCCAGCCTGAGTTGTTGGGCCATCCAGGCCCCAGCCCTAGCGTCATTCTGCAGGTTTGTACTGTCTTCAGCACTAATGTTATTTGGTCTTCTATAAGGATGTCTTGATCTATAGGAAAATTTGGGGAATAAAATTGACTTGAAATTACTTTTTAATGGATATTTGTAGGAAATAGGCATCATGTTGTTAAAATGGACATCTTGTTCATTACAATTGTATAGTCTTCATGCTATATGAGATGATGACTAGAAATTTTCTATTTCATTATTCTCCCCTTCCAATGTTCAAGGCGTTATAGGCCTGAGACAAAATGTTTAAGTTAAGTCATCAAAGATGGAAATTAAACAAAGAGTTTTAAGCGTGAAATTAAAATTACAACTGAGGAGAGGAAAGTCAATCACTTTAAACAGAATTCTATGAAAGTTTTCAAAAGTATTATTAATTAATGGCATTTAATTCTTGCTTTAACTACTAAAATTATAGGGTAACCCAAAATGGCCATAGTTCTTCAAAATTTTAAATGAACAACTATCAGAAATGATTTGGCAGAAATAGTAGGCTGCTGGGCTACCGATAACATTATAAAAAGTATATGCAATGCACAAGCACTCACAGGGTGGTACTCATGGATACACACACACACAATCGGACAAACATATTTTCCACACGGTTGTGCCAGCAAAACGTTGCGCATCCATGTGGAAAATGTGTTTGTCCAACTTTTGTGTGTGTGTGTGGGTCCATCCACACATTATCAGAAAGTTAGCTAACTTCCTATTTTACAGTTTTGTGTAATGTAGCCATCAGCCAAAAAAGCAACATTTCAGGACAGTCATCATCTTTCCCAGCATACTGTGGATGTGTGTGACCCGAAGTTACATTATTTATGAAATTATATCTAAATTCCGGGTGCTGCGATCATAGTGACTGTTCACATGTTTTCTTAGAGGATTTAATATAATTGTATATTTTGTGTACTGGGTGTCAAGGTGGTATTTTATTTGTGTGTTCAAACTGTAACATTTCTATAATTTGTTTTAGTCAAGTAAAGTACCATTTTTTTTTTCGATGGTGGCCATACAGTGAAATGCTGTTAAGAAGTTCCCACTTAAGAAATTTTACTGTCTAATAAGTTGAAGAATTGTGCACCTTGTCTATCTGCATATGTGAAATTTGACCCTTTTAAAAAGTTTTCCTGGTTAATAAGCATTATTATTTTTAGTCCATTCAGAAACGTCTTGACAGAGTTTTACTGTATTTTCTTGTCACTGTGATGAAAATGCTATATTTTCATGTTACAGTGGTGATAAATTCATAGTGTAGAATTTTTCAAGTTGTCAAAATTTGACACTTTTCCACTAGCCATTCAACTACACGTGTATGTAGCATAGTGTAACAGAAAAGTATGTTGCCCAGGTGCTACAATTTTTGCTCAAATGCTTTTGCAGGTGGGAATTATGCCAGATGATGCCGCTGGTCAGCAGATTTTCTCTGGGATTTCTAGTTTCCCTGCCCTTTCATTCTGGTGCTGCTTATTTCACCTCACCTCATTTCATCCTCATAAGATCTCAAGACCTCGTTAAGAGCCGTCCAAATCTCTCAACTCAACTTACCCGAATGCTTGTTTTCAGAATGGCAGGAATCAAATGATGTTGTTGTTCATATTTAGAGCATTTCATGTTCGCTCCTATTTGGTTTACAGTTGTGCACATCTTATTTTAAATATTTTTCATTATGATTTACTATGGCAGTGCAATTTTGAATGAAGATGTCTTTCAAATAATGTTACTTCAAGCACAAATGATATTCGTAACTTAGAAATTTTTTCTTGTTACTATAATTTGTATTTATGAGCCCATCGATGTGTATGCTACTCAAAACAGCAGTTTATGGGAATTATCGGTTAGTTTCACGGCAGTGTGATGCAATGTGGTGCGATGAGCTTTAGCCAGAGAAGGTCAGCTGGTTGTCACCAGCCAACTGTGATAAATTCATCACATACGTAGCTTTTGTCTCCATTGTATGACAAAGGAGGAGAAAATAAACATTAAAGCATTAAATACTTACTCTTGTAAAAACAAAAAAAGTTGCAAATTTAGTATATAACTCAAGAAAATCACTTGGTACATGCAATTACCTTGAAGCACGTGGCATTTAAGAATCCCAACTTTTAAGCCACCTGGTACAAGGGGAAACCTCTCCTTGTACCTGTAATGTTGGTGGAGCACCATACTATTTAGGGTCGATGGCGTGATGGTTAAAACGACAGCAAGGTGTTAGCCAGAAACTTGGGCTCGTGCTCGTGCGGTATACGTGCAGTATACATGTAAACAACCAAATATCATTTTTATCAGTTCAGTCAACAAAATGCAGTAACTTGGTGGTGCAATTTCACAACTTGGCAAGTGCCTCGCAGTAAAATTTGACAGTGAATGAATGGTAAATGTTTCCTGTAAAAACTGCGACATGAACAAAAGAAAATTAAGTAACATAAAAATATCAAAATATCAAGTCTTTATCTTTTTAACTTTATCAAAGTTTGTAACATCTTTCCTATTAAATATTTACTGTAGAGTAACCAGGTAAGGATCGCAGGAGTGTTTGAGTGTATATTTTGTTAAAGCTGGAAAGTAAAATGTTGCAGTAGTTGGGTAACAACTGTGTCGTCCCGGCTATTTTGTCTCTTTTATGCAATGTGGCCAGGTGGCCTGGCGTGCAACACATGCTCAGTAATGTTGTTCGCAGTATTGGAGTTATTGATGCTGAATGGAAATGCTCAAAATTTTATGATCACAATGTTGATAGGTTTTAAATTAACTGAGATATCAGTGGAACAATATTCATAATATAATTTATATGTTCAAGTGTGTACCTTGAACCAGACTTTTAAGCCACCTGATACAAGGGAAGGCAGGCCCCCGTCTCACAAGAGTTGGCGAAATACTGCACCCGCTGGGGCGGTCATTTGAGGTTTCGAACCTCGGTTGCCAATATGTGTGTAAACACTAGGGTACGCCATATAACAGTATGCTCATCCTAGCAATCACCAGGGGGTCGCACACATTTCCCGGGCTTAGCTCTACCGTGGGTCACTACCCATGCTGGTAGATGATATTACGAGTTGGGTGTTTTTGTGGTGAATTTAATGAAGGTGACTTGGGGATTGAAACCCCAATCAGCAACCTTAATTTAAGTGTTCTGTCATTCACTGTGCGGGTACGAGAGGTTATGGTGGCCTTCAAATATTTCTATGTTAACACCACGGTGGTCATGCCCTGGGGAGCTAATCCCTCTCTGGCAGAAAGCCAGTGTAAAGCGTAGTGCATGTTGGTTTATTGGAGGGGACAAAGTTGAACAACATATGGTACCTTTATTCAACAGGTTACCTGTGAGGTCTGGTAATGGAGCTCTCCTCTGCTCCGTTGTCTGTACTGGGGCGGCAGGCTGTGGAACAGCAACTATCTCTAGTTGCACCTGAGATTTTCTCCCATTGCTTGAGGAAAGAGGGAAAGGGCGAGGAGTTTGGCAATGTACTCCGCCATAAGATCGGCACATTCTATTACAGTGACTGAATTTCCACAATGTAGAAACGCTAAGTATTCGTATGGAAGTCTGCCTTTGACCCTGGAGGGCAATGCAAAAAGTCATTCACTTTTTAGTGTTTCAGGAGTATTGATATTGTTTATTTCTTCCTCTAGTAACTTGAGAGCTCTTTACAATTTGTTTTTTTAACACCACTTTCGTGAGCTTGCGGCATGAGGCTTTTGAAAGATTTTGGCAGTGCAAACAAAAATTATATGTAAGACGAAGCCCGGTACATATAGCTGTCCTATAGTGTTCGTCCAGATGTAGGACTATACCCAACGTGTCTCACCTCATAACTCCTAACCATTCACTAGCCCGAAGGGTTATATAGCAAAGATTCATAGGCAGTTGTAATACCTAGGTGTGGTAAGTTCCTAGTGAAGGGTTCTCGTGAAGATTAGCCAATGCAATACACTGAGCATTACCATGGCCAAACTCGGAATACCGCTTCATGTTAATTGTATTTGCTGTATGGCTGGTTCTTGAAGCCAGTATTGTCATACGTACTCAAGAATAATTCAATAATTAAATTTAATGAGCTCTTATAACACTGAGGGGCAAGCAGGTTACTAATAGCTCAAATTGAGAAGGCCCTAGAATTCATTTCTTGAAATATGGTTTTATTATATTCATGTAATGTATATGCATAGTACTATAGTGAAGACCATTCAATATTACATTAATCAATCTCAAGATAAATGCTTACTGTGAATAAGATTGTTGCAGAAGTTCATTTATATGCAAATCAGGTGGAGGCAACCTGATTACGTTAAGTTACTTCAAAGAAAAATGGAAAGATTTGATAAATAATAATAATTCATATTCCTAGCTAACACTGGGAGTCCCAACCTTAATTGGGGATTGTCCAAAAGGGACCTCGTAGTGTATACAACAAGGTTCTTTACCTAACTGGTAAGGTGTGGTCAGGCTAAGGCCTTATGGAGTTGTCGTTAAGAAACATCGCCATGACTCTGATTTATCTGGAGAGGTAGGGAGTAGGAAGGTTAGGGTGACGTATGGTAGCTGCTGGCAGTGAAGACGACCCAGGAGGTTGGAGGCGCTGCCGAAGTAGTAGCCTTCTGGTGGCGGCATCCTGTGGAGCGGATGGCGTCTTCGGCAATCACTCGTGGGCTACTGGCAGAGCTGAGGGCGTCCAGCCCTTGTCAGAATACCCCGGCCTTCATAGCCTGGGGTGTTGCAAGACAGAGTTCCTGCCGTGGTTTTAAGGGATTTCTACCCTTAGTCTGGTCCCCAGCCTCCACAGCCTCGAGGACAATGAGCAACTCCTGAGGCCTGGTTGGCGCTGCTTTTTATACTAATTTTTGATGACCCCCGCCTCTTAGGGGTGGAGCTTGTGACGACACACTCATAAACCATGGATCCTTATCTTGCGTGCCGCTCGGTGCATGGTGTTGAAATCTCTGGTCCACATGTGCTCGAGGAGGCAGTGACTCTTCATTGATTGGCCCACCTCCTACAGTGGAGCAAAGTTTAGATTGTGCATTGTCTCTAACAGGCATGGTGAAGTAGAGTGGTGTTTATTACAGGCAGGGGCAATGACATTACGGCTTCTTGGAGATTCGGATTTGATGGTAAAAGCCAGAAGCACGGGGTCGGAGGTATGTTTAGGCTCTGTCAACGTCTGAAATTCCTTCGTGTCCTGCCTCTATTACTGTGCGTAAAGGATTAAACTTCCCCAAGAACTTTGCCATATTCAGATGGGGCAAAGTCAGTCATTTATAGTGCGCTTTCTCTAAGCGCCAAATGCGCCAACCTCATATATGTGTGTGCGTGTGTGTGTGTGCGTGTGTGTGTGCGTGTGTGTGTGTGCGTGTGTGTGCATGTGTGTGTGTGTGTTAGATAGATAGATAGATAGATAGATAGATAGATAGATATTTCAATTGTTGACAAAATTTTGCAAAAAAATTTATGTAACCTACATAAAAAACATGCGTTTATTGTGCACATAATTATTTTAATTTCAAGTCTGTGGTATATTACAAATTAAAATTTTTCAAAATACCACCTGCCAATTGAAAATAACAAACTAACATATATATGTGTTTCATCTCAGTGGTTACTGTAAATAAAATGGCAATTTTATAGTGGTTCTGATATTATGTAGATAATTATTTGACTACTTGTCTTAAGCTTGTCTCAAAGAAGTATTAGTTCTATAAGAATTACTTAGTAGAGAAGATGTTTTTGAATTCATTGCACAAATAAGTAATGCTTAAAGTAGAAGCATTACTTCATGAAGCACCTATGACTTATTTGTCAAAGAAGCCATCAACTATGAATTTCAGCCTTATTTATAATGACTAAATGTTGGTTACAGTATTCTTTAGTTTTATGTAGTAGTAGTAGTAGTAGTAGTTATTATAGTGATGCATTGTTCTATGTACATAATATAGCAAATAACATTTTAAGATAAAACTAAATCTTAAAAAGTTTTTATATTCCTTAGTTAAATTTGTTTGCAGGCACTGACAATGTCAAATGCTAATGATGGGATAAACCTAGAGCGACTGGAGACCATTGGTGACTCATTTTTAAAGTATGCCATTACAACATACTTGTACTGCACATATGACAACATCCATGAGGGGAAGCTCAGTCACTTACGTTCTAAACAAGTAAGACCTGTCAGTTTTACATGTCTTCTCGTAGCTTTTGGTTAAATTTTTTATTATATTTTTATTATTTGGTTGTAAAAACATATATGTTAAAGGTGCTGCATATCAAGCCTGCATACAGCCATAGATTTCAAATCTGGAATCAGTGTTAAAGAAAATACTTCTCAATAGGGCTGGACAGATGCCGATATCGATACATCGGCCAATAAACCCAAAATCTGTACCGGTTACAATCGGGCAAGGTCCAACCAAATAATTTCATCAGCCCAAATGATTTAATCATCATTGAAATTACCGCACTTCATTATCTTACAGGACATGTTTTCACGAACAAAGAATTTAATTTTTGCAACTGAAAAACTGTTTTCTTAATTTTAATTTTATCTTTTAGTAACAGGTGATTTGAAATTAAATGAAAACTGATATGACTGATTTTGGTGTTGCTACATATTTAACTCTATATAAGCCATACCTGGTGAACTTCGTAAAATAAAAATTAGTTACAATTCATTTCTTAAAAAGCAGTTTGCCACTGTAATATTCAGTGTCATTAATTTTCTATCACGTAAACATTAACATATATGATCTATCGCTCCCACATTGTATATCAATATTTTGTTTGCAGCATGACACGATTCATCTATCAATTAGTAGCAAGGTCGAAAGTTTGTTGTTTCATGTACGAAAATTATTCATGATATATTAAACCAAATCTCTATTGTGGTGGCACTCGTTCATGGGCAAAATCATAACTATGTGTATTTTATTTATAACCGAACATCTCTAACCAAACTTGTTGGTGATATGACGAAAGTAAATAGTATATATATGTAAAGCAGATTAATGTAATTTACGCACTGAACATGTGTGCAATATTTATAAACACTGCCGTCTTTACTCATCTTCTGTGTTTTGTGGTTAAGTTCTTGACAAATACTGTATTTGCAACTACTGGATGAGGTTGGTGATTGTTGCCAGCTGCTTATGTTGCAAAACCGGTTAAAAATGCCAAAAATAGTTACTGTTTTAGATTGTGTCCTGGAATTTGATAAAGTGGTTTTTTTTAAACTGACCAAAGTGCTAAACTGCAATGTAAATGTTGATTGGACACAAAAATACACGTGCTTAAAAAGTGCAGTATTGTATGCACAGTGATTTAAGGAATTGTATTGATGTGTTATGCCCTGTGGGAGAGCGTAACACATCAATACAATACTGCACTTTTTAAGTGCAGTATTGTATTGACGTGTTACGTCAATACAATACTGTATTGACGTAACACGTCAACACTGTATTGTTGACGTGTTGTACTGTCAACACTGGCAACATATGAGAACCCCTGGCCAGGATTCTATGGCCAGGGGTTCTCGTATGAAATCAGTCCCTATGTGGTACTGGGGCTTTCCCACTGTAGAGGACAGGCCTGGTAGCTTTCCGGCAGGGAATTAAGTCCGGTTCTGCCAACACAATCTTCCGTTTCAGGCTGTGTGCTTTGGGAAGTATACCTGGGCGACTTGTGTTGCTAGAACTCGAGCGATTTGGTGGCAAAAGGACTGTGCATGAGGTTGATGCAGGTACTGGAGTCTATTAGTTGCAAGACTCTGTTCTTGCCGACGGAGACAGAGCAACAGACGTGATGTACGCAATGGAAGCTGTCGGCTGCTGGTTAGGCTGACTGAGGTACTCTGTGAGCCAAGGGCACCTGTTTCACTTTTTCCTTGAGTCCACTTTGTCTGGAAAATGACATTTGGAGTTCACACACCCCCTCACGTCCGTGAGGTGAAAGGCAGGACTCATGTCCCTTGCTACAGTGTTGAACCACGTGAGTGTCTGTCGACTTGGCAGACACTTTATTCCAACACTCAGCACTAAGGCGCGATGAGTATTTATTGCTAGTCAGGCCTCGCTGTCTGCAGTCCCTGCATGTGGGTGTTGGTTTTAGCCACGTCTTCCCAATCCAGGAAACGTCCCCTCCGGTACAAAGTTGTGGTGGAAAGGATGAGCACCGAACTGACAAGCTGGTCTGTAAACCGTGTACCTGCAATGGGGCTCCACCATTCTACCTACCAGAGTATGTAGCATGGTTGGTGCTTGTGGGTTTGATAAAGATGTGTCGTGGCTCGATTGAGTTTGGTTCCTGGGTCACCATTGTTTCTCTCAAGGGTGGGGTCCACTAGGATAGGTGCAAAGTCTACAGGAACGTAGTACTCATGGATCGGTTCCACACATAGTTTATTCTGTATAATTGGAAGTAAACACGGGGTGATGCACTACCTTCTACAATTGTCAAGAGCTTACGGGAAGCTGAACCTACGCAAGAGCCAGTAGAGGAGATCAATTTCTGAACTACAAGGGACAGGGTAGTTTAGCACTGTGAAAACAACTAATAATTATACTGACTACCTAACTATTGTTGCCCAGAAAGGCCACAGTGTCTAGTGTGTATAGACGACATTGCGGTGATACTGGCTGGCACAATGCTTGTATTACTAAGCGGAGCATGGTAGTATTAGTCCTAGAGCTGGAGCTAAGGGAGAAAGGTGTTCCATCTGGTACAAAGGTGCAGTGAAGGAAGGAAGGAATGTTGAGCGAGGAATGAAGCTAGCGAGATCTATTACTATTATTGTTTCCATCTAGCGGTGGTTAGTAGTACTCGATGCCTTGAGGTGCATAGCTTCAGTGAACCGGTGAATAATACAATCTCCGCTGGCTGGAACATCCATTCTGGCAGCGGTATACAGTACAATATTTTACAGTCATGTCTCTATGGTAATGCAAACTTCATGGGAATCAATCGCAGTGCTATGTTTTCTGATGAGCTGAAGTCATCTAATCACCATTGTTGAAATGTGTCATGCGTCAGAATGTAACTTTTTTTTGTATTTATTGACATGTTTTTCCACATCCTGGAGTCTTAGTGCTCATATATCAGGATTCATGGAAAAAGGAAATACAAAAGGTTAAGTTTTGGTGGTATTTTAAAGTTACTCACACACTATATAAAAAATTACAAATCAAATAATTTGTATTGGCACTATCTGCAGGATCGCCTACAAAGTATCTGTATCGGTAATATCGGCGAAATGAGGTTTGGACCCACCTCTACTTCTCATTGCATTAATTTTGAAAATATCTATTACAAACAAAATAATGAGACATTTGTGAAGAGTAGTGACATATAAAGATATCATGCCAATTTTTGTGTTTAGGTTTTTTTTTTCCTTGACATTTTTATTTAAAGAAAAATATATACATATATAGTGTGTATAGAAGTCATTGCGGTGATACTGGTTGGCACAATGCTTGTATTACTAATCAAGGCGTGGTAGTATTAGTCCTAGAGCTGGGGCTATGGGAGAGGTGTTCCATCTGGTACAAAGGTGCAGTGAAGGAAGGAAGGAATGTTGAGCGAGGAATGAAGCTGGCGAGATCTCCGGCGGCTAGTGCAGTGGAGATGAGCAGGCTTATATATATATATATATATATATATATATATATATATATATATATATATATATATATATATATATATATATATATCTCTCTCTCTCTCTCTCTCTCTCTCTCTCTCTCTCTCTCTCTCACTCACACGCACACGCACAAGCACACACACACACACATTGTCCCATCCAAAGCACACTTCTGTTCCGGTCAGGAGTCCGTTAACAACCGGGTGACATGTGGTATGGATGCAGACATGGTGGAAAGTCAATTACTAGAACCAGTGCAGGCGCGACTGCTTGTCGTCCCACTTCTGGTTCGCCTGCTAAGGTGGGGGGGCCTTCTGAGGCTCCGGGCTCATGCTACCAGCCAGTACTGGGCAACACTGTTCTAGGGTCATTCGTGTCCACGGTGCTCGACCCACTGTTCTCAGCAGCCAAACCCGCTCTATACCAGTTAAAGTGAGACACGGCGCAAGAAGAGAGGAGCAAAGAGTTGTTTGCCTCACTGCCAAGCAGCTGGGTGGTTTAGCTTTCCCTACAACAGGCCAACAGGTCAAACGAGACTACACCATCATCAACCATCTGCAACCAACCACCGCTCATCATCAAGATGTCTATAACTAAACCCTGAAAGCACAACTGGCCTAAGGGCAACCAAAGCCACATAACCGTGATCCAGCCGTAGCTAATTGGACACACGTCGCACTTATAAAACATAAGGCATTATGTAATTTTGTCCAAAATGAGAATTTTCGAATTTGGTGCGTATTTCCACATCTAATTTTCTCATCTAGACTGTGACAAGCACTGGATTTTCTGTGGTGATGTTGCAGCCCACACCCTATAGAGTCGGTGCATTTTCTTTGAAGGTATTGACAAAGTGTCTCGCAGATTTGAGTTGCGTGGTGTTGACCAGGGGCAAATCAAAAATGTTATTGATGTAATGTCAACTTCCTGAGGTTTTGATACTGACAAGTTTAAAGTTCACAAGCCACAGAATAATTTTCGGAGAAAATAGGGAGATTGCTCACCAACTGCAAAGCTTCATGTTTGAGGCATTCCATTAAACACTGGAACTTTTCAATATCTGTCAGTTATTGATTTCTATGAATAGATGCTGATATAGTTGTGAAAACATTGCCCGTTCCTCCCACTGGCCAGAAAAGATGGGCACTAAAACACAATGAAAATGCTTGTAGCACAATCACTACTTTGTTGAAATCAGGATAAACTTTAGCTGCACCTGAAATAGGCGTAAATAAGGTAAAACATTATCATAATTTCGTAAGCTGATGACACATTGAGTGAATTTCAATGACGGCATCAGCAGGTGGCATCTTCATGTGTGGGAATATTACGCACCACACATAAAACGAGACCTTGAATCTTTAGTATGTGTGGGAATATTACGCACCACACAAAAAACGAGACCTTGAATCTTTAGTGATAGTTCCCGTTGAAATATTTAAACCAGAGGACCAAAAATTTGAGAAATATGCACCCATAACTGCCAAAAACTTCACGAGGAAAGTAGAGTATATGAGTGGGACTTACAGCAACACCATCTTGAGAGCCACTGAGGATCCTTGGACTGGGGTAAGGATTACTTGCAGCATAGACATCAATCTGTGCACTAACACACAATGTCCATACAGATTGCTGTGGCCTGTCCTGAGGATGAATCAGGCCACCCAAGGAAGGGGGATATCCGTAACTAGATAATAGATCACTCTTATATAAATCACTATATTTTATTACTCACAGCTTTACACAATATTACAAACAATTAGTTCTCAGCCTTACATTACTTTTATCTCAATAACTCTACTCAGAAACTAGCATTTATGATCACAAGGTACTTCTGACCTGTAGCTACAATAAGGATTACAGTACTCACGATTCAGAGGGAGTCTTAACGTTTAGTACATGGACCCTAACACTGCACATGCTCTGACGCCCTACTGGGGGTATAATTACCCTTTAGCTGTCGTGTCTGTATCGTCGAGCTAGACTCCTCGACCGGTGGCAGCATCAGGTGTCAAAGTGGGGACCACGGGCCAAGTGGTTCTCCTTGCAGGCGTCTCGTCATTCCCTCGAAAGCAAGATGGCCACGAGCCACCATCGCTCCAACTGTATGTACTACTCCGTCTAGCCTCACGACCTTCCTCGGCAGGGGAGTGTTTTAATAACAGCTGGGCTGGCTTGCCGTGGTTGCACCGTCCTTGGTGCTTGAGCGTTGCCTGCCAGCCCTGGCTAATACTGCTCACAGCAAGGTCCCCTTTCTCCACAAAATCCATGCATCCTCGCATGATTAAGGTTCACCATCTGATGAGTGGAAGGTAGTGAGTTGAGGCTAGGCCGGAGAACAGTTGGGTGGCTCAGCAGAGGAGGGTTAACTCGGTATCTTCATCAAGGATTTAGGCTGCCACTGGAAGAGGTCTCTCTTCTGGTTTGACAGCTGAGAGGGTTTTTAATTATATAGTGTCCTTCGCGCACTTTTGTGATTTTCTCCTAGGGTGCTGTCATTCGTGAGGTTAGGGTGTCATTTACATTTGTAAAAGAAAGGAGCATGTGTTTAGACCTTATTCGAAAAATTGTCATACTGATATATTTTATATAAAAACATATTGACCACTCTGAGGAGAAATTAATTTTTTATACATTTGTACTATAAAAAATTGTAAAAATATGTAATGTTGCTATGTCATTGATGACTCTATTTGGGGTTTAGAACATATTGTATTGGTATACATTCATTTATATACATCTGTTTCTCTACATATTACTATTGATAACTGGTTGGATAATTCCTTTTTAGTTACTAATCAATGTTCTTTACAATATCTAACTCTATACATCATATGTCATGGTGGCTATGACTTATCTTGATTACACATTATTTGCAAAGTTTTGACGTGATTTGGCATTAAGAAAAATGTAGTTATGTTCCTCTAAACATAATAACATGTATATACAGTACAATGAACATAATTATTAGTTTTGTGCTGGCACGGTAATCATGTAGTCACTATGGTGTCATGTAATTATTGGAAGGGTAGGAGGTTGCGTTCGGCTCTGTAACTAAACAAAGTTACCCCCTAAAATGAAACTGAAATCAGATAAAAATCCCGGTGCTGATCGCTAAGGTATTAGGAAATAAATTACGTACACGATTTGAATGATGCATTCCCCATTGTGCTATAAAAGAATTCCAACTGTTTCTTTGGCATTGTGAAATTATCTACTCTGAAGAATGTTACAATTACTCGTAATATCAGTCTTATTTGAAATGTACATGAAAATTTACTGACTTAACCTAACAAAAGAACCATGCTATTTTTGTGGGTGTATGAACAGGGATCTATATTAACATTTATACACAGGCCTGAAAAAATCTTAAATATGAAAGTTAAATTGTCTCTGTCATCTCCATGCGGTGAATTGCCACCTTAATGCGTTCTAGCGCCTAACTTTGAACTAAGTTGCAGCAGTCCTGACCACTGGCGACACCTAGTTGTGTGCAATATGTGAATATGTGTGAACTCGTTAGTAGGCGAACTAACAAAAAGCGCTGTTTTCACAGCTGTAAACTTGTGGACGGGCCAAATTGCGTAGCCCGGGTAATTTCTCACAGCCTGCCGTGCTATGTGAGTCCAATATTACTTGACATGCACACATAATTTGTCTCATTTAATTAATAGCACTTAAATTTACTCAACTCTCTCTCTCTGTCATGTAAGCGCTTTTTTGAACTGAACTGGTATAGTAGCTATTATTGCTATACAATGAAATGGCTTTTTCTAATAATATAGATACCCTTATCAGTTTATAGTATAACAACCCTATTGCTGTCAGTAACACAATAATGACTGATGAACTTGGGTAATTAAAATGTTATGACATTATAGAAAACACATAATTGTTACTAAGACTATTTAATTTGGAAACATACTTCACGTTTGGCAAGTTTGCATGCAAAATCTTCCATTCATTGTTAACAGTATCATTTACAGAATAGAAGGCTATCCCTTCATTTAATGACAACTGTGTACCTTCAAAATTAGTTGTCTTGAGCCATTGGATAGGCAACACTGTGTGAGCTATAATAGTGACTGGACTTTTTATATCACACACGTGCGTGGCTTCAATAATTGTTACATTCCCTACTGTTACCTTACAGCCACAAGAAACTTGCACTTCAATAGATCCAATATCATTTTTTTTCAATATTCTGGCTAAGTGACTTGTTTGTACACCTGACAACTAAGTTACCAGGTGGATTTGTAATTAGAAAATGATGAGGCTGAATAGCCGTAACCTGCACTTTCTGACTAGGGCAACATGAAAATTTACAAAAATTGTATAACTTTTCAAGATTTTGCAACTTGATAGCTGCCTTAAAACAACTTCTCCATCGACTCTGTAGCATGTTTGGATATCAGGTACATACCCTGAAGCTGGTTCTTCTCCTCAGCTATAGCCCTGGTGGTATGCGTAATCATGTTGATCGCTAGTATATATTTTGTTAATGCAATGTTACAAGATTCATTCTTATATAAATATGCAGTTTGTACTGCTATGAAAAATTGCCATTTGAATTGTGAACTCTGCAGAGAGACTTGAACTTTGATCATGATCTTAGTAGGGGAAAAAGTGGATTCAGTTATAGGAACAGTATAGTAATTAATTATATTGCTGAGAGGAATGCTTAGCTTTAAATTCATTTTACCATTTTTTGACTCTAGTGTTACTAGTTCTCTCATTAAAATAGATTTAGATACTGCTTGTAGTGGTAATAGATTATTTTGGTAAACCCAAAATAATCTATTACTACTACAATGCATGTACATTTATGTACATTTGTATGTATTTAAACTTATATCTATTATGATGTTATTAATTAGTTCAAGTACTATTCCTACCATAATTTGACTTAGCATCTGTGAGCTTTGAATCATACTCTCGTGTGACAGTCATGTGACAAAGATTGAATTTAAGTAGACATTGAATTAATTTTTAGCTGTACCTTTTCTTTGATTTCTGCAATAGTATTCACTGTCAAATTAAAATTATTGATGGATGATTTTACGTTATTTTCAATGTCTGATATCTGAACAGCTAACATTTCTTCATTAGACAATAGCCCTTTAAAGTGGCGTGTGCTCAGAATATCACAGCACCATGTGGCTTCAAAATTACTGCTCATTAGCCACAAAATTTGTAAAGTTTAAAATAAAGAACTAATAAATACAACTTGTCGTTTTGGCACCTCTGTATGTACCATTATTACTGTGGCCACACATAGCTCTGGTCGATGTCAACGTGCCCGGGCACTGGCGCTGCAACAAAGATGGGAAGAGGGGGGGGGGGGGGGCACACATTTCACTTACAATACACAGCAATCACATTTCTTTAATAATTTCACAATTCATCATTATTGAAGATCGCTGTGCGCCTCCTTCTGTACCTACTGGCCGCTGTTCTGCTCTTGCAGTAGTAGCGGATATCGTACAGCACCGTTGCTGCATACTGATTTGCGGCATCAGCTGAGAGAAAGGGGACACCGCCGTGTGTCATATACATCGGCACTCCAGGCATCGTCGCTACAAGGCTCAGCACTTGTAGCAGGACGCAGCAGGCCGCCCAGTACATCCTAAAGTTGCAAATTCCTGGGTTCACAAGCCTTCCTTGCCTCTCCCTATAACATAATGATGGGTGTTAATGACGAACATTTGCTAGTTTTACACTCAAAGTACTGATTGTTTCAATTTTGTTACTTCCTCTTCTACGTATTGACACAGCCATTGTAAAAGGGCCTAGTACTTTTATTATTTCGTAGTGGCCTTTATATTTAAAGGAAAACGCTTTCTTTCGGGCAGGTGAACTGTCCTACTTTTAGTTTGTTAGGTCGGTGTGAGTTGTCAAAAATGTATTTTTGTTGTTGCTGTGATGCAATCAGATTAACACTAGCCTGCTCCCGTATCTGTTTAAGTCTCTTGCACCAGTCATTAGCGCGGGGGGAATACGCATGACAAATAACGTGCGATGGCTGCGTGGCCTCAACCCCATGCATAAGGAAAAAAGGTGTGAATTGAGTACTGCTGTTGACAGTTGTGTTGTAATTAAAAATTATATACAAGACGTACTCATCCCAGTGTTTTGGATCATCACTGGCGCATGAGGTTAGGTGTTGCATTAAAATCTTGTTTACTTGTTCTGTTAAACCGTTACAGGCCGAATTGTATGCCATGTTTGGTAATTTCTTTGTTTGCAATTCATGCAACAGTTCTGTTATAAGCTCATTATTGAATGAGGTTTCTCTGTCCGTTAGGATTGATTTTGGGCAACCAAATGCTAAAATAACATCTTTAACAAAATTAGTGCACGTCATGGCGTCAATGGTTTTTACCGAATGTGCAACAGCGTATCGAGTAGCAAATTCAGTCATAACCAACACACATTTATTTCTGCGTGCTGACGTCTGGAGCAGCCCTTTCGCATCAACATCAAGACCACAGGTCTCTTTGGTCGGGGGGGGGGGGGGGATTATTGGAGTCATCTGCCCTATAGGTTTCTGATTAGGTTTGTTAATTCGCTGGCAGGTGGGACAGTTCTTAACATATTCTTTAACGTCTTTGTTCATCATATCCCAATAATATGCCTTTTTTTTTTTTTTTTTTTTTTACTGCACAAAGTGCCTTCCATCTAACAGAGCGTCGTGGTGGGCAATTATGATTTCTGGAACATAATATTTTGAAACAAGAGTTAATTTGCGCTCTCTGACTGGGATATGCTATTTCATGTAAATCTCGCCGTTGCCGGAAATGGCGTAGCGTCTGGCGATGCGGCAATATTTTGGGGTGGCCTTGTCCGGTTCCGTTAGGGCTAACTTTAACTGTTGTATGTGCGGGTCGTTTGCATATTCTGCTAAGAATGGTGACGCCGGCTGGTCAAGGAGCAGTAATAACAAAAGGTAAATAAAATAATTTTTTGTTGTTGTCAGCCTTTATAAGTATTCATATGCAACAATTCAATCGTGGGTCTAGACATTTAGTCATTATCTTTTGTGAATTGTTGTCCTATATGATCTCCATATTGACATTATATATACTTGATACAGTTTTGTCAATCGCTTGCATTGGCAAGTATTCCTCCAGAATAATAGATTTCGTGACACGCGATTTGTTCATTGTGCGAAAATCTGGTTTCATTAATTGCTTAATGTCAGCCCAGTTGTTAGTAATAAATTTTGCTATTGTAATTTTTGTTTCGATGTCTTCGGTAGGGTCTGGAAAGAGTTTTTTAGCTAATGCTGTGTAAAATGATGTACAGTTTGTGAACTGGCATTTTACTTGGTATTTTACTGAGTTGGCAATAACTGGTACCATGTCAGCTGTTCCTACCATAGGTATACAACTGAGGGCTTTTGCAAGGGTGTTTAATTTGCCTTTTACAATTTTGGCCTCAAAGTCATATTCAGTTAAAGCAATGGCCAATTTCTGGATGCATATGTTGTATTCGGCCATGGACTTCAAATATCTCAAGTTAGTATGGTCTGTCACTATGACAAATTTTCTGCCGTAACGAAATTGTTTAAAATAAATAATGAAGTATTTGATGGCCAATAATTCTCTTTCCATAGCCGACCATTTTCGTTCATTCAGTGATAGGTTCTTGGAATGAAGCTAAGGCAGTTCTTTACGTTCTTTGGTCGTGGGATTTTCTTGTAGTTACACTGCCCTGATAGCGGTTTGCAATGCATCACACACGATTATGGTCGGTCTGTTTTCTTTGAATTTAGCTAGAATGGGTGGGTTGGTTAGCGCTGTTTTCAGTTTTTGAAAAGTGATGTGTTCCTTCTCACCCCATTTAAATGGTGTCATTTCCTTAGTTAGTTCTGTTAAGGGTTCCACTCTGGGCGTAGTTTAGTAATTAGTGCCTTAAATAAGATGTGAGGCGTAGAAATGTTCTGATTTGTTTCACATTTTTGGCCGTAGCCATTTGTTGTATTGTCTGAATCTTTTCCGGATTTGTTCGAATACCATGAGGAGTTACATAATGACCAAGGATTTTAATTTCATGGTAAGCGAAATTACATTTCTTACTGTTAATTTTTACATTAAATTTCCTTAATCTGTCCATAACCTTACGGATATTGTTTAAGTGTTCCTCAAACGTGTTTCCAATAATAAATATATTATCTATATAAGCCAATACGATATTCCAGCGGAGCAGACCTAACATATTATCAACAAAATTTTGAAAACAGTTAGGACTAGTGGCAATACCCATTGGCATACGGGCATATTCGTAAAGTCCAATTCCAGCCACACTAAAAGATAATTTATGCTTATCTTCCTTGCGGACTGGAATGGTGTAGAACCCGCTAAACATATCTATAGATCTGATGTATTTTGAATTCTGTAATGTTGTAATGATATCTTCCATTCGAGGAATTGAGTATTGGACTTTTGTTAGATGTTGGTTCAGTAAGGCTTAATCTGTAAGAAACCTAATGCCACCTTGGTGTTTAGGTATAACTAACAATGGTGCAGCGTATGCGGATTCTGAAGGTGTAATAATGTTGGAATCAAGCATTTGTTGTATTTGGACAAGGATGTCCTATCTTAATTTTGGATTTATCTGGTACGGTTGTGTATGAATAGGTTTATCTGTATTTAACTCAAGCTTTATTTTGTACGTGTTTGTTCGTCAACTCATGAATGGTACTAGCGAAACGATCACTATATTCTTCCAATAATTGCTGTAATTGTGTTTTCTGATGACCCGGTAACTGAGTATTAATATTTCCCAACTATATGTTGTCGGCATTATCTTCTGTAGTCGTAATTTTATTTATATGAAAGTCAGTGCAGTTACTGCGATCCTATTCAAGTGAGTTGGTACTAATAGGTATCTCAATTATTTTGTCATTATTGGACCCATAAACAAACATGATATCTTTTGTTAATATAGGTACAATATCATATCTTATGATAGTCAGCCCCTAATATTATATCAAGTTTTAAATTGTCAATTAGCAAGAATTCTTACCTAAAGTTATGCCCATGTATATTAATGTTTGCTTTTGTTATATATTGTGGGATATCAATATCTTCAGTTGCTCCTACCATGGAAAATATTCCTCTAACTGGCTGACTTTTTTCTTTACTGACTAATGTTGTTGCCATGCAGGAATGAGAACAGCCTGTATCCAACAACGCGGTGTAGGTTTTGCCCGCAAGTTGCACAAGGACACACAGTGTTGATATTTTGAAATAACCCGCATAACACTCGTCCTTGGTGACTGGCATTGTATCCTTATTCAATGCTTCTATCAACGGCCGGTGGCTCAGGTTTCGCTGACCCCTTTCATCACTGCCAACCGGTGCCATTTTATTGTTTATAGCGCTGCAAGTTTCCGTGCTCTGCAACTTGATCCTAGTTGCACCAAACCAGAACCTTTGTTTGAATTTCTGGAGTCACACCGTGATATCAGTTTGAAATGGGGTCGCTTGAGTGGGGAATAATGAGCAGTTTTTAGCGTGGTACAATGTGTATAAACAACATGTACGTGGACGCTATTTCCATCCGCGGCCCGATGAACACTGGCCTTGTCTGCTTGATGTCACACTTCTGCTGTGTCCTGCGTTCTTTCTGGGTTACCAGTTACCGACTGGATAGGGGCCGCCGCTTCCTTGCGTACGTGCGGCTCATGGTGTTGAAAAACTTGCGTGTCCTTGTCGCTGACCTGCGCTTCCGCGATATACGGAGTGTCCTGTGTCACGGGCACGCAATCTGTTTAATTCCTGTCTTTGTTTTGTGTGTGTGTTGATAAAACTTTGTGCTACGCCCTGACCTGTTTTGTTGGTCGTCAAATATAATGCAATATGTCCTGCCAATTCTAGTTCTGGTTTCGTCTATTGGTCTATTTTCTTTTGTCTGATATTGTTGTGGCATATGGAATTTTTTGTTACATGAATTAAATGTCACTATTTTGGCGTAGGTCCGGTTTGGGACTCATTTCGCGAATAATGCTTGACATATATTAATAACGCGCCTAACCTTTGCCTCAGGTGGAACGTTAGTTTACGCAGGAATTTTTGTACGGTTATCGCCCCGCTGGCGGTTGTGCCTTTCACGGTCGTCCGTTAAGGACCCTGCCTGGTTTTTGCGCGTATAGAAGTGCTTTTGCTTTTACTCTTTCGGTGGGTGTTGTTTTATTACTCGTTGTGCCCTTAAGGGGCCTCACTGCCTGTGATTTGTGTGATGATTTGTGTTTTATTTCCGCCAATTGTGTTGTTTACGTGGGTGTCTGTATTTTTTGTGATTTTGTCAGGTATTGTAGTAGTGTGGCCATCTTTGATTTGCTATCGCCATATTCGCGATTTCTTCCTTTCGATTTTGTGACTTCTGCTCTTAGGGAATCTGTATCTGACTGTGTTTGATGGCCTGATATTGTTTCATTGTATCTGAAGAGGCCAAGTTTTGCTCTCTGAATATTTGTAATGGTGTCATCTAATATGTCATTTTTCAGACCCACAATTTTGTCTGCTAATAACGGTAGTAACAAGCACCATACAATACTTATGAAATTGCTGTCCGTAACTGTTGGGTTGTATTTGCGGCGATAGTACATTAGTGTTTCTATGTGTTTCTGTCCACTTTTGTGGAATTTTTGTTTCATTTTGAACGAAAGTTGTTTTAAATATTCTTCCTTTGCGGGTGTGGAGAATGTTGCCTTCAGTTTATTTATAATACCCTGCCACGTGGTCTGTCCCGCCTGTGTGTGTAAGTAGTTGTTTAGGGTGTATTTAGCTGACCCTTTTAAATAATACTTCAGCTATTTCCATTTATCTTCATTGCTCCAATTATTATTTTCTGCAGCCTAGTTAAATTGATCAATGAACTTTACCCATTTTTTCATTTTCATCCCCTGAGAACGAGGGTATCTGTATAGGTTGTTGTACAATTATGTTCACGGGTGGGACGTTCGCCATGTTGTCAACGTGTGGTGTTATTTTGAGAGGTGATGTTAATGGTGAATTTTCATAGAAGTTTTCTTTTGTGTTGATGTAAATGTGAACTGCTGTAAGGTAGTCCTATATGTGTTGTTCAATGTTTTCATGAGATGGTGTTGGTATTGTCGGCAAAAGGCAGCTGTTTGTAATTTTGTTAATGAGACTGCAAGTAATGCGTGTGGAAGTGGTGTTGAATTGGTCAATTAACTCAGGATTTTCCAGTAATAGTTGTTCTGCAGACTCAATTAAATTTTGAAACTTAGATACTGTATTTGTGTTGCGCACTGCTAATTTCTTTGCGTTTCGGATAAGTCGATGGTGGCATGTTTTATTATGTTACGTGCTGTGTTCAAAAACAAGTTATTTTTTCCGTCATAAAGTGTAATGTAAGGCCGTAATAACTACCATGCACACTCATAAGCTGGCTTTAAAATGTATTTTCCATACTGCAAACACACTTGTGGAATTTGGCATTTGCAAAAATTTAAGTCTGTCCAATAAGCACCCATAATTTCTCATGCATTAGGTTTTACAAAGCGTAAGCACACACACACACACCCCCACACACTACTATGGGCGGCTTGGTGTGCTGAAGAAACTGCAATGGTGCTGTTACCGGCTATGCTCACTGGCATAGTAGGAATTTGCTGAGTATTGCACAACATGTCGTGGCTTTGAATGGGAGTATAAGTTCACGCTACTACAACTGTTTACTACAGACCTCTGTAGGTTACTGTAGGCCGTTGGCTTTATATTTTTCTGACAGGGGGTAAAGCCCTGGGTGCCGGGGATAATGAGGCGGTTCTGTATTTTTTTTTTTTTTGCGTAAATTTCAATGCAGTGATTTGAAATTAATTTAATAATTCCTTTGCCTCCTTTCTCCTGACTATACATTCTACTCTGCACGAATTTTGTCAGGGAATGCAATCCCGTGGCCCAGTGGAAGTTGGTCCGCGATTTCTAATTAGTCTGAGGGTCTAATGCTGTGGCTAACTTTTGAGTGCTATCTTCCACCAATTACATTACTTTATGCTGTGAGTGCACTAACGGGGAGGTAGGAAGCTTCGGCTGCCGCCACCATTTGCTGTGGCCTGTACTGATGATGAATCAGGCCACGCAAGGAATGGGGATATCCGTAACTAGATATTAGAGCACTCTTATACAATTCGCTATATTTTATTACCCACAGCTTTACACAATATTACATACAATTAGCTCTCAACCTTACATTACTTTTATCTCAATAACTCTACTCAGGAACTAGCATTTATGGTCATAAGGTCCTGTGGACCTGTAGCAACGATTAGGATTACAGTGCTCACGACTCAGAGGGAGTCTTAACGTTTAGTACAAGGACCCTAACACTGCACAACCTCTGGTGCCCTACTGGGAGTATAATTACCCTTTAACTGTTGCATCGGTGTCATCAAGCTAGACCTCAGGCATCAAAGAGGAGACCATGGGGCAAGTGATCCTCCTTGCAGGCATCTCGTCATTCCCTCGGAAGCAAAATGGCCGCTAGTCGCCATTGCTCCAACCTTGTGTACTACTCCGCCTAGCCTCACGACCTTCCTCGGTGGGGGAGTGTTTTATTAACAGCCAGGCTGGCTCGCTGTGATCACACCGTCCTTGGTGCTTGAGCATCACCTGCCAGCCCTGGCTAATACTGCTCACAGTAAGATGCACAAGCTGTTTGACATACAAAAAAAAACAGTGTTATTTTCATTATTTGCTTGGACCACAAGTCTATCTAGTGGCAATTTTATGATCAGAGATTGAACTGATTTTTCACCTAAACAGAATGCATCTAGGTAATATTTGAACCTCGGGTAATACGTGAACTAGCTATTTTTACAGAAATTCTCACCATGTGTCATTGCTTGCAGAAAACCTGGTATTGATTTATCCACCAATTATACAATTACAGCTTTTTTGCCTCCCAACTATATGCCTTTCCAGAAATTATTTAAACATAGTTGCCTTTCAATTTCCCTTAATGTACCACAAGTGATATCATTCTCTCATCTAGCTCACCACAGCTGCGGATTCCTCCTAAGAAGAGCCGTACATGCCACAGGACGTCTTCAAGCAAGGGATAGCTTGCCCAGCTGTTTCCGCCTGCAGCGCCACAACCCACTTTGCATCGCGTTGCAGCTCTCTTCGCGTCAAGCTATCGGACGCAAGAAGGGACGTCTACGCCGCTCTCTTTTACTCTCTTCTCTCCTCGCTTGTCTCTCTACAACCACAACCCCTGCGCTGGCCTTGTGCGCAGCGTATAAACAGGACCCGCAGTCCTCAGAGGCTGTCTTGTGCCAGTTCAGTAGCACGCCGTCATGCTGCCCGAGAGTGACAACTTCAAGTTGTCACTGCCATTCTCAGCCTTATCGAGAGTTCTGCTCTGTATGATGCAGCCTCACTGTGCGCACTGAAGCCTGCCACGCTTCCAGCTACCTTGTAGCTCATCTGCAGTTGACTCCAGTAAGAGTACCGCTGACTTGGGATCACCCTCACCCCTCGCGCTGCCACGTTTTCAGTTTTCAGAGACCAGGTAAATTACGAGTTGGCAACCTAGGATCTGCCATTCAGGCCTCAGTCAGGGTACAGGCTGGCGCATGTGTGTTTGATTGAGTAGTCAATAAAATAGGCATAAATCTGACTTGGTTGAGTTGTCTCTTCCAGCACTCTGTATTTCCTACACCCCATGCTCCCGGCTGTTTCCTTTTCGTCACCAGTCGTAGTAAGACTCTTCTAGGGATAGCCACGAGCTGAAATCATACTCCTATTCTCTCCTATTAATTACTGTTTTGAAGTGCAGCTTAGGAAGCTAGCCTTCCTAGGCCTCACTAGAGCAGTTGCCCCTTCGGGTATCGACCTTCCAGTATGTGCCTGGGTCCGCCAGACCTCGCTTGCCAGGTCACCTGTTTGGAATCGATAGGCCAACCCTCAAGGAGCCTCGCTCTACAATACACCTAGGTCTGCCAGTGACGTTCCACCTGCAAAGCCACTGGACTGAAGAACAGTAGATCAGGCTTTCAACCCTATCTAACCTCCACACCCTACTCCCTATCAGTCTGTGGCTACCCCTTACTGGCCACCCACTCTCAACCTATTTAGATTTATCACCCCCTTATGCCTCACCATAAGGCTGTGTGGGGTTTAGCTGCTGAGTAGATGCTAGCTCAGGCTGGGGTTCTGAAGAGTAGTGGTTCAGTTGTCAACCAGATATACATACACCTGGAAGAAAGAAGCGGTTACACATCAGAGGAGGTCTACATCCAGTTTGTCAGGCTCCACCTTGAACCTCGTCTGGCACATATATCATGCAGTACGTCCGCTGCTGCCAACACCGCAGAAAAAGACTACTACCTTTGCCTGGCCAGTCAACATTACTAAGATAGTCAGGCCCCTTAACTAACATCACAAGTGATTATACCCCTATCAGGGTACACATTTGCCCATCGCTCGTAAGCATGCCACCCAAGCCTTAACGCTCAATTATAGAAGTGGCCAAAGCCAGCACCGTAGGCACCAGTAAAAACCCCGTGTAAGCAGCAACCACTGCTTCACCGTCACCCAGGGGGGTGGAGAGGGATACTTCGGCCTCACCTCCAACTACCATTCCCACTAAGGGTGAACGATGAGACAACTTCTTTCTTAGCACCCAATGTGTGGCCATTGGAGAAATACGGGCCATCTGCTACCTTTCTTCAGACCGGGAAGCATTTTTAATAATGTATTGGTAATTTCATTGCTATTAGGTGCTTCATTAGAATGCACGTCACCCTCTAGTTCCTAGTTTTCCCTCAAGCGTTGATTCTGGCAGCCTTTCTGATCACCATTTTTGCTCAGCCACAATTTTGCATTTTTTTTTTACCTTATCTTCTGTGGTGATGCTGAAAGAAAATCAATTAGCAAACATGACCACAAAAGATATGCCAGTACCTTCTTACATATAAGTGTCTGAAAATATTTTGTATAAGTACTTTGGTTTTTTGTAGTGTTATGTCATTGAATTATGAAAATTTTGGATGCGCATCAAAATCTCACTTTTTCAGGGGAGATGCTTCCAGGGCTATTTAATTAATGGCCCATAGGCCACATGCTGCTTGCCTAACTCATCAGACTGACCCGCAAACATTTTATTTTTTAATAAATTTTTTTTAAATGTATTTTTGAATACAATTACCTAATTTAATGTTGAATGAAAATATCACTACCATAAACCTTTTAATAAAAGTATATTCTGTTTTGTTATATCTTCATGCAAATAAACTACACAACTTTGTAAGAAGGGAGTGTGGCCTGTAAAATGTTGTAATTATTTGCAAGTGTGGCCCGACAGGAAATCTAATTGAATAGCCCAGGTGTAGTGTTAAATCATTTTTTTTTCTTTTCCAACTTTTGTATTTAACATTTTATTTATTTATTTTTCTCATAAGTTAGCCTCTTTTTTTTTCTGTAACCTATTAGTTTTTATACATTATAAAAACGGATGATTACAAAATGGGTGTTGTTAAAGCAGTTGTGAAACACTTTCCAGATGAATTAATATGTGTTTTCTTCTTTTCGACCATGCTGTATTATGTTTGGTTGTTTTTAGGTGAGCAACCTGAACTTGTACCGGCTAGGGAGACGGAAAGTGTTTGGAGAGAGCATGATAGCAACCAAGTTTGAGCCCCATGACAACTGGTTACCTCCTTGCTACTATGTCCCACGAGAACTGGAGCAAGCTCTAATAGAGGCTGGGGTTCCTGCCAGCCACTGGAATCAGGTAAATATCATCTCAAATGATAATTAATGCTTTCAAGTGCTTTCAAGAAGATGTTAGATTCTACCTATCAACTGAGCTCTTAAGAATTTATTAAAAAAATTAATTGCATCCATGTTGAGATTATATCAGTAACTTCTTTTCAATCTGCCACACCCATGATGGTGTGCTCTATTCAGTGTGTCTGTACCTATCAGTTACCATTGCTCTAGCATTCTGACTAGTGAGATGCAGACAAACTCCAAAATGTGGATGTGGGGTATATGATTTATCTGGCCAACCATTCCTGATAAGCTGTGCAGGTTTTTTTACTAGGTGAAGGGGTGTAGCATTCCAGTGCTTCAGTTTTGATACAGGATTGTTTTCATCACCAGTTGAATTTTCAGTAATTGCTTCCCATCTGCATTGCCTGGCAAGTGGACATTTGTCTAATTATTCCCTGCATCTGATTAATTACCATCCTTTCCACCATACAGTAACGGTTGTGTCAGATCACACATCTACCTTGGCAGATCCTCATATATTGCAAGTTCATTTTCTGTGTAAAAACTACCATGTGATCTTTTCGTGAAGCCACAACACATCATTGGAACTGCTAGGTGCACAAGGCTAAGTAATGTGCTAATGATGTGACCAGACACTGCAAGACACAAACTCCACTGTCACAAACCTTGTTGTAAGTGCACAATAAATATGAACTAAAAGATATTTATTACATGTGCTGTTGAAGTGCTGGCTTCCTTCAGCTACAAAATATATCTTACAATTCTTAATAATTAGTAAGTCCCTCACCACTCTGGTTTTGTAACAGGAGTCGAAGTTCTGGTTGTGAGATGCTGCAAGGTTTGTTTATGGGTTATTTAGTTTCTTTGTTCAACTCTAAACTTCACTAATTTTTATCTTTTGATGTTTATTTTGTTTTACAGTTTATTTTCTAAAATAATTCATATAATAGGTTTGTTTGAGCTTATGGCGACTTTTCATTACTTTTTAATCCAGCAATTCTGTTAGGTTAAATGTATTTTGATTCACATCAGATGCCGTAACATATTGCTGAAGCACACTGAGAGCATCAGCTGCCTCTTTGAAATTTGAAGTCCCTGTTACACTTTGATTCACTTGTTCTACATAATCTTCATCTTCTTCAGTCTGTTCTTTTATTGTTTCTTCCCTGTAAATTTCTTCAATATCTTTGACTTCAGTAGCTAGCAGATTTTCATAACACTGGTAAAACTGATCTAATGAAACTTCATAATTTGTAAGCAACTTCCAGACATGTGAGATTTCTCCTGGCTCATCTTCTATTTCTTTGTCGTATGGTTTAGCTTTGACATTACCTGCCTTTCTGAAGCCGTTTTCTATAGCTTCACTGCTAAGTCCCATGCTGCAGACACCATCCACCTCAAAGACATTTATTTTCCTTGATTCTTTACCCTGATCAACACAAATCAATAGTTTGCAAACTAGAGACTTCCTGTAGGCCACCTTCACACAGTGAATGATGCCCAGATCAAAAGGTTGCAGATTGTTTATGCGATTTCCTGGCAAGAACTTTAGTGTCACATTTTAAAGGCTGTGTATACCATATTTTCCCATGTACCACACGCTCCCTTGTAATCCCTGCATCCGTATTTTTAGCTTAACTCTGTGGGGAAAAAAATTTCTGTAGCAAACATATGATTTTACTGAAGGACTGATGCGTGATGCCTTCAGGCTGATGGAGGGACGTCACCACGTCTAGACTATAAAGTGGTTTTAATGGGTGCTAGGTCAGGTGCACCCGATGGCAGAGGTTTTGGTAATTAATTCAGTCTTTACGAGATACTGGTGCATGTCCAGTGTAAAGTACTGGCCTGGTAGCTTTACAGCAGTGCACAAAATCAGGTTCCGTGAGAGTGGTTTTGTGTATCAGTGGATTGTCTCTAGGCAGTATACCTGGGCGATGCATAACCTGTGGAGACTACTTAACCTGTGTCATCTCCGGCTGGCGTGAGTTTGAGCTTGGTTGTTTAGTGGACAGGAGCTCGAAGGTTGTGTCGGTCGTAGGGACTGGTTCCTCCGGCTCAAGTCCCCAAAAGCATGGGTTGGCGAGTCCCAAGGATTGGTCCTGTCCGCTTAAGTAAGCTACGAGATGTGTTTCCTCGCTCAGATGAATGGGATCTTCAAAGAGGTCCTTGGGAATTTCTGGTGTGGTTGGTCTATGCAGGTGGTACAATGCCTGGGCTTGATCCCTTGGTGAGAGTTTTGCAAGTGTGGCCAGAAGGAGGAGGTTAAGCTCCTGCAGACACCCAGAAGCAGTAAGCACCTGTCTAACCTTCTCTCAGATACCACTCCGACAGGAGTAGGGCATCAGGACAGAATCACTCTCTGACATCTGTGAAAAGACAGCAGGTGACGTGTTATCCTACTCTGATGTACAGCCACGTGCAGTGTTTGCCAACTGAAGGTGGTATCCCTATCCCAGCTCTCTGCGTTGAAATACGGTGAGCACTGTGAGTCAGGTCTCGCTGGTGGACAGTCCCAGTACGTGGGTGAGTGTCTCAGGAGGAGCAGTCACCCACAACTCAAAGAACACTAATTCCACTGCCGTGGGCGCAGTGGAAAGCGTAGCCACTGAACAGGCAAGCTGACCCTAAGATATATAGTACCTAATGTTGGGGCTCTCCCATTCTGCCCACCGTGATGCACAGAAAGGGTGGCCATCCTATGCGCATGTGGGTACTCTACTTGGTGTATTGCACTTTTGAGTAACTTCCCTTGTCACCTGCAATCCCTCGGATGGCATGGAGTCCACTAGGAGGGGAATTACTACTACGGGAAAGATACTCTTGAGTTGGTAAACAATTTGTTTAGTTCTTCTTATGGGAAATAAACAGAGTGATGTCGCACTACCTCCAAACTTCTGCAAGAGCGTACAGAAGCTCTTGCCGAGTATGGCACTAAAATAAACACAGTGACGTGCAAAGCAATGAATTTAAAAAAATTAATTTCATCATATTAAGCTTTAAAATGTCATGAATTCACACACCTGTAATGACCGTTTAGTAACTCTGTCAAGTCAACACTACATCATAAACAAATATATCAAAGTATATCTATAGTCATAAAACTTGACAAAAGCATTCAAATTAATGCATCACATTTAAAGTTACCTTTTCCAAAAAACTTCACAAATTTAATAAATAAAAACACAACCGCAAGTGACGTGAAGAGTAATAGCAAAACTGTTACCAAATTCATAAAAAAGTGAATCTTTATTGAAATCACGCCAAAGAAATCTAAAAATCATGCTTAATGCTACCAATTTGTAGCATTGGTAAAACTTAATTGAAAAAACCACGTGAATGCTACCAATTTGTGCCCATGTACGACCATATACAAATAAAATATCCACTTCATCAAAAGAAAGTTGCAGTCAGTCCTTGGTACAAACAACAAATGAAGATAGCCACAAACAATACAATAAAATTTGCACAAAATAATTATAAAACTTATCAAAGGACTCTGCAACAACAAATAATATAAATTACAGTGATACACAAAAAATTAATTATTCTGGGTGATTGTATATGGCAGAAAAGAAATGTATATGGCAGAAAAGAAAGAATGAAAATGTATTTTGGAAGCCTTTACTTTTAGCTTCAAAACATAAGGGCTCAGAGGAAAATTGAGTAACATCAAATAATAATGCCAGACTTGTGGTTATGCATTGCTAAAAATCTTATTTATATTTATTTCTTCATTTTTTTGATAAGTTATATAAAAGATATAAAAACTTAATGATAGTTCTTCAACTAATGATAGATGAAAAGAAAATCTATCAACAAATAAACGAACTCAGTAAAACTAGATTGCACCAGTAACATAATTACTTGCAAACACTTTCTTTTAAATAACAATTACTGTGAAACTTCTCAGAAGTGTAATACTATTAACTGCACTTCAAATGCAAATCATATGACTTAAAATTAGAATGATATTCTTCTAGATGTCCACAAAACTAGGTATACAACAAATAAAGTGCAGAAACATTAATTTATGGTGCCTTCAAATTATTATCAAGTAAAACAAAGCTTATGGCCCCTGGGGTGGATCCCTTTCATTTAAAGCTACTAATTCATACTAGATTTAAAAAACAGTTATTAACAACAAATTTAATAGACATCAAAATTATTCATTTACATGTGTATGAAGATAGTTCATTAAAAATTCTTTATCCACTTAGCTTGAGTCCAGCGAACTTTCACATGAAAACAGAACTTACTTCGGAGACAATGACTCTCTCTGAGAGTAGACGAAAAGCCAAACAGCTATAGTATTCAGTTTTGACAAGTAGTTGTGAGTGTAAGGCAGGACTTCGCCACAAACACAAAACTTGGGATAATTTTCTGTAACCAGGATTACTTGAATTACTTGGACCATCTCTACAACAGAGAATGCAAAAAATAATCTGTTAAATTATTAAGTAATTTAAAAAATATGGGATAAATAGTTATTGGAGAACTTTACTCATCAACGAAGGAAATAGGCAAACGGAGAAAGTTCGCATCACCAAAGTTCCAAAATAAATCCAAATGCACAACCCAACTACAGCATTATTAGCACTAAAGGACTACATTATGGTAAGACTACCAGTTCACATAGGAACTAAGATTCAAAGGAAATGTTGCCAATAGATGTCGCAGGCTGTCCAGAAGAGACTAAATGTGCTGAAGTGCACAGAGGGAGTGGGGGAGGAACATAACACGTGGACAAAGGAGCATTTTTTCCAGGGCTACGCTGGGAAAATTTGCAAGAACTGCAGCTGCAGGGAAGTGAGTGGAAGAGGTAGTATCGGACGGTGACTGAAAGAATTCGCATTGCTGCATTGCATATCCGGTTGGTAGAGAAACAGTCTCATGAAACACCAGTCTGCAGGCTTCTAACAAGATTAACGTAGTGATTAAAGCACAGATCCAAAACTTAATTGAAATCAAGGTAAAGGAAAAAATATTCAAACAATAGAATAGTGACAAAGAATTATTAAATATACTGAAATAGTTAAATAACTTCATTTAAATAGCCAGATAAACCATATCTCAAAATATATAAAACATTTACCCTACCATAGTACAAGTTGTGACATAAATAAATATCTGACAAATAGAATTCAATTTTTAATTAAATAAATCTAGATAGTTCATAAGGAGAATAAAGGTATTATTTTACCACAATAAATAAAATAATAAATGTAACGAGACATTTAATAATATTACTCGCAATAGTTCTAATTGACTTAAAATATGAAAATCTGTTTTCAAACTTCTCTAAGAACAGTGCCACATTTTAAAACGGCACAGTGGTTTACAGTCATCTGAGATCATCTTAGGCTTGTGTTCCAGAGACGTATTTTATGGTAAGGAAGGTGTAAGTGGTTTGACATTTGTTGCAAAATCATTCTGTCCTGTGTAGCCAGGCTTGTTCATTCAATACACAGGGGAAGTTCGACATAACCACAATGCATATGAATGAGCCAAGCCCACTCACAACAGAGGAGGGGTATGATCACTCCTCTCTATCGATAGAGAGGTGAGCAACTATGGCTGGAAGGGGGCGAAAAGATAGCCAAAGACTTGAGATACTATGCACTGGAGGTAGCATCTCTGATTGCTTAGGAAGGAAGCAGGCAGCAAATGGTGTCCTGGCTCTTTTAGTGGAGCAGGAGGGAAGGGGAAGAGGCAGATGCGAAGCTCTGACGTATGTTAGTATGTGCTACGTGGCATACATCAACAAATAAATACAGAAGCTATGGAACGTGTACACTGTATGTAGAATATCTGAAAGCGTGGCAACCATAGGAACTGTTCTTGAAGAAGGGCAGTGATACACAGTACCTACACATCTGGTAAGCTCTAAGATGCATGTCCTGTAACTTTTGTGTACTTCTGTATATAACTCCTATCCTCCCTCGACCCTCATCTTTCGCCTTTCGTAGCTCTGTGTTGTGACCCAAGCTTTCAGATGTCCAACATGCAGTGTACCTACCTACTTAAAAACATTAAATACTTACTTTGTGAACTTTTTGAATGAAAGAAAAATAATTTGAATTGAGGATGAAACCTTTCTTTTGAAATAATTTTTTCTCAATGCCATTTTTTTTGTGGTTAGCATCTTTACTGTTTTCTTTATAGATTTTACATTTTACTTTAAATGAAAGTTTTGTTAAGTTCCACATCATGTTATTTTAAGTGAATTCCTCATTAACAATTATGTACCAAGGGAACCAAGCAAACTTTGGTTTTTGAAACTAAAGTTATTGGTGGATAACTTGACTTCTGGTGCAGCAGTTTCGTACATTGCTGCAGTTCACTTGTATGTGTGTGATCAATCACTGTGTAGGCGGACCTTCCTGCTCTTAGAGACATGTCCCGGGAGGAGATCTGCCGCCTCGTCCAGGAGCGCAGTGAGGCACTAAGCCCCAGCAGCCTTCTCCAGACCCCATGTAGCATCGAGGCATTGCCCTGCTTCATTCCATACAACCTGATCACACAACATAGCATCCCAGACAAGAGCGTAGCAGACTGTGTCGAGGCCCTCATTGGAGCATACTTGATAGCGTGCGGGCCACGCGGGGCTCTGCTCTTCATGGCCTGGTTGGGGATCTGCGTCCTACCACAGGAGACCAATGAGGATGACAAGGTCAGTAGTCAAGTCTTAGCTACCCATCAGTGACATCTCATTACACCACTACCCAAGAAACCACTCAGAAAATAATGTACAAAGCCATTTTACGTAAATATTTTAAGTGATATTTGGAGATGTGCAAATGCTGTTATGTACATATGCCTTTGCAGAGCTTTGATGAATGTCACAGGAACCCAAAATGTAACATAAAGCTTATACACTGTCATTAGATATGTAAATAACAAGTAAAGCAAGGTATTAATCACTTAAATAAGAGGCAAAGACATTAGAATGACCAATTAAACAACGAGGAGTATTAAATACACATACAGGGGTGGTAGTATCAGCGAGTCAGGAAGATTGTATGACTCCCTTATAATCTGCTGTAAGGATCAGATTCTCAGCAGGAATAATAAACCTACAATCTGCAGCAGCTGGCAACATGTAACAGACAACACTGCACTGTCCGTCAGTTGAGTGTCTTGTGTATTTTTGTTACGTTTTCTTCCTTGTTCATGACTGCTAGCAACCGTGAAATGAGCTCACACTTACCGGATTAATGTGTTGGACTGGCAGTCAACATTAACCATACAATGAAAACACACTTTAGTAAGAATTTTCTTGGGAGATTGTAATAATTGCTAGTGTTAATTTTAATTTAAAACATTTGTAAAATACACAAGAATTTTTTGTTGACCCTTGACCTACTAATGATGAAGACCTTTTTCTGTCCCTATATATATTATGCAAACAGATCTGGAAAATGCAATGAAAGCATCACAGATGAACCATGCACAAAAACTGAACAGTGGAATATTGACAGTTCATTTGATTATTTATCCCTATTGCAAAAATCATCCAGCCTACTTATCACTATTGCAAAAATTCTTCAAATGGTATATTTAGAGTCTTAAGTTATAAAATCACAATTACACTCGTAAACACACACAGTTAGTTTGTTGTTAATTAATATTAGTGCATATTTCTTCTAATATAAGTATATAAAACTTGTAAATTAAAAAAATCACAGTTTTGTTTAACAAAATGGAATGTGCAATAGACCGTAAGATTTGCAGCTAAAAAAAAATGCATTATGTATTTGTTCAAAATTCTAAAATTTGTGATATATTGTTGAACATTCCTATGGACAACTTTTGTCTGTTTATGTAATCATTAAATTCATTGATAGAAAAATACTTTTAAATTTGAAATAATATTAAATTTGATAATGAAATTGTGAATATTTAAATTAAGAATGGGATGGACCCCCATGGGAACCCCGCATCCAAGGTCAAGAAGCGAGGGAGTGATACGGGCAACACTAACATGCACACCTGGTACCTCATCACTCTTACGCTCAAGGTGTGCAGTGTTTCCGTCATAATGCTGTATTATGCAAATTTGATCTGTAACATACAGGTTTTGTTACACGCAATGAAAGACCACAGATTAAACTATGCCCATATCTTTTTTACTTTTCTCTTGCCAGTTAAGGAAATACATAGGCAAGCTTTAAAAATGTGACATTTCACTGTTTTCACAAATTCTTTTCTCCAAGAATACACTTAAATGACAAAAGTAAAAAAATAAGGGCATAGATAAGTTTTTGAATCTTTTCTGACAAAAATTCATATTTGCAGAACATTTATTTACAGAGGTACATGTATTCACGCTAACAACTATTTCACAAAAAATGTGCAGGTCCATTCCACTCTTAATAACTGCATAATTCACAATTTTAGTAATGCTGCTGTAATTGTAGGTGTGTTATGGAACCTTGAGCCCTCCGCCATCACCATTGCTGCGTCATGTTTCTAACCCAGAAGCAGACCTGGAGTGCCTGCTCGATGGTTACGATGTGTTTGAGTGCCGCATTGGCTACACATTCCGTGATCGCAGCTATTTGCTGCAAGCATTGACACATGCATCGTACTCGCCGAACAGGCTCACCGACTGCTACCAACGGCTGGAGTTTCTCGGGGATGCTGTGCTGGGTATGTTTCACATGTTTTCGAGTAATTGGGCAGTTTTTAAAATATTTGTTGGATTATGTCATGTTGAACTTTTTTTTAGATTTTTTTTCAAGTTTTTAGCCAAGAAAATTTTTTGCATGGGAAAAGGGAAAATACGTACAGTAGAAAATCTCAAAATTGACCACATTTATTGTGCCTGTCTTTCTATAATGACTGGTCGTTGGGAGTATGGGTGAAAAAATGCTGAACATTTGAGTGAAATCAGCTGAAAACTATTTTTTTTTATGTTACTCGTGTTTCTGTTGGTGACCGCTATACTGGATATAATGTATACCTAGAAATAAATACCACCTCTCAAGCAGCTAAGGCTGCCTAGTACCTATTGATTCTACCCACCGTCCGCCCCTCCGGTGCAGAATGTTTCCGCACGACGCGACTACAGTCATGTTACATGTTTGTCCTGCCATTGTGTTCTTGCTTTGCAGATACCCTTCTGTAGTATCATTTTATTCTTAAGATGTTTGTTTATTAATAATATTAATATTTTGTTGAAATATCATTGGATTTTTTTACCAAGAGACCACCAAACATTAAATTTTTGATCTCCTAAAAGTTCGCAGTCACCAATATTACAGTTTTTGTAACTGATAGGTGACAAAGGAGGTCGCCTTTAACTTTTTATAGTATCATTTGTTTCAGAAGATGACTGTTTATTAATATAATGTGCGAATATTAATTTTCCATTGCGAATCAAAGTGCAAAAAATTATTATTATTTGTGCGAATTCAAACTAAATGTGAATACACTATTTATCAGTATTAATCGACTTTAATGATTCATCGTTAAAAAAATGTGGGAAACTGTACCAATGGGCAGAATTAATAATTTGTAAAGATAATTGCATGGTCGTGTGCATGCAACAGTGATGGGGGTTTGAAGATAAGGAAAATTAATGAAAGTAAAAAAAAATTATTATACTACAAATACCTTACCAAAATTAATTCAAGCAAATTATTGTTATAATAGGTAGCGATAATTTTTCATCAACATTAAATTGTACACAAAACATATCCTATAAATAGATATGCATGCCTGCACCAAGTATTACCAAATGGCATTAAACATCCGTAATAAGCTTGATTAAAAATATATAAAGGACAGAAATTCAAGTACTCACAGTCTAGTACTTATCGATAGGCACACACACAAAGTAGGGCGTCACAGTTATTTCATGCCGTTGCGCGATCATGACGTTTTGCTGGCTAAGCCTGGTTCATCAGACTGTGAGTTGTAGGACACTGCAGTATGGTGGAAGGGCACTGTTAGTAGTAAACCTAGCAGCTGAGTGGAAAACTAGGGTGGGGCGGGAAAATTGAAAAATTAAAAAATTGTACATATAGTAAGGAGCTGTGATTATCTTATATTGAGGCCTGGTGGCTACCTGGATTTAGTTATAAATTGATGAGCTAATTCCTAGCTTCTGAGTTCTGAGCTATTGCTTGAAGGTGGTAGGGCTCTCACAGCTCTGGTACTGTAGCAGGAATCAAAATCTTTGTTGTATGATGCTGCGTGTGCTGCAACTGGTTTGTCCTGTAGGTTATTGATGTTGCCAGCTATGACTTGTTTGGTATTTGCTCTGTAGCCATTCATTCTTTGCGTGAGTGTGTTGGTGGTGAGGTCGATGTATTCTGCATTACAGTGTAGGCATTGTAGCTGATAAATGTGCGTGTGACGTGGAAACTAATTGTTATTTGCACTTGCCGTAATTCAAGACTTCACAAAATGTGATTAGCAAATTTGATTGCGAAGTGGAATTGAATGTCAAAAAAAACTTTAACTTTGATTATATTATTGAAGCTTTACACGACTATAAAGTTATGTTTTGTTTGAAATATCCTCTGGTTTTTCTGCAAAAAGCCCTCAAAAATTGAATTTCCGCTTCCCAAAAAGTACTTTGTTTCCCATTTTTGTAATTGATTGGAAACAGTGTTTTTGGCGATAACCTCCTGTGGTATCATTTATTCGGAAGATGTCTGACTATTGAATTAAATTAATATTCCATGCAAAAATCATATTTATATTACACCAGAGACAATTGAAAATGGACTTACAATGCTTTGTAAAACTTTATGCAGCTCAATGTTTTTAACATTTTTGGATGACAAGGGGAAAATATACACCTCTCAGGTATTGTCTGTTTTAGAATACATCTGCCAATTAAAATAAATGTATATTTAATTTTTTTTTTTTATTTGTAATTTTTGTACTAGAAACAATTGAACATGGATAATGGATATTATGCAAAAAATTTAAAATGTATAGTTTACTTGTGGGAGGGTGTCGAAATTTCTTCACAACTTCCCAAAATATCTATAGCGATCTTCCTGTCTGTTGGGACATGTCAGATTTATTCAAGGTGATGGCGACCATGTTGGCGATGTCAGGAGGGGCAGTGTGCTTGTGTTAGCCATGTTAGTACCGTGCTTACTCTGGTCGGGAATGGTTGTGTCTGGTCGTCAAAGTCGGGATAATAGGTTGTTCAGGATATTGCAACTGCTACATCGACCGAGTGTGGACTACCTTGGACATTTGCGTTAGTTGTTTCGTGCATTGGTGCTGTGAATTCCAAATGACGAGTTTGTGAGGAGACATGTACATGCATCGGGTGTGTAACAACCTGTGAACAAGTTACTAATCTCTTTTCTATGCAAGTGAGTCAAAACATTTTGGTCCTCCAGGCCGGATTTGTTGGACATCTGCCAACTATGGACTTGGAAGTGTGTTTGAACATCAAACTAACGTTTCTTACTGTCCTTTGTTTATGTTTGTAACTGTCGCTAGACCTACCCTTTTGTGCAGTCGACAAACGAGTGTTAATCGATCTTGCTCTTGAAGATATTGAACCGCTATGCAAAGTACTGCTTTGCTGTATGTTGTGTTGGTATACCTGTTGCTGTTAGTGTAATTGTTTGTGTCCGTAGCAACGATGTCGCTAAAAAAGTTGGAAACGAGATTTCAGTTAACAGAATGCAGGCCCAAGCGACTTTTTTCTCTAGCTAATGAAGTTGAAAATGACAGGTCATGATTAGATTTGTTTAAAGCCCATTGCCGTGATTTAGCACAACTGAAAACAGATTTTGAAGACATCATCATTCAGTTAGCAGCTAGTAAACCAGACCAAGCTGTCTCTAAACACAGATATGGAAAACTTTAACTCTGCCTACTATTGAATTTTAGAAATTCACACCATGATCTCTGATTCAAAAAAAAATTATAATGGTCACGGGAAATCAAAAGTGACATTAAATCTAAATCTGTGAAGCTTCCAAAATTGCAGCTACCAACATTCAGCGGGCAACTGGCACAGTGGACGTGTTTCTGTGAGCTATATAGGGTGTTAGTACATACCTACAGTCAGCTTTCAGATGTTGAGAAGCAACAGTATCTTCTCACATCTCTCATTGGAGAGCCACTTAACATAATAAAATCTGTACCATTGTCTGAAGGAAATTATGAATTAGCATGGCAGATGTTAACTGAGCGATACCAAGATGTGCGTCAAATAGCTGCGATGCACTGGGAGAACATCATGAACATGCCAGTGGTAACAGAAGGTTGTCCGCATAAACTAAGATGTCTAGTTGATGTATTGAAGGAAAACCTAGGTGCTTTGAAAGTGTTGAAGTATCCAGTGGAGCAGTGGTGCTTTGTGATGTTGAACATTGTGTTTGTAAACTTGATGCGGAAACACAATGTGATTTTGAGCTGGAGCATAACGAAGTGAAGATGCCTAAATTTGTGCAGCTGTTAGAATTTTTGGAATTTTGGTGCAAAGTGTTGATGTCTGCTGCTTCAGTGATGTTCACATCATGCAGCACAACAAGGAAGGGTGGACCTGTGACTACAATTAATTCTAGGAAATCCTTCTTTGCCAGTTCAGAACGGATATGTATCATATGTAATCAGGGTCATGGCATTTATAAATGTCTTGTTTTCCTTGGTCACACACTTCTGGAGAGGCAAGATGGGGTGCACCAATATTGTCTGTTTATCAATTGCCTAAAACCACATTGTGTTAATGTATGTACTTCAAAACTTTCATGCGCATATTGCAATAAATGCCACCACACATTAATTCGTCCTGATTCAGACCTGCCAACTTTTATGGTCCTGCCATAATTTTTACAGGTAAATGCAGTTCTTACGTTTTTACGGAAGCTGCTCAAATTTTGTGTTTTATGTTTCTGCTGGCCTGAAATTCCTGTTTCTCATGCTGGCCGTCTTTGTTCTCAGTCACAAATACCTTTACCGATGTTCGTGATTGCGCTTTTCTCAAGCTGCCATCATAGACGTTTACATTTGTTGTCCCAAGCAGCATAAAGCAATAAATTACTTTATGCCAGAAGGGGGTTGGGGTGTTTAGGGGTGGGGGAGTTGCATGCCAGTTTAGTGAAAAAATTTTGTCCTAGTCACGTATCGCCGCATCTGCGTTACCATTCCTGTCGTGTTTTACTTTTCTCTTCCCGCCTCTTTTACTGTAAAACAGCAGCACATTACAGACAGTACAGTCTGTAATGTGTGCAAATAAAGTGTGTTCTTATATTACCATATTTTGGCAAGTAACGCCATGTGTGTGTGTATAGGCCACTTAAAATAATTTTATATGAAAAATTCGGGATAATTATATTTCAAATAGGTCACACTAAATTTTTTGTATTCCTGTAAACATTGCTACGGAGTGTTGTAGCAGAGTTTTCATTGGTTTTTAGTCTGTTGCGATTGTAGGTTGTAAGTAGTGGGAGCATAAGGATCTTGGGTCATTTTTTTTTTGACAATGTAGTTTGAGTAAGGGTTTCGATTAGTATATAATTAGCGTTCGCGTTTATTTTAATTCACTTAGTTCCGTGTCATTAGAAAAGAGACATCACAAATTCACATACTGCAGAAATTATTGTTGGTTTTCTTGAAAGCGTTTTACTCAAGATTTGTGAAACCAAGTGCAGTAAAGAACATTGATTTGCTGGAAGTAAATTATCATGATGAGGCCAATCTAAAACAAGCCAGTGACTTAGTTGTTGGATGCGCTACACAAAGAATTGTTGCCATTCTACCAAAACAAGAAAAAGAAACTTTTTTTTTTATAGTCCACAAATACTACATATCTGCTTGTAATTATATTATTCACAAATTTCCTTTGAAGAGTGAAATTCTTAAAAAAGTACAGGTTGCTCAAACTGAGAACATTGAAAGAGTAAATTTGAGTTATTTAAAGTATCTCATTGACTTGTTTCCTATAATTTTACCTGTTAAAAGTGGTAAATCCAGAGATGTTGCTGCAGATGAGCTGCAAAAATAGTTTACGTCTTTGCAATGGAAGAGTTGCCAGCTATTATTTCCAAGCAAGACAGAATTGATGCTGTTTGGGCATGCATTGGTAGCATAAAAAGTGCAGACACTTCTTTGAAGTAGAAGAGAATCTCCAAAGTCGTGTTGTCTATTCTGTTGGTGCCGTACAGCAACGCTGTATGTGAGCGATTTTTTAGTGTGGTTAAAAAAAATAAAACTGCATTCAGGTCATCATTAAGTTGTAGAACATTCAAAATATTTCTGTTCTGAAGAGCACATCTCCAGTGTGTTACAACAGAAGTTATAATGAAGACTTCTGAGAAGTGCTAAGAGAGTATCTTCACAGTATTTGCAGAGCCAAAGTGAATAGCCATTACTGTGATTCTTGACATGGGAAGTTGATATTAGGTGACTTATCATTCGTGTAGATTGTGCAATACTGGTGTGGTGTTTTGTGGAATTCTATAGGCCTGTGACAGTTATGAATTGAGTTTCCAGAAGTTCTGTAATTAGTGTGATAAGTTTTTGCAAGTGTTTGCATTAGGATTGTTTTAACTTACCTGAGAGTTGGCGAAAATCAGAAGAAAAAAAAAATATATATATATATATATCAAAGTTTGTAAGTAAATTTATGTGGAATTTATGTAAATGAATTTGTTTATTTTATATTTTGGAAAAATAAGTTTTCTACAGTTATTTTTATTTTTGGTTTAGTAGAATTGTATTAATTTGCATATTGTGTTCTATTTGTGTATATGTATTTTTCCACTTATTTATGGTGAACAGCTGTGTTTTACTAACTAATGTGAAATGGCATGAGCTATTTATACACTATTTAGAAAATTTTAAGATCTTACTGATAGACAACTTGAGAAGTTGGCAGGTCTGTGTGATTCCACATCAGATGTTAACAAGGTTAGTAAAAATGTGCCACCACAATCAGTTGATGAGATGGAAAATATTGATAGCTCAGCAGAACATACCACTACATGTGAGGAATCTACACAAGCAGTTTCACTTATTAGTTCCAGCATTAGTGCTGCCACTGTGATTCAAGGTACAGCAGTTGTGAGAGTGAAGGATGCCTGTGGTACTGTCCAGAGGACTGCTGTTCTACTCAATACTGGATCAGAAGCTTCTTTCATATCTGAGGAATGTGTGAAGAGATTGGGTTTGCATCGGAGAAAGTCACATGTACCAATTAGTGGCCTAGGTCAGTCAGTCGTTCAAGCCAATAAAGATGCAGTAACTTGTGTGCTAAAATCATTCCTTCATGAGGGTTTCCAGGTAATTGTGGATACATTAATCCTGAATAACATAACCTCAAATTTGCCATCTGTTGCATTGCCTCAACATGTAAAATCCTATTACGAGAGTTTAGATCTTGCTGACCCAGGCTTCCATACTCCAGGGCCCATTGACATTCTGTTGGGTGCTAATGTTTGTCCCGAGATTTTTGATGGTGGGCGGTATCCAGGCGCTACCGATTATCCAGGAGCTTTTCACAATAAATTTGGTTGGATCTGAATGGGAAGGTTGAGCAGCCACTAGTAACCCAGATGGCCTTGTTTCACTATTTGTTACTTCACCAAACCTCTCAGATGTGCTGCAGCAATTTTGGGAACATGAAGAGTTGCAGACAACCAAACATACTGATCCTGAAGGGCATCTCTGAGAAGCTCATTTCAAAGAGACCTACGTGTGTAGTCCAGATGGATGATACATGGTAAGATTGCCTTTCAAAGATGTGGAACCCAACCTGGGTGAGTCACGCTTGCAAGCTGAAAAAAGACTACGTCACCTTGAAAATTATCTGGCATGTCAACCACAACTGAAAGCTGAGTATTCCAATTTTCTCAAGAAATATGAATCCATTGGTCACATCCATCTTCTGAGTGAAGCTCAGATGCACCAGGCTCGGTACTACATTCCTCACCATTGTCTCCACAAAGAAACCAGCTCGACAACTAAATTGTGTGTGGTGTTTGATGGTGCATCATCAGTGACAGCTGCTCTCTCACTCCAGGAAGAGTTAATAGCGCTACTCAAGAGTGGTGATTTTGAGCTAAGGAAATGGGTCAGCAATCATCCTACTGTGTTAGATGCTGTTCCAGATGACCACAGAGAGTGCCCTCTGACATTTGAAGATAATGGGGATGAAGTCATAAAAATTCTGGGACTAGAATGGCAGTCCAAGGGAGATGTGTTCTCATATCGTACTCACAGTGCCAGTTCTAATAATATTATTACTAAACATGTGATGATGTCTGATACAGCTAAGCTGTACTACCCATTAGATTGGATTGGCCCAGTTGTCTTCTAGGCTAAGCTGTTTCTGCAGAATCTATGGCTTTTTGGAATTGATTGGGATGAACCTCCACCACGTAATATCAGAGGTAAGTGGCTCGCATTCACTGTGCAACTTGACAGTATACACGAAGTTGCTATTCCTCGTCTAGTGACACAAGTTGATGGTGTAGTGTACCAAATTCATGGATTTTGTGATGCATCAACCCAAAGTTATGCAGCGGTCGTATACCTGTGGAATGCAAATCAGTCCAAACTTGAAGTCCAATTATTGGTGTCCAAGTCCCATGTCACACCATTGAAAACTCTAAGTCTCCCTCACCTAGAGCTGCTGGAAGCTCATTTGTTTGTGAAACTCATGAACTTAATCATACCCATTTTGTCAAAAAGGATCATTGTTGAGAAAGGTGGTAGCGCGGTGGGATTTAACAACCGTCATTGCATGGATCCATACTGAACCGTATTGTCTTAAGACCTTTATCGCAAATAGAGTGTCTCAAATACAGGAAAGCAAACTAGTACATCAGTGGCGACATGTACCATCACAAGACAACCCCGCAGACTGTGCCTCGAGTGGCTTGATGCCAAGTCAGCTTGTCAGTCATCACCTTTGGTGGAGTGGATCTATCATAGCTTGTTGAATCAGAAGATGCCTGGCCAGAAGGTTACTCAGACTCTAATTCCCGAGAGTATCAAGAAGAATTGAAGTTTTCAAGCCTAACAGCCCTAGCTGCACAAACCACAATTTTCTTCTCCGAGTGGATAGAGAGATTTAGTTCCTTATCACGGCTGCGACGTGTAGTAGCATTTGTGCTGTGCTTCATTTCAAATGTCGGGCATCCATTAAGCCGCTGTTTTGGCCCCTTGACATCAACAGTGCTCAAAGCAGCAGAAGTTTGTTGTGTACACCAAGTGCAACAAGATGTTTTCAAGATGGAGATAGATCAGTAGCAGAAGGGAAGGGAATGCTCACCACGGGTCATAAACCTCAACCCTTTCCTCGATCCTCAAGGCCTAATTAGAGTTGGTGAACGAATCCAAAACTTGAGGTGGTTATTCGGTGAAAAGCATCCAAACCTATTACCCAAGAAGTGTCACCTCACTAATCTGGTCATTGATTACTACCATGCCTGGTCCCTACACGCAGGTGTCAGCACTGTGCATTCTATCATCAGACACCGGTATTGAATTTTGGCAGGCAAAGGCATGATATGATCAAGAATTTCAAAATGTGTGAGGTGCTTACGTTTTAAGAAGTCACCTGTCCAGCCGATAATGAGCATTTTGCCAACCAGCAGGGTTCAGACCACGAGGGCATTACAGACTGTGGGAGTGGATTATGGAGGTCCATTTCATATCAAACGATCTCATCTTCGGAATGCACGTGTATTAAAGGCATACCTATGTTTGATTGTATGTTTTGTTACAAAGGCTGTACATTTGGAGGTCTTTGAACTGACTATGACCGCATTCCTGAATGCCTTTTATCGTTTCACTGCTTGTAGAGAATTATGTACAGATGTTTATAGTAATTGTGGCACTAACTTTGTTGGTGCTCACAAGCACTTACCGGAACTGGAAACATACTTGAGAGATAAATCCAATTCAACCCAAGTAGCAAGGCAGAAAATGGTATCCAGTGGCACTTCAATCCACCATCGGTCCCTCATTTTGGTGGGCTTTGGGAGGCTGGCATCAAATCAGCAAAAGGTCATGTGAAACGTGTAATAGGGCAGCAAGTATTGACCTTTCAGGAATTGACCACACTGTTCACTCATGTAGAGGCAGTGTTGAATTCAAGACCATTATGTGCTCTTTTCACAGATCCTAGTGACCTGAGTGCCCTGACTCCAGGATATTTTCTCATTTGCTGTGTGTTAGTAGCTCTACCAGCTGCTGACTTAACGAAATTGCCCACAAAGTGCCTCGACAGGTGTCATCTGCTACAACAATCTACACAGCATTTCTGGCAACGATTGTCAAAGGAATATCTACACACACTCCAACAAAGAAGTAAATGGTCTCAGCAAGGGTCTACAGTAAAGGTAGGAGACCTGGTATTGATACGAGAAGACCACCTTCCTCCTCTTCAGTGGCAGCTTGGTCGCATTGACATACTCCATCTAGGCAAAGATGGGGTTATTCATGTGGCAAGTATCAAGACTCACCAGGAGTAATCAAGAGGGCAGTTGTGAGGCTGTGCCCTCGTCCCACTCAATAACTTCTTCCTCATTGTTGTACATAGTGTAAATAAATGTTGACAATTCTTAAATTTCTACCAAATTTGGTGGGCGGAATGTTGGGTCGCGTCAGTTTTATTCAAGGTGGTGGCACTCATGTTGGCAATGTCAGGGGCAGCGTGCTTGTGTCCACCATGTTAGTACCTTGCTTACTCTGGTCTGTAATGGTTGTGTCCGGTCGTCAAAGTCGGAAAAATAGGGTGTTCGGGATATTGCAAATGTTACATCGACCGAGTGTGGACTACCTTGGCATCTGCGCTAGTTGTTTAATGCATTGGTGCTGTGAATTACAAATGACGAGTTTGTGAGGAGATATGTACATGCATTGGGTGAAAAAGGACCTGTGAACAAGTGGCTAATCTCTTTTCCTTGCAAGTGAGTCAAAACACTGTCATAACAACCTTATTTTTGGAAACCATGAGAGGTTGTTTGAGTAAGGTTTTATTGTATCTTTTCTGTAGTGTGGAAATAACATACATTTAATAAATTCACTAATGAAAGTGAAAATGTTAATGTTACAGTTATAAAATGATCTCTGTTAAAAGTTTATTGTACAGTGAACTCTTGATCCCAAGACCTTTCATGGTTCCCAGGAAAAGGGTCATTATTTCGAAGTACTATTGGAAAACCTTTTCATTAGAATTTTTTTCTTATTTCCTAAAAAAAAAAAAAAAAAAAAAAAAAAGGTCATTATTTCGAGAGTGTTACTAATCCAAGGGGCTTATAAATGACAGTTGACTGTTCAAAAGGGACCAGAATAATAGGCAATTTCAAATCTATGATACAGTGGATTCTCTATGTACCAAAAACACTTAGTTTATGGATACCAAGTCGGTACAAACTATTGTGATAGAACTTTGCTTGGCAAGGCTTGTCAATTAATTCAAGAGATTCAATAAAGCAGATGTCAGTATTTCTTTATGTTCACATTTAACTTTATTACAATTATTTCTGCTAAGCTTTCACACAATACCAAAGGTCTCAAGTATGGCTTTCATTAATGATTCAGATAACCAGGCTAAAACATGAGTTAGATTCTTTTAAGACATTACAGCTATATTTAAGCTCTGTGATTGTCAAACCCTAGCTAACACCCTGACAGTCTCACACTTACCACTGATATATATTCTGCACGCCGGGAGTCTAGTGGTCAGATCACTCGTGGGCTCTTGCAAGACACTTCTGGTAGCAGCTGCCTATTGGACACGGACTCCAGCAGCACAGTAGACGGCGGTGACGTAGAAGACGCTCATCCTGCTCTCGTCCGTGCCTTATATATGAGGCGCTGTCCTCGATTCCCAGTGCGGTAGCTCTGTTTACCCATGTCTATGAAAACACACCGCTGGGCCCCTCTCTGGCTAGTTCCACCTCTATGGCTAGCTCCATCACTCGCAACAATACCCTCTCATTTGAAAAATGTGGCTGTCCCCAGCCTGCATAAATGGGGAAGGGCAGTGATTGGTGTGAGAGAGGCATGGTAAAGTTACAGAGCTGCCGGGACTCCAAAGTGGCCATGAGAATGAGTGCGAGTGCCCATTCTTCTGCGTGGTCACGGATGTCCCAGAGTTAAGGTGCAGTAGCATTTTTTTTCTCAAATATCCCTTTTTTTTCCTTCCATTAGTGTTCTGTAGATTTTTTTTTTTTTTTTTTTTTTTTTTTTTTTTTTTTTTTTTTGTCGTTTCCCGAGGGTGAGAGATGCGGTTATAAGGTTTAAACTAAATTTTTCTTAAGCTAACCTAAACAGTTTTTACATTATTAATCAAGGATAATTTCAAAATAATGCACATTATTAAAATGTTTTGCACAAAATTAACTGTAATATTAATTAGTTACAATGCATGGTTTTCATTTTGCATACCTTATATATTTACATATTTATATTTTATACAGTGCTTCATCTCGTAACTGGGTTTAAGGGAATGAGATCGGTGCTATCTTCCCCCAATTCAAAAGTAATCGCCAATCTCAAGAAGCATAAAAATGTAGGATAGCATGTACTTGTTGGCTACAACAATCGACTCTCTTTTTTTTTTTGACTAAGTTAACTCTATTTTTACTTACAATTAACTCTAATTTAAGGCAAAATATCTTGATCACTTCTAATACTGTATATATAACATTTAAAGTTTCTCTTTATCATTCCTTTTGTCTTTATAATTATCTCTATTATGAAGACATAACATTTGGTATAGTAGTAACTTACTAAAATTTATATAAAACTTGTTGAGTTAATCTGTATAATAACTTTTTCAACTTATTTGCCTTTTGCTGAGAGTCTATCTAACCCCGGAATTTGACTTGACTTTGAGCTTGACGTGGCTTGGGGCTTGCGAGGGGTGAACAATGCTAGATTATCGTAAAGACTTTCCAAATCCTCAATGGATGCAGATAAACATGTTGAATTTCCAAGGGTGCCAGCTCCTCTACAGGCTCAGAGGAGCACGAGCTCTTTTTCTCAGGGTCGTTTTCAGGTCGACAGCCTGTGACGACATCCCCTCACAACTCATGTCTATTAAGAATTAGCTAGAGAGTCATGGCTTTCACTTAACACAGTTTGACACGTGGTCAGTGACAACATGATACACTCACTGGAGAGGGCCAGTTTCCGAGGTGGAAATTAAATAAAGTAATTTAAAAGACACGAGTTCCAGTGAAGCGAGATATATTACCAGAAAGGATGACATGTGGCAATATACACTTCCTGTGTCTGATGCGGGCCTGGCATGCAAGGCCTGCGAAGGGCCTATGCAGCAAAAATGGCTGAACAGCACAAAGAAGTTACAACGGTACCACTCTCCAAGGTTGTGTGTCGGCAGAGATGAGGGTCGGCACATGGGAGAGCAAGAGAGATAAAACCATTCTGGTATTTTAAAATTTAAACTATTGACACCCTACATGATCAGTAACACTTGGTGATGCTCCCGTGATGCGCAGTGCGGAGCGGCTCACATCCACCCTCAATGACCTACTAGACCAGACTAAAGATGGTGGCGCGTAGATACCGTTAGCAACGGACACCTTCCCGCCAGCATCTTGAGGGAAATGTTCACAAAATGCAAAAATCAAACACTTTACAAACAAAATCAGTTGAAGGCAGTAAAATACAGTAGAAACTCTCTATTTACGACCCCTCACGGTTCCCGAGAATAGGGTCACAAATGAGTGGCAGGACGGGGGTCGTAATAAATGATTTGAAAATTTTGGGCAGATTTTGACCCACCCCTATCTCCTATGCCCCCAAACTTGCCATTTTTATATGAAGTTCATGTTCAATCATCTCTAGCACATAAAAAAACACTTTTTAGGTTAAATATAAATATGTATGTATATTTTAATAGCTGGACGTCTCCTGATTGATTTGATACCCAAGAAAGGCATATTGGACCACCACTTGTCATAAAAAAGAAGGCCTAAACACAGTATGACATGGCCATTGAAAGTGTGTGAAAAGATTAGACTCTGTATTATTAAAAATATAAAGTTATTATTAAAGATTTATTATGCAAGTCTTGTGGGTCATACATTGCTATGAGGCATGTAGAGATCAAAAAGTTTAGGTGGCGTTGCGCAATACATGTGTGCGCACCATGCTCTCGCTTAGGACTGGCCGTGTACGTAGCTAGGCGAGCGCCTAGATTCTCTGCAGTGCAGCCGGGCGCAGGCATGGCCATTTGCTGCTGAAGCTCGACCCTAGATCGTTACGCTGGGCAGCTGTCAGTCGGTCGCTACAAGATTGCCAGTGTCAGCCGCCCGCCCGTCACCACTGCCATTGTTACAGGGCCGGTTCACTTCATAACAACAGCCCGGCATTGGGTAAACGTGTTGATAAATGCAATTCATGTCAATGTTTTGAATTCATTCAAAATGTAGGCAGCGTGTTGGCCTCTGCAGTGGTATGATGAGGCCCGGCAATGTTTACGGGAATATAAATATTTAGTGCTGTCTACTTGAAATATTAACTATCCCAAATTTTTCATCAAAAACTTTTGACGTTGCCTGTACATGCACATGGCCTCACTCGCCGTAATATGGTACCGGTAACATAAGAACGCATTTTATTTGCACACACTTATCTTTATTCACTTTACACATAAAATTGACTTCACAAGATAAAAAACAATAGCCCACCATAAAAAATTAACATGTTACTTAGGCGTGGGCGCATATAAACTCAAAAATAATAACTAAAAAAAAGGGCATTGAATTAAATTTGAAGTTATCATACATACACTGATTAAGAAACTAGTCTGTGAAATGTGCCACTGTTTTAACAGCAAAAGAAGAGGGATAATGGAAGCGAAAAAAGACAGGGAGGGTAAGGCACAGGCAGCAGCATGTGACTAGGACAAAGAATCCTTACTGACCCAGCCTGTAACTCCCGTCCCCCCCATCCTCCACACTTCCATCGACAATACACCAGTGTCCCCTTCTGGCATTAAATAATTTATTGCTTCACGCTGCTTGGGACAACAAATGTCAAAGAGTATGGTGGTATCTTGAGAAATACACAACCACTAACATCAGTAAGGGCTAGTTTTCCATAGACTGAAAACCCTGGATAATAGAAACTAGTACCGCTGGTGGAGAAAAGGTCTACAAAAACAAATCCTCCCATAACTTAAACCGCTGTCAAAGAAGTCCAAGATACCGCAGTTGGTGAGGGATTACGGAATCTATTTTTAGACGTGCCTCAAATTTTAGAATTTTTGAACTAAACTTTTCATGGTTCCTCAGGATTGGGTTGTAATAGAGAGGTGGTCATAATAATTGGGGTCATAATAGAGGGGTTTTACTGTAATCAGAAAATTAATTTACGTATTTCTTGACTATCAAAACTCTTAGTGAAAGTCTTTTATAGCAGTTGTTAAGTGTCTTTCAATTATGAATTTCTCTGTTAAATGCCATGCCAGGACAGGCAAGCAAAAGATACAAATACACTTCAGATTAAATTACAAAAACAAATCACACATAAAAATCCTTAAAGAACAGTGCTATTAAATAAAGTAAAATTTAACATTCAAACTGTTGGAAATTAGCTCTGTGAGCTTGGCAATGTAGCTGCCGGAACTGCTTGCATTTTAACTGTATATCTTGTTAAAAGGGAAATCTTTATCTGCGCTTTTAAAACAAAACAAAACAATACAATACAATACAAAACACTTGAGAAATTACAAAAAGAATTATAAGCGTTCCAAATTGTGTCTGTGTGAACACACATGAACCACGTGGGTGGTCGCTCAATATTAAATTATGTTTTAAGGCAGGGATGCAAGGAGGAGATAACACTACCTCAGGCATGCATTAACTCTGCTTTAAGGAGGTCACACTTAAACCCAAAAATAAGCATGCGGGTCGCTGGTTACTCTTGGTAAGTGGGTCTTTTGTACACTGAACGGTTCACTGGCTTGTTCGCACGTGAACGGCATGCTACACAAAATGCACTGGTGCACATCATGCGGTTGATGCAGCAGCGAGCACTATCGGTCTGCCGCCCGAGTGAAGCACAGAGTGAGGGCGACGTCAAGCTATGTATCAGTTTCATATGCCTGCAGGAGGTGCACTCTAGTGTGCCCATATACAACTGAGTGCCTTAGTGAATAAGATAAACTCAGCAGTTTTATGACCTCATGTACCGGTATATGGGTGGCGCGTTTACCTTCGCCCACGTGTTTGAATTCTGTGTCAAATCTTTCTTTGTCACATGTGACAATTTCTTTCATTTATAACCATTTGTGCACATGTGCATTTAATGTACTTATGGTACCGGTTTTGTGTTGCTTGAATTTACGTTTGTTGCACAAGTTGTGTGCATTAAATAATTTTTGACGCTAGGCATTGTGAAGACGTGGAGTGTGTAGACACGTAGGCTGGATTATAAGCTACCAGCTACTGGAGAGTGGTAGGAAACATCAGCTACACTTAATTGTTATTAACCTTAGGTAGCCTATTTAATATAATAGTTAGTTTTAGTATCTTAATGTATAGGATGATAGATAGTCATATTAGAAAAATAATTGTGCCAACTTGGCATAATTATAATTCGCCTGAGTGTTGAAAAGAATACTATAGGCTGTTTGCGTGATAACTGGTTCCATGGTCTCGGAATATGTTGGCAATGTTTGGAAAGTTACATGTTTAATTTGCTAATTAACATCCGATGGCGTGTTTATAGAGTTAAATTTTATTCCGTCATCCATACTTATTTGACTAATGTCAAAAGATTTTTCTTTAATCCAGTGTATCTGTATCTCCGTATTCATAATTGTGGCTTCCTGTGATCTTGTGTTACAAACGTGTGATGCAGTGATAAGTATTTTTTTCCCAGACATCAAGGTTCACCCACATGGCAATTGGAGCTCAGTGCTGCCAGTAGCTGCAGCTGGAATGTGTCTATTCATAGAACTGTTAAAACTAATGACACACAGTTTGCTTGGTACTTTTGTTATCACGTAATGATGTGGAGAAATAGTAGTTATAGTTAACATTTTCCCTTTTTCACATATAAAGTTACACTCATTAATCATATGTTGAAAATTATCTAGCCTTATGGCTGTCCTAATGCAGTCAAGTTTTTGTGATTTAGTTACTTCTTTAGGAATCCTTTATATATTATGTTCGTTCTTTGTTGAACTGCTTAACTCTGTTGTTATACCTGATGTGTTTTCAGTCACAATTTTAGAATTAACTGTCTGTATGTTGCAAGTGTCATTCCCATAATTGTAGGGTGTGCTAATTACATCAAAATTTTTCCATTGCATTTTACTATATTTGAGGGAATGTGGACTTTTACTAGGATTTGTGTTTACGAGAATGTGCATTGTGTAATGGAGTTAGAATAATAGTGCATAATGTCAGTATGTGGAATACTGAGCATTAATTGAAACTGCTGTATTTAATTTTTGAGGTTGGCAAGCTCTGTGGATAACTGGGCTTGGTTAAGTAATTTATGCGGCAGATGATTTTATTGACAGTGAGCTATGTACGTTGAATCTCTTTTTCTGTAACCACCGTGTTAATATTATGCAAAATAATGGTCATTGCAAGCTGTTGTAATATTATTACCGGTTTGATGTTATTTACTCCATTATTTTGTTGATTTAGTGTTTTTGTAATAATGTTTATTACTTCTGCAAGATCATTAATTCTGGTTTTGATTTGTGATTTGGTACTTAATATTGATGCAATTGTAATGTTGAGAGCCATATTTGATGTGGTAATCATGTTCTTCAGTAAGAATGTTGTAACACCATGATGCTATTTCTCCTAAGATTTGTATACCTCTTTACCCTCTAGTGGGAACTGATATCTCTTTTGAAATTTGCCCCATCAAATTTAACTCAATGTATTTATATATTTTATTGCTGTTTTCACGTATTCAAGTTATATTTAGCAAGCAAGCTTTGTGCAGCCAAACGTCAATTGCTTGTGGTAGGCTTGGTTTTAGCAATGGAATGGTGTATGTGAGGGGAATCGTTTCCCCATAATAAAAGTTTATCCGTATGTCTCTGCAGTATAAGCCTGCACGTGTGCGAAATTATGATTGCGTTGTTGTTCCTAAAAATAACAAGATAATCAGGAGGAGTCTTCTTTTGTACACCGTGGTCATGGCTCCCTTCTTGGTTCCTTCTTTTCACCAGAAATAAAACAAATTTATGTAATTATACACAGGTAATTTTTATGTTATGCGTATTTATAGTATCTGTCTTAAGGCTTCCTACTCTTCCCATTCTGATTTGTATCATGGAGGATCCCATCACATTGGTGATCAAATAGGGTCCTTTATATTTAAATGATGATGCCTTATGGTGCTACCTATTTCGAACCCAGACCAAATCTCCTTTTTTTAACTATGTTAGGGCAATGCGTTTTATCATATTTCCTTTTTTTATTTTGTTGATGAGATTTCAGTAAATTTATCATATCTTGTTCCTTATTTTTGCCTAATGTTTCACACCAGTCGTGACCTCTTTGTGAATATGTATCTACTAATACATGTGATGGTTGCATTGCCTCAATGCCATTCATTAAGTAAAATGGTGTGAATTTTGTGCTACTGTTTACAGTGGTATTATAATTAAAAATAATAATTTTGAAGTACTCGTCCCATGCTACTGGGTCCTCATGCGCACAAGCTGTTAACTGCTGACCTAATACTTTATTCATGACTTCGACCAATCCATTACAAGAGAGGTTATAACTCATAGTTTTGAGGTCCTTAATCTGTAGTTTTTTGACAGTGTTTTTATATTCTCAGTATTAAATGATGTTCCTCTGTCAGTTAGAATTTGCGGAGGGCAACCATATCTTAAAATAACCTCTTTAATAAATTGTGCACAAGTTTGTGAATCTCTTCCTTTAACGGATTTTGCTTCAACAAATTGGCTGAAAAATTCAGTCATTACTAAAATGATTGATTGATTTCCTTTTCATGATGTGTGCAATGAAACTTTTGTGTCCAGTGCCCATGCTTTCAGTAGCATCTGCGGCTCGATTGGCTGGAGCTGTACTTTTTGAGATATTAAATTTTATCGACTTCAGCTCCATCCCTCAGGTCCCCGAATCTGAAGCTTGAAATTATTTTGTTAAGAAGTGAGATTGTACTGTGTGCCTCGCAGCTTTTATTATTCACCGGTCCACCGTAATTGTGCTAGGAGGACAAGGGAGTTCATTAACTCCCTGCTAGATCGCACTAATAATAATATTGTTTGTCTTTTGTTTTTCACCCCCTTCCAGCCGACCGGTGATGTCACAGAGGCAAATCATGCATTTGCATCCCTCGCTCAGCGACTACCCCTCGCCCTAGTGGCACCATCAAATTAGCGTTAGGCATCGACCTACGATGAGTATATAAGCTGAGACTGCCCGCATCTCTAGACCAGTTTTTGAATCCAGCATGTGCTGCTCAGATCCAATTAAATCGCCTGTCTTCTTTTCCAGCACTCGTTGCTCGGAACTGATCAGTTTGCATCTCAATCTTAGCTTAATGCCAGTTGTGCCCATCACGCGTTGCTCAGGCACACGCCCTGTTTACTACGTCAAGTACTTGTATTCTTACCGCCATTCCAGCACGCGCTGCTCGGAACAATCCCTTGTCTACGGTATACATCAGCAAAGCCTGCGGTAGGGTAGGTTACGCAGTTATGAGATATCCGCTACATACCCCGCAGCCCTACACCCCCCTGCAGTTACCCTGTAATTGCAGTGGCTCCTATCTCAGTCTTTGTAAAGACTACCATCTTGCCACTTTCATGCTTAGTTTCCCAAGTGAGTGTAAGTGATACAGTGATGTCATTTTCTAAAACACACACGCAACAATTCAAGAGATTCTGCCACAGTAATTCTCACACGCATTCCGTTGTTGAGTCAGTTGCTGGCCCAAAGCTAAATTGCTGTTACCACGTTTTTATTTTCCTTGAAAATAAAACATGAATCCTTTTTAATTTGAGTAACCTTCCTTGTACATGTAGTACCTTGTAGTTACTCTTGTTATGAACTTGCAGGTATTCACAGGGGATTTACTCAAATGAATCATTTACTTGTTTTGTGCACAGATGAAGCACTAGAACCAGCTTTCCCTTCCACCAGTCCTGAATTGTGGGAACGGAAGAGCATTTCACAGGTACACTGTCTGTGAAACCTCAATACTAGTTTGGCAATTATGTCTCCCCGGAGTGGCTCTGCTGGGGAATTGTAACCCCCAAAGTGGTCAGATGGCTACCAGGCTACGCACACTAGCGTAATTCAAATACAGGTGAATACCTGCGTTTGCAACACAGCTTGGTGGGGTAATTTCCAACATCCTGATGTATTTTGCCAAAAGGAGGGTACTGAAAGAAAGGGTCAAAGAGACACTTGCTGCATCGGGTCGAGCACATGAGTTTCAACCCTCTCTAGTGAGACAGATAGCTAGCCTTCCTCCTAGAGAACAGGCGTAAGCTCTCCAACACCTGCAAGAGAAAAGAGAAGTTCCTATAACACGGCTTCTGTTTTCACCACTTACACGCTCCAAACCTGCAGCATACCCAGAGTGTATTGTAGAATACTTAAGAAGGCCTGAATTGCCACCTACTCCAGTAATTGCTCAACTAATGCGTACTGTACTCCTTTCACCATCTGCTTACAGACCTCAGAAAATTCAGACCACACCACGAGCTCTGCCTACACCAGCACTGCAAAACACATCTGCCTTATTGAAACATTGCCCAGGTAGCCTTGCATCTGCCATACCTACCAAATGTAGAATTGCACTAGTAAGTCAAGAATTTGTGCCCTTCCGAGTAGCCAGAAGGCCAGTTCTGTATACTGGCAAATCTCCCGTACCCCGGCAGGACTGAACCCGTTAAGAAAAGAGACTGACCATCTCTTCTACAAAATTACTTGCTTCTGCCTCTCGCCACCTGACCCATGTGAGTACAAGTTCCCGGTACGTCATGCATCAAACAAGAAGCAATGAGCGAGGTAAAATTTTTTTGGCGCCCAATATGGGGCTCGAGTTGTAATAGTTCAGACTATGCAGCCATGAACAGGTCAGCCATGCCCATTACATACAGAAACATGTTGCCGGCCTGCAAAAACAGATAATTTTCTGACCCGCCAGCGTGGGACAAGATTGTCAAAAGTTAAGACACTTACGAACGAGCCAGACACAATGCCTACCAGACTTTGGGGAGTCACTGAAAAACACCCCGTGGTGCCCATTACCAGTTTCACAGCCAATATGTCGAACACAGCACCAAGCCATAGCGAGCACGAGCTTTAGGAGGCCAACTCTGTCGTAACCAGACTTAACCACTGTTCACAACTAGGCTGCCCCGGAACGGGAACGCACTATGTCCAATATGCACATTGTCAACAATGGCACCATTACACCTGCCTTGGCTGGGAAGACATGCCACAGTATACTGAGGGGCTGAAATATCGCTGTGCCAATTGTCGGATTAGACAGACAGCCTATTGCAATTGGGTCACATACACAGGTCAAGAAACATACATGGCCCGTTATATTCCCTGTGGAGAAACTTACCATCACGGATGTATTGGCTGGCGCGATGACCCGATAAACAAGCCTGGCATGGTTTACCAGTGCGAAGTATGCAAAAGAGCCGCAGAGTATTGGCCTACCAACCCCTGACCTATCTCAATGCACAGCCACACTATGTGCACAGGAGAACCACAACTCCCGGAGTTCGCAGCACGCCCACATGAGGATCCCAGTACTTTCGTCTACAAATGTGGACGGGAATTCCAACTTCACAAAATTTCAGATTGGGTGGCTAAAGCCCAATACAAACATAAGGGCAAGGCCGTGGAATGGTGGAGCGTGTACGGAGAGTTCATAGCGAATTGGCAGCAATTCAGTATGAGGCTACAGCAGAGGTTTGCAGGAGACAAGGTTATCGCGCATCTGATAACTGAGTTCTACAGTGCAGCCCAGAAACTAGGGGACGAGGTAGAACTCTTCATATGGAAGGAGCAAATGTATAGACTGATTTTTCTGCATGGAAGCGAAGATGACTGCATTTGTCAAATTACCAGGTTATTATTACCTTGCATCTGCAACATACTCCTACTAAAACCGGCAACGAGCTAATTGACAGGGCTCGAGAGGCCAAACGCAGCTTCCAAGCTCAAGTCGTGCTGGACCAACCCAAATCAGGCAAACAACTGGAGGAACTGAAAACTGGGGAGCAACGGAACAAAACACCCCCTCCACAGCAGGCACCAAAACTGCCAAAATTCTGGTTTTGCCCCGGGAACCAGCAAATCATCTGCCAGTATCCACTGAGACATGGGACGCAGCACCATCATCATGGGATGTCCAACCAAAAGGGGCTCGGCCTACTAAATCTATGAAGGGAAACGGCAACGCCAGCGGGAAGAAAGGAGCGTTTTCATCAGGCAAACGCAACCAACAGTAAAGCTCCTGGAATAAACAGTAGAAATGCCTACTGCGCCATATATCGAGGTGAGGGTCAACAGTAAACCTGCCTTAGCTCTTAACTGGACTCAGCAGCATCTGGTAATTTCCTACATGATGATATGCTACTACCCCACCAACACAATGAACTGATACCTCAGACAAAGGCAGTCAGGTTGGTTAAATCGGATTGTATCTTCGAAGTCGACAGGAGAATCACCCTGACAACCAACATACAAACCCCGAAGACTGAAGCGAACTTCATCGTAACCCCGGACATAGAAGACGACATTATCCTAGGACATTCTCAGCTCAGCAATCAACAATGCATCATGGATCATGGGAAAGGTAAGGTATAACTGGGTGATGAGCGACGAGTTACGCTACACTGGAAGCATACGACGGAACCACAGCCCCGTGAATTAATATTTTTAGATGATTAGCTAGGAGAGGGAATAGTGCCACATACTGAGCTGCAAGCTGAGTGCCCTGGGTGTTGTGGCAGATGTACAACTAACCATGATGTGAGAAGGAAGTGTCTCGCAATGAGAGTGCGAGTGACAGTAAGTACTACTGTGGCACTGTTTTGAATTTATGTCTCATCGATACTGCTCTGGAATGTGAATTGTTTGAAGATTATGAAAGTGTCTGTTTTTAAAGTTCAATAAAAAACTGAGTAACTTTTCCGAGACAGGAATTTCATTTCTTATTATTTAAAACAGGCACCCTTGTGTCTCATGCTTGACCGACTGAGTGAACCCGGACTGTAACTGCAGCGGGGCTATTAATTAGCCTTTGCCATGTTACATAGTATGTATGCAATTATGAAGTAGAAGAAAACAATTAACATTTGTGGGTAACTTAATGTGTTAGTGTATCATCCAATCTCGCACCAAGTTTTTAAAATATTTAAGGACATTAATTACAGAACAAAATATCCATTCTACATATCAACACACACATAAGGTATGCATCGTGCATCATTTGAAAACCAACCACAGCACTTAAGAATAATTCTACTATAAAATGTTAGTTATGAATTTCTTACCTGAAAAATCAAAGAATCCGGCACGGGAGGACTTTGAACTTTCAGTATGTTCTTCAGCACACTAAATAGAACATACGCACCAATTTTCACATTTACAATTTTTTTTTTTTTTACACATTTAAACCTAAAATGCCTGGGCTATTATTAGTGTGTGTTCATTTAAAACTATACTCCTCTGTGACTGGCTAAACTTAAGACTATGTTATTCATTTTCTGGATTCTGTTATATGAGTCAAGGCAGTGCAAAACTTTGTGAGTAGTACTACCAAACACTTAGGTCTTTCATTGTGTAAACTCCTTAACTCATTTTATGCCTTGCAGTTAGTAAATCAGTTTACAATGTTATTAAATTCTCGTTTGGGAATCATGCCAGATGATGCAGCTGGTCAGCGGGTTGTCTCTGGGATTTCCCGTTTCCCCTGCCATTTTATTCCGGTGCTGCTCGATACTCACCTCAATCACCCTTATCAGCTTTCAAGACCTCGCTGTTAAGAGCCAATTCTCTGCACTCACTCGTAATCCCCATCACCAACTATTATACTTATACTTAAAAGATTTATTATTTTTTGTAGAGAAGTGATGGGAGCTTATATGATGATAACATTTGTTGGTTACTTCAAATTGGAAATAACATAACTTTGTAGGTCTAAATGCAGTATAATGAGATGTCAGCAAATTTAATATGTTTGGCAAATTCATTTTATTTCTATCATCAACTAATTTTAACTGTGCATGAGCACAATAAGTGCTGATCTCATGTCATGGTGAGTAAAGTGAACTATGAAAACTTGTCTGGATTTATTTATGAGTGAATAGCCAAAAATATAGTCCATCAATAAGAATATTTTACTATATTCTTTCTTTGATGATTTCAACCATGAGTACAATACAATAGATGTAGCAAAATTCACTTTTGATGATATTCATTTTTTTTTTTTTTTTTTTTATACTTTGTTGTCAAATGATTGGCGCATACAATATGAGTAAAAATTTTGAACATAATTTGAAGAAGACTGAAACAGAAATTTTTTGCATTATTTTTATTTGAATTTTATTGGGACCACTTTAAATTGTTGATGGTTACAGACTTTCAATCCATGTATTTTTGTGTACATGGTATTGCTATCTAAATTTGATTAACGTACTTCAGTTGCAAAAAAAAAGAAGTTTGAAAGATATGTATACAACCTATTGTCCAATGCTTCTAATAAACTTGTGTTAGGTCACAGTTCAAAGTTTTTACCACCCTTGGGACCAAAATGGGGGGGGGGGGGTCTCTGTGTATAGACACACACACCCCCCCCCCCCCTTCCCAGCTCAGTAGGTGATGATAATTCATACATTTTGTGAGAGGATGTTTTATGACATTACAAAATAAACATTAAATATTGTGTTATAAATGTTTTATTATTAATATTTGCAGGTTGTACTGTAAACCCATAAGTACTGAGTTATATGAAGAAGTGATTTAAGTAGTGTTCCCCTCCTTTTGCAGACTACCTGATAACAAGGCATTTGTATGAAGACTCTCGCCAGCACTCGCCAGGGGCTCTGACAGACCTGCGCTCTGCCCTCGTCAATAATACTATCTTTGCATCACTGGCAGTGCGGCATGGTTTCCACAAGTACTTCCGTCACCTGTCGCCTGGTCTGGGAGAGGTGGTAGACCGCTTTGTGCGCATCCAAGAGGAGAATGGTCATACCATCAGTGAAGAGGTTATAATTTTTGACTGATATTGGGATCATATTTGTAGTGTTGGATCTTCTGGGATGTAGCATGAAAGTTATCTTATACCAATGCATTTAAGTTTTTTTTAAATCCAAATAGTACTAGGCCTCCATATAAAAATATTGTACTACATACAGTTAAAACTCATTAATTAGGACTGTTATTTCAAATTTTTGTTGAATTTGGTCAACAAGAACATGATTTTACATGTTTTATTAGAGTTTGGTTTGTTCAGAATTTCACATAACATTCAATTTAAACGAAATTTTACAAATTGTGTAAAATTTAAAAAATTTGTCAATGTTCCATTACACACATTCCCACTATTTGCCATACTGTTTTTCACATTACTTCAGTAAATTTTGTCAGACATGTTGACCAGCCTATGCAACATGTAAACAGCTCCCATTTGCAAAGTATTGTGTCATCTGACGGTTGTTGCAGGGTATATGTTGTTACTTTGGCGATTTTTCTATCATTATGAAGAAAAACAGTATGCTACATTAATAATTGTAATTTAGAACTTTAATGGTAATTGCTACATTTATTGTTTTAATTATGCTTTTAGAATAATGTATAATTTTTTTTATGTATAGAGCATGAGCTTTAAAAACATTATGAAAAATTATGGTAGAGCATTTACTATGGTTAAATGAAACATGTGAAAAGTCTTCACCTGGTGAATGCCATTGTGCACTCTTTCATTGTGATTTATCTGTAAGCAAGAATTCCTTGCTGGTAATGTTAGAATATTATATCTGCAGTTAATTATTTGTGTGACATTAAATGTAGTTGGTTGTAGGTGCCTTTTTAGAACAGTGCTTCAATGAAATGAAATATCAACACGTGTCTGCCACTTCATAAAAAGATTGGTTGTGTGCTTCGGTCCACCATTTTACTTAAATTTGTTTATTTCATGAAACAGCTCAAGTGTTTCGTTAATTGAATAAGTCAGCAAATAAATTATTTTGTATGAGTGGCCAACAAAAGTGATTTTATTGAAGTAATTGTCCAAAGCTCGCCACATGTTTAGGAACTATGAAGTGAACAGTAAGTTTGATTGTTTTGTAAATAATGTTTTTCAAAACTTTTAGAATATTTGGATTGTCTGTGGCCGTAAAAAAAACACCTTTTTAATACCCAATTTATTGTATTGAAAATTCACTGAGTTTTATGTGTAAAGTTAAATTTTGCTGAAAATTATTACATTATGCATTTCACACATTAGTATGAACAGCAATTATGTTTTAGTCTTGCGAGAGGTTTTGAAATGTACATTGCCTAAACAAATACCATTTGTAGTGTCATTCATTATATAAAAAAATTTTAACAATTTTTAAGTGCAAGTTTAATTTCACTGACTGAAAAATCTATCCAAATTGAAGCAAAATGCACCATTTGTTCCTTAAATCATTGCTGCATCATCTTCAGTGTTGACTTTCTAGACAGACATTACAGCGTATTAGTTAGGAGTTGATTGCTGTTAGGAACAAAACCATGTTAATGTGGCACATGTTTTATTCATATACTACTTAATGAATTTCGAAGAGGTTGTTAAAAATTAGAAGATATATCTGATCTGGTAATGGTCATCCACAAATTCCTTCATGGCTGGCCATCTGCTTGTAAGAATTAGGTCTGCTTTATATTACAAAATTAACTGAGCATTCCAGATCACAGTCCCATAAAGCATAAAGTAAAGTGGCTTTGTTTAGAAGGTCTGATCTAAAGACCTCAATGTTAAGAGTAGGGATGGGATCCTCGATAATGCCATACCTCAATACTCTCGATACTTTATAGTATAGAGTATCGCATGAGAATATCCAAAAGTATTGAATTTTCACAACAGTGCCATAATTATGGTATGAGCATCCCATAACTTTTGGAATGTGTGAAATAACTTTCAAAAAGTGTATCATAACTTTCGGAATGTGTACAATAATTTTGAAAAGTATACCATAATTTGTATTCAAGTGTACCACACTATACCATATTTTATCTATAACATAATATTCACACTGCTGCTAGCACCTTGAGCTGTTTTTAGGCAACCCACGTATACCACAATTATGATTTTTTACATCATTTACTTTAATTGAGGCATATTAAAAATGAGTTTAGTGTTGCGAGCAAGCACCGATAGGCACAAGTGGGCAACTTGAGTAGTTACTGTACATCCAATACATACCACAATTATATGATGCACCGATAGGCACGAGCGAGCAAACTTAGTAGTTATAGTACATCCCACACATACCATAATTATCTATTGCAACTGCATTATTAAATATTTACAAAAATTAATACCATAATTATCTGATACACCTGTCGTGACCTAGCCTGCGTATTCCACGGACTAGGCCATGATGGATGTATCAGATAGTTATGATATTTATTTAACATTACAGTAATTTCCTTGAAGTTGCAAAATAAAATAAATCAACTGTCAAATTGTAAAACAAGTGTGTACTGACCTTTAATTTTCCTTAAAGTTTGATTACAGCTTTTACTGTGAAGATGTGATTCTATAGAATCGAAGGAGACTGTGTTGTTTTATCATTGGTAAAGGACGTTTGGGTTACAAGCTGTCCACCATTTGTTTCCAGTGTAATGTGAGGTTTTATATAGTTTCAGTGTGTGTCAACAACACCAGTAAAATGAGCAATTTTCTTGGCCAATTTGTTTTGTGTTCATGACTATTTTAAGTTGATATTGAGAAATATATCAGTATTGAGTATTCTGAGAATGTTTTGGTGTCGAGTATCGAGAAGATGTAGTATTGACCCATCACTAGTTAAGAGCTACCCAAATCTCTCCACTCCTAGTGTAGAGGGAACAACAATGCAGTTAATAGAGCAGTTAGAAGCGCTGATGAAACACTTTGTGTCATTTGTCCCAAAGAAGAAGAGTGACCTAATTAAGAGCAAGTAGTAGAGTAAATTTGCTGAGCTTCTGAAGAAAAGTACTGTGAAGTCTGACGTGTGATGCTTTCTGACAATTACTTAAACCGACGACTTTGCCTCATCAGTGCATGACTCCTGGTCCGAACCAGTGCTGTCAGTTTCCAGAGTGCCTACAGGATACGTCCTTTGTTACAGGGGATATTAAAGACACATCAGCCTGTACTGTACGTCGGATTGTCAGATATCATGCCAACCCCCCCAAAGCATGAATGAGCCACTGGCCAAGTGGCCGAGACATCATTCCAAGGGCAGGTAGTTTCATAGCGTACAGAGGGATGGTGCCCCTACCTACTTAGCTCCACCCAGAGGAGGAGCTCATTATCGCCCTTACCCCACACCCTGAGATGAGGGCGGGCCAGTAAGAATATATCCCAGTGCGCGGCCCAAAAACATCAGTTCTTCGTCTGCTCTTCTGAGGAGCAGCACATCTCTGACAGCTTGCTCCACCACCCCACTGCCCTTCTGGTAGTGGCTACCACAAATCCCTTCAGAACAATGGTACAGAGTTAGTTAGGGTCAGTTTCTCATATATACCTAGCCGAACTGTCTTGTCCAGGTTAGAACCAGGTCCCCTTCACCTGGCTTACGTTGATTGTACTTCCGGTCAACATTTAGTAGTTAGGAAGTAGTACGGGCCACCATGTTTATTCCTTATGGAATAAATACGAGTTCTCTCTTAACCCCTGGGTATCATTTCAAGGGTGACTGTTATTGCCCCGTAGACACCAGTCTGTCTTAGAGAAGCAGGATACAGCATACTGCTGCCACCAGTTTTCCGAACCTAGTGTAGGATAGCGTGCTCCCCTCACCGGGATGCACGTATGTTGAAAATACACACACTAGATAGTCACCCGTACTGTGTACCCTGTGTACATTAAGATAGATCCCCAACCACTGGAAAGACAATCCATAAGGAAGTTAGTTAACCAGCCCAGTTTGTACTCCGTCCGCTATGCTGAACTGTTGCCGTAGGGAGTACTCAACTGGCTCTGGAAGTCTGACTGAGTAAATGTATAATGCTGGAGCAGGATCACTCCTAATTTTCATCCAAAAATCAATCTTTTTAACCCAAAATTCAAGCAATTTTATCTATTTCAAGACACTTTTTCTTTTTTCTAGAAGCTCCATTTATCATCAGTTTTGATCAAAAGCAAACAATTTTCATCAAAAAAAACCATGCATTTTAACCCAAAATCAAGTAATTTAATAGTTTTCAAGCTATTTTTTCTACCTTCTAGAAACCTCATTTGATCTCAATTTTCAACTCTCAAAAACAAGTATATTTCAGAAAATGGCAGTGCAGAATTTGTGTTAATTAAGAAATAAGCAATTTTCATCGAAAATCAAGCAATTTTACGTCAAAAACAAGCAATTTTTCACGTTTTTTAGAAATTTCAATTTTGCAAGCAAGTAATCTCAATCTAGCAAACTTAAGCTGAACTAAAATAAATTCAAGCTAAAATCAAATAAAATATTTAAAAGATTTGAATTAATAGAATTTATATATTTTTAAAAGAATTCAATATTTTGCACAGATTTTCCAATTTTCAAATCTTTAAAACCTTTTTATACATTATAAAAACTTTTTTTCTCGTTTATTAGTTTTAAAGCATTTTTATCAAATATATTTAAATAGCAATCAGGTAAAGTAATTTTATACCTATAATCTAGAATACAATTAATTTTTTTACCCTATTTGGATACATAAATTTGAAAATCTGTAGCAGCATACAATTTCTTTTTTTCTAGATCTTATAATTTAGTCAATTCTAATAAATTGTTCAACTTGTTGAACAGAGACTCCATTTTTGTTTATTTATAAAGAAACAAATTAATAAGAAAAATAAAAAATTTAAATTTAAAAGAATTTTATATTAGAATTTATTTTCTTATAAATTAAAAATTTAATCTATATCCTGTTACGAAATGTAAAATAATACCATATGTAAGCAAGGTAAATGTGTGGTGAAGTATAAAACAGAGAGAATTTTTACTACCATAAAACAAATAAGGATAGACTTTATAACAACTGTAAAAAATGTGTCATTGAAAATGCCAAAAATAAATTTGTGTTAAAAAGGGAGAAAGTATTGTGTGAATGTGGAAAATATGTTTGTGTTGCATCTCTCAAAGAGCATAAAAATACTAAATCACACAATGTGGTAGTAGATATTCTAAATGAAACTCAACACGATAATTACACCACAAAAACATGTAGAGTATGTAATGAGAATAAATGTATTACATTATTTTCAGTTCATACAAGAAATAAGGACAAACTTAGAACAATATGTAACAATTGTATTAGTGAATATAATAATAATTATCGTCTTAACAAGAAATTTACCGAACTTTAAACACACAACCAAATGTAAGTTACACAGTTAAAAATTATTTCACTTATTACCAATAATTTAAATATTTTAAACATTTCATTTTCCAATATATTTACTATTTTCATAGCTCTTCATTGTCTATATGAAATTTCAACGCTTCATAATTTTTTTTCTTTATAAATGAACAATCAAAAATGTCAGTGAACAATCTTGCATTTGAGTTGGGTGAGAAGAGAACGAGAGGTTTAAGAATTATATGTAGAGATTTCAAAATTAAATATTAGTGCAATTTAAGGAAAGCTGATTTGATTACAGCTATTATAACAAGAATTATAAATCAACAAAGAAGAAGAAATTTCACAAATTTACCTTTTTCTTATACCAATTTCAATTAATTATATCCCAAAGATAAAAAGAAATTAAAGAAAATATTTCCATTCTTCAATAATTTATTTGTTAAGCCTAGAAATAAAAGTAAGAGGATATCTGAATGGATAACAGAGAACAATTTTACAAATTTTCCTTTATCAGATGCCAATATCAATTATATAAGCAAGATAAAAATGAATTGAAAGAAATATTTCCTTATTCTACTAATGTTTTCATTAATAATATAAATAGAAGAACCAATAAATATTACATAGTTTGTAAAGCTTTTAAAGGTAGGATATCAACATATAACATTGAAAATTTCTTTAATTTAGCACAACCATCAATTTTTAACTTCAGTAAAAAAAACAGGGTATTTGAGACAGTACACAATAATCTTAGATCATTTAGAGGGTTGAAAACCAGTATTAAATTATATACCAATTGTCGTAAGCAAGAGAAAAATCAAGTAGAATTATATACATTTCAATCACCGAATTATACAATATTGAATTAAGGAGATATTAAAAGGATTTGTAAATTCATAAAACAAGAAATAATTACACAATTACCTGAATTTCAAAGAAGAGGGTCAGGATGGACTTTAGAAAGAATAATTGGAATACAATTAGCTATAAAAAAGTATAATCCAGTAAGTGGATCCTATATTGAACTACCTGAATTTATTAAGAATAAAAAAGCATGCATAAATGTTAAAAATGAATATCAAAAATGTTTTCTTTGGGCAAATAAAATCTGCATTATTTACAGCAGACAATAATTCAGATAGTGTATCTAAATATAAAAATGTGGGGCTTAATATTGATGAAGTAATTGATAAATATGAATATCCTATCAAAATTGATGATATACCAAAAATAGAAAATCAAATTGATACATCTATAAATGTATACTCGATTGAAGATAAATCCATAGTATATCCACTTTAACTCACCAAAAATAAAAGGATAAGCACATCAATTTACTTTATTTCAAAGGTAATAAAAATTTGCATTACTGTTGGATAAAAGATTTATCGAAACTGCTTTCAACATAAAAGAATAATTATAAATGTGATATGTGTCTTCAGTTCTGTACATCACAAGATAAATTAAATAAACACACAGAAGACTGCTCTAAAAATGAATCAGTAAGAATCAATTTACCTTCGAAAGGAGAGCAAATAAAATTTAAGAATTATAAAAATACATTGAAGGTTCCTTTCACAAAATATGCCAATTTTGAATCAATTCTGAAGAAAATTTCAACCACCAAACCAAACTCAAGAGAATTAAATAAATTTTACTTAATCAAAAAATATCCAGTTTTAACAGAGGACAATATTGATAGTGACTTTTATTAGGAGATACTTAAAGAAAGACATAATCTTACTTATGAACAAATAAATACCATTGATTTAAAGTTGAATGATTAATCATATGCAATGAAATATCAATTACATGAAGCATCTGGCTTTTGTTATTATATTGTATCCAGTTATGGTGATTATAAGCATCCAGTACTATATTGAGGTCCAAATGCACATAACATGTTTATACAATCAATAGAAAGGGAAGTAGAATTAATTGGAGAAATATATTCGCAAATTGAGCCAATGCGTCCACTAACAAAAGAAAAAAATATATTACATAGTAAATCAAAAAAAGTACGTCATCATGTTCATATAACTGGGAAATTCATTAATCCAGTATGTAATAATTGTAATCAACAATTAAAATTACCTAATTTTGTTCCAATTTATTTTCATAATTTAGCCAGGTATGAAGCTCATTTATTCATCAAAGAGTTAGGATATGATGATAAAAATATAAATTTAATTGTGAATAACAAACAAAGGTTTATTACTTTTGGGAAAAACACAGAAAATTTAAAAATTAAATTTATACACACATTTAAATTTATGGTCAGTAGTTTAGATAAATTATCATCTAATTTAACTAAAGAACAAATGAAACACACCCAAAAGTATTTTCCAAAAGATCAAGTTTATTTAGTTATAAGAAATGGTGTTTATCCATATGATTATATGGATAGGTGGAAGAAATTCAAAGAAACTGAACTTCCACCTTAGAGTGAATTTTACAATAAATTAAATGAATCTGACATAACTGATGCTGATTTTGAGCATGCAAAACTTGTATGGAATCAATTTAATATTAAAAATCTTGGTGAATATAATGATTTATATTTAAAAAGTGATGTATTAGTGTTAGTGGATATATTCGAAAATTTTAGAAATCCATGTATAAATGCATACAACTTAGAGCCTGCATGGTATTTTACAGCACCAGGATTATCTTGGGATACAATGTTAAAAATGAATAAATAACCACTAGATTTATTACATAACTATGATATGATTTTAATTATTGAAAAAGGAATTAGAGGTGGAATATCGCAATGTTGTAAGCAATATGTTAAAGCCAATAACAAATATTTAGATGATTTTAATCATAATAAAGTGTCTAACTCTTTAGCTTATCTCAATGTGAATAATTTATATTGTTGGGCAATGTCTCAATATTTACCATATGGTGGTTTCGAATTGGTTGAATATCCAGAATTTAAATTAAATTTTTGGGAAAATTATATATGAAATCTTAATGATGATTTTGATCATGGTTACATTTTAGAAGTAGATTTAGAGTATCCACAAGATCTACATAAATTACATAAAGATCTTCCATTATGTCCGGAAAATAAGGTAATTCCAGGAACAAACCAGTCTAAATTATTAACATTACTTAATAAACAAAAGTATGTAATTCACTATCGTAATTTAAAAGTGTCTAAATAATGGATTAAAACTTACTAAAATACATAGGATATTTAAGTTTAATCAGTCTAATTGGTTGAAGTATATAGATTTAAATACATCAATGAGAACTAATGCTAAAAATGACTTTGAAAAAGACTTATATAAATTGATGAATAATTCTATGTTCTGTAAAACTATGGAAAATATTCGGAATAGAGTAGATATAAGACTGATATCAAATGGAAAAGTTTGCTTAAAATTAGTAGCAAAACCACATTTCAAAAGTAGTACTATATTTAATGAGACTCTTGTGGCCATACATATGAATAAAACAAGTGTTGGTATGTCAATTTTAGATCTATCAAAAGAAATAATGTATGATTTTCATTATAATGTAATGAAACCAAAATATGGTGTTAAAATAGAAATACACTATCAAGATACTGATTCATACATTTATAATATAAAAACGGAAAATGTTTACGAATACAAGCGATTATTCAAATGACAATATCTATAACATGCCACAAATAAAAATGAAATTTTTAAGTAAGATGAAAGACGAATGTAATGGGAAAATAATGAAAGAATTTGTTGGTTTAAGAGCAAAAATGTATGCATATAGAGTTGGTAATAAAGAAAATAAAAGATCAAAAGGAGTAAAGAAGTGTTGTTAACAAGAGAATTACATTTGAGGACTATAAGAATTGTTTGTTTAAAGAGAAAATATAACATAGAACAACGAATTTAATGAGTGAAAAGCACGAACTGTATACAGTGGAAATTAGTAAAATTACGTTAAGTCCTTATGAAAATAAAAGGATATATTATAAAATAAAATAGATACATTACCATATGGGTATCAACACATTTAATTTTAATTCATTTTCCAATATGTTACTATAGCATTTGGCTGTGTGTTAAAAGTGTCCCTATTTTAGTGACGGTTCTAAGTTCAGTAAGTTTTTTTGATCATCATTATCAACATATTTCCATATTATATTTTAAAAATTTAATTTCCAAAACAATGTCAATATCAGCACCATAAAAATCAATTAGTTTATCATTTTCAACTCTAATTTCTAAAACAATGTGATTAAACTGCTCATTATTTACTGTATAAAAAATTGGATATGGTGGTTCATAACTAACAATCTCTGAAGCCAAACATAGTTTTTGGTGGAAAACTAGCAATTATGTCTGTTTCTACATGATTAGATTCATCATACTTAAAAAACATTTCATAGGCTAAATTAAAATGAACATTTATTGTTTTAAATGAATTAAAATTAGGTAGCTTAGTATCTACAACAACTTTGTCTTTTTGAATAAGCATATTTCTCTCAAAACCATCAAGTTTAATATCAAACTTAGATTTAACCACAACTCTATTTTTCACATTGTCTGATATCAGTTCAATGTTATTTGTTGAAAATTGGTCAATCGAATTTATAGTTTCCTTTAAAGATTTAATATTGTATTGACCTCTAGGAATGCTTATAACTTCGTTCTTATCAACGACAGTACTCATGTTTTCCAATTGTCATTATAGTATTGTTGTCTATATTAGGAGCTAAAAATTTAGTATGAAAACTAATCAAAGCAATAGATTTGTTTTACTGAATTATATCATAGTGAAGCTTCTTCCTTAGAATGGAACTATTATTTGATAACTTAAACACTTTATTATCTATTTATTCCAAAAATTATCATATTAAATGGAAAAAGTCGATTGGGGTGTTGTTTTAATTTCCGAAGGGGATGCTAAGAAGAAAAAGAATGGTGAACTTTTGCCTGACAATATGAGAGCCATTATTGTCTGGCCCAGTAATGGTGAAAAACCAACTTGATGATTAATATTATTTATAAGCCAGGATGGCTAAATTTTAATAAATTGTATGTTTGTTCAGAAAGTTTAAATCAATCAAAATATGTTCAGTTACACATTGATTTTGATGTCGTATCTAAAGAGTTTAATGCAAAGATGGTTTATATTTTAAATAACAATGATGAAATGATTCCACTAAATCAGTGTGAAAATGAGTCTCTAGTTATATTTGACTATGTATTTTATTTGGCACAGACTTATTCAAAAGTACCTAATCAATTAGTAAGGAATAATGCAAACTTTTAATGCGTATTTCGATAAGATAATACAAATTTAAGTCCTATTCATAGTGATTTTGTTTCTGGAGATATAACTTTTGATAAATTCAAAGAGCTTTGTGCAATGTGCTAGGACGAAGATTTTGGATTTATCACAACAGAAAAATAAAGGAAGGGAAGTACAGAATTCAAATAAAAAATGTTATATTGTAACTCTCTCTCTTGTGAATTGTATACGATAATTCTGTATATTTTTTGGGACTGTCGCCCTATCTACCGGCTACAGGAAAAAAACCAATCTTACAATCTCTGCCTCGACACAAATTTTCCTTGTTGGTGATGACAGCGAGCTCTCTCTGTGACAGGAAGTATGTTATCACAACTGCGTCGCTTTCAACTCACAGTGCAGCAAACACTCTGCGTGACTCTTGATAACAAGCTTCCATCTCGCAACATGAAGACTTTTAATCGTCGCCTCTCATGTCTTGTCGCGGTGGCTCAATGACAAGGCATTTCATTTCAAGTGTAAAGCTCGTGGGTTCAATCCCCGTTGTGAGCAGATAATTTAATAATATGAAAATGAGGCACCATTATTGGCACTATTAGTCAACAAATGATTCAAAATTTTAGCTGAAAAACCTTGCCCTTGCTCATACATTCAATATATGAGTATTGATGCAAATAAAAATGGTACCCTCAAGCTTCAGCAAAAAAATTCTCTGTGCTGCACTTGTAGTATAATAGATGTATAAGCTGGAGTGTTCTCATATAGTGAATGGCGCCTCACTCTATGAAAATGGGTACCATAAGAAATAAAAAATAAATAAAAAATCCCCCACCTCTGCACAAAAAAAAATAAATATATAGGCCTGCCGGTGGAGTGGTGAGGGGTTTCTCCAATTGGAGTTTTGCAGGTGCTAAATAAGGCTGACAAAATGAAAAATGAGGTCACTAACAAGGTATTAATTTACCCGTAAACCTAACAAATAAACAGGTCACTGGCGTGACATTGACTTGTCCGTAAAACTTTTGAAATTTTTAATATTAAAATGCTCACCATAGGTGAAATGTGCGTTGAACGAACAATGGACGAATGTTGAACGCATGTTATAAACATTAAAACACGTTTTTATGTTGCTCTTGAAATAATTAATTACATAAAAATATTTTATTTCACAAAATATTTTATTTCACAAAATATTTTAATTCACAAAACATCTGTTTTATTGATCCAAGAGTCATGCGAGTTATCAAAACCCAACCATTTAACATAAATTTTATCACCTTTAGTTTTTAAAACTTTCTGAACCAAATATTCATTTGGATAGTCAGTTTTCATAATTTTGTATTCATAAAACTTCCCTTTATATATTCTCCTTTGTCATCTTTCAGTTTGTAAGTTGGCACATCATTATTTAAAACCTCAAGAATGGTCAGTAATTATGTTGTCCAATTAACCGCATAACCCTTTTTAAAGATTTGTTTACTCTTGCTTACGTGGACAATATCGCCAACTTTGTATTTCGATTTAGTAATCATGTCTACAAAATTGCTTTGCATTAAAATTTTTTTTGTTGGTCTAATAACTTGAATTGGTTTCATACCAATGGTTCTGTGCTTGGTATTGTTGTATTCTTTAACTAAATCATCTAATATATTTACCCATTTATAATTGCCATTTAAAGCAAATATCTTCCACATTTTATTCTTCATTGTACAATAAATATTAATATAAAATATTGTACAATTATATCATTCTACAAAGTGGCTTTAAGTTCACTGAATGTAGAATAGTGATTGATGTCATATTTTTGCACAAGTTCTTTAAATATTTTATTATAAAATTCGGACCCATTATTGCTTTGAATATTACACATTTTTCTTTTAACTAATATAGATTCTAAAGCAATTGCTACATTCTTGGCTGTTTTATCTTTAATTGGCATAGCAAATACATATTTTGAGAAAACGTCAATAATTGTCATAATATATTTATATTAGGGATGGGTCGGTTCGGTTCTTCAGTTTCAATTTATACCGGTTCTTGAGGTTTAGGTTAACAACAACTATTCCGTTCTCGTTTCTAAACAACAATAATTTTAGTAATATTTTGAGATGATATACTTAGTACGAAACATTATGAATTATTCTAGTTACGGCAAAACTGTCATTACATAAATAACTGTAACGAGAAACTTATTAAAACAAACAAGAATTGTGGTTACCTCTGAAACAATGTAGGTTAATCACCTATATCAAGAATTTTTTCTTGGCAGCAATATTTCCTTACAGCGAATTACTATTGCAGTTGAAAGCAAATAAATATTAATTTATTTGGTACCAATAATCGCAAAAGTAGTTTTTAAGGACAGGCGTTTAATCAAATACAGTATTTGGTTTATATTCTGTCAGTTAAACGAGACAAAATGTAAACAGTCTCGTGGTGACAATGTCATAGATAAATATATACCAAGAAGATACTACACTTAGCATCAAGTGAAACAAAATAGCCGACGTTTATGTACAGATTGTTAGCTTTGAATAGTTCTAATTGTTACATGTTTATGTCTTCTAAATGCAGCATTCTAGGGTATTATACGAGATAAAAAATTACGTAAACAAACGGAGTAGAGTATGTGCATGTATTTTGTGAAATATTTTGGACGTGATATGTGAATAATGTTTGCAGTTTTTTTAAGTAATTTAAGTCTGAAATTATTAAAATGTCATCCGAATATTAGAACCCAGTATTAGAACCGATATTTATATGTAGAATCAGAACTGGAACCGAAATTGTTTGTTATTCGACTAATCCCTCATTTATATCCATTATTTATATGTGTTATACCTTTAAATTTCCAGTATCCATCTCAACAAGATGGATTTGCCATAAATCATCAATACTATATGAAAGTACTTTTCTTGGAAAAATTTTTCGTGCAGGTTTACATAGTTCATTGATTATTACTTCTCTTACATTGTACAATTTTCTTTCAATCTTGATTTATTAGAATTACATGTAGAACATTTACTTTTTGACACTTCAAGCACCAAGTATCCTCCATTTAATAAGAATAAAAAATTATTACTCTTTATATTTTACAAATATTTCTATTGTAGTCATCAAACCATCATCATATTCAGATATTTTAGTTTTTTTTTATTTTAAAAGTTAAAATATCATCTAAGTTAACATCTAAAGACTTACTGTAATCTATTTTTTGAGATCCCATAATAACAATCACAGTATCATCAGGTAAGTTGGGATTAACAGTAATTATTTGATAAACATTACAATTTGTCAAAAAAGTAAAGAAAATTTTACTATTATCTAAGTTAAAATTATTATTACTTTTATGCCACTTTGCAGGTAAATAAAATATATGTGATTTTTCTTCCTTGCATTTTTCAATTTTCGAGTTAACGAGTGTATCACTATTCAAACAATCTATCGTGTAAACAAAAACTTTACTAAGTTGGTAAATTTGCTTGATATTGGGGTAACATTGCTTGATTTTTAATGAAAATTGCTGGTTTTTATAATATGAAAAATCCTGCATGGCCATTTTGTGAAATATAGTAAAATTTGCTTGATTTTGCCTTAATTTCGCTTGTTTTTGAGAGTTAAAAATTGAGACCAAATGAGGTTTCTAGAAGGTAAAAAAAGTAGCTTGAAAATGATGAAATTACTTTATTTTGGGTTAAAATGCATGTTTTTTTAAATGAGAATTGCTTGTTTTTGATGAAAATTGAAGAGAAATTGAGCTTCTAGAAACAAGACAAAGTGGCTTGAAATCTATCAAATTGCTTGAATTTTGGGTTGAAAAGCTTGATTTTGGATGAAAATATGGGGTTGTCCAGCTCTTGCATTATACATCTACTTGACTGCCCTAGGACCTACACTCACAGTCATCTGTCAGATGCCTCAGAGAAAACCCACTTCTCCATCCACCGCTCCGCTGTGTCGCCAGTTGGGGTTAACGGGTACTATTCTGTGTCTGCATGGCTTCGGCTGTGGCAGAACACCTAGCTAGGTTCTATTGTTGCTTGCTTCCCACTTGCAAGGCTGGTCGTAGAGCTCAATATGCCTCACACCTAGAGGAGCGGGACCAAGTGGCAGGAGAGAAAGGTTGCCACCACCTCTAAAGCTAACGAGAACTGCACTCCAACCCCTTCTGCACTTTACAGTGTTAACCTCTAGGAACCAGCTCAAGCCTCCCGGCAGCTGGAGAGACCTGATCCCCCAGCTGCCCTCCCGACCTTGTTTTCAGCCCCTACGTAGATGCTTGGATCAGTGCACCCGATCTTCACCGCCTTTTACGGAGGGGAACACGTGCCGATAGGCATAGCCAACCCGTGGTTACGGGACAACGAAGTATCACCCCAACCCAGACCTACTCCAGCAACAACAGCCGCCAACAGAAATCACCACTGGATCAGCAGCCCACCCGGAACTCCGCCTACCCAAGTAACCCATGGCCGCAAGACACCTAGCCCGCTGGATGGCAAAACCAGTGTTAGACTTTGTTCCGTGCCGCCAAGCAACGCACCCCGCGCTATACACTAGTCAGGCCCCAGCCAGCCAGTAAGTGAGGACAAACTTTGCTAAAACCAGTGTGACTGGCCTGCACACCAAAACCCTACCTTGACCACGAAATCCTCCCCCCGCCCCCTTGTCACTCGGCGTTACACATATAGGAGAGTTTTCATTGCGGCCAACATGGAGTCACATCTTTGTTTACTAATCCGGTAGTAAATCCTGCAACTAAGTGAGACTAGCCGGACGTCAAGCCTGTGCAAACCGGACTTCGGGGAGTCTGTAATGACCCAGTGGTGCCCAACCACCTTATTGATCATGTCGGACACTGAAATTAGCCAAATTGATAACCAAGACTCCGCCATGGCTGAAGCCATCCAGGATAAGTGCCATATAGCCACATGCCCTGGCACAGGGATACACTAGGGATGGGTAGAGTCAATTCTTTGATCCATCGATACCATCGATTCTTACATAATACTCGGAATTGATTAATCAACGTTTTGGGCATTGATTATCAGTTCCTTGTGTCTACATTGCATAATATAGCCTATGCTACTATAAAATATGTTTTAACTGCTGGAAAATATGATGCTACGAATTAATGTAACATTTGGGGTGTCTAGAGTATGAAAACGCTAATACAGTAACACTCGCTTAAGACTTTTTCAAAGGACTGGGGGCTGAAAACTTAGCAGGGGGGAAAAGAGTTTTTAAATTTTAATAAAATTGCAGATCTACTTATAATCTAAGCATTTCGCACACTGCTCTATAACTATCATTGTATACACAAAATAACTTATTTAAAGAGGCCTAAATTCATTTGTATGCCAAAATTACATGTCCTTCCTAACTCTAATTTTTACTAAAACAACTGCCAATATAAACATGGGCACGCACCCTTGAGTGATAGCCAGTTACACGTCCACCTATATAACATTTCCGCACTTGTTCTAAACCTTTCCCAAATGCTTAAATGCAAATGTGCGTAACTATAAGAAATGTCTGTCAAATAATTAATAGTAATATATGACACCAAGCCCCCTTAACACTTTATCATTTGTTAGCTCTCTACAGATTTTGTGCCTGAAAAAAATACGTGTTTTTTTGCACTAGCACCGGCAAGTAAAGTGAACAGCCAGAGTACTGGATCAGCTTGCAGCGTGCTATTCAGGTTCCACAAGATGGCCGTTATATATTGGGGTACTGACATTTAGTTAGAACAGCATCACTAGTTTAATACGAGTGCGAGCAGATGATTGGTTTAACATACGTATAAAACTGTGCGGCATACAATTTAGGTTTCGTCAAAACTTCCTTGAACCCTGTGAGGCATACGGCTCAGGTTTCGTTTTTGCTAAAAGTTTTTTAATTATTTGTGATGTTTTTCAAACAACGTGTATCAGAAAATTATATATTAAAATTTTTTTATAAATTCCCATCAGTTTTTGAACGATATATGCATGTTATCTTTCTTCAACAAAAACCTTTTAAATGGGATTTACTAACATAGAGCTAAATGGAAGCGATCTAGAACTGGGATTATTGTACAGGCCATGTAATAATTGCATTTGTTAAACTTGCCATTCAAATTTTTTTGTCTTGATTTTAGGTCAATGTACAGTACTTCGGTTTTAAATTTTGTAGCTATTTTACACAATACAAAACTTGAAGGTTAAAACTGGATTTCTTGCACAAAACTAGAGTTGTTCCGATACCGATACTAAATATCAGTATTAATACTTTAGTATTGATTGTAGACAATGAAAGTCAGGTTATTAATTTCTTTAGCCACAAAAATTACCATATTTCGGTTTGTATACGCCACATTAAAAAAAATGAAAAATAAAAACAAATACCATATTTACTCGTGAATAGCGCACTTTTTTTTTTTTCTCCCACAAAATAAAGGAAAAAATTTAGGGGTGCACGCTATACATGGGGGGGGGGGGGAGGAAGGTGGAGTGGTAGCCACAAATTGTTCCCGGATGTTGAGGGAAGTGGTGGAACTGTCTGTTGTCTCCTCTAATATCACTCCTCTTCCTTCTCTCTCTTTCTCTCTCAGCGATCCTTCAGTTATGTGTAGGTCGAAACTCTGCTTCCCCCCCCCCCCCCTACAACCAACTAATGGCGTCATGTCACCCCACAAAACCAGAGCTGCCATCTGCTTGTAATAACATCCAGATGTTGCTGGTTGATAATTTCACCATCCCTCTTTGTTTCCATGGCAGAGGCTAGTGAGCCATGTTTGGTGCAGGACGGAGAGGGGGGGTTGGGGGCAGGGAGAGAAGGGATGAGGAGAACCTTTCTTTTTTTTTTTTAGATGAGGGTGGTGTGACATTCTAGCACAGCAAAAAAAAAGAGTGCCTTCACTGCTAAAAGGAGAAAGGAGAAAAAAAAAACGAAGCTGGAAATGTTGGGTAGTAGGAGCATGAGGTTTCCGGAATATTTTTTATTTTGGCTTTTTGCACCCAAGTTATTTAATTAAAGTATTATCCAAACATATAACAATCACCACACATTAATGTAAAAAATGATAATTTGTTCCATACTTACTAACAGAGTGCCACAAATTTTTGGTGCCGTTTTATTTTTTTAAATTTTCTCTGGATCTTGTTGCAAAAATCATGTTGCGTGCTATGCACAAGTGCGTGCAATACACGAATAAATACAGTATGCGTCGCTCAAAATAGATGCACCTAACATCACTTGTATTTCAAAGCAAATGGTTTCACTGGAAAATATTATGCAAAACATTTTAACGAGGAATAATTATTTGTACATATGTTGTCTTTTGTGTTTAAATGTTGTTTTATCCAATAAGGTTGGTGTTTCATTGTATCTGGCATAAAATTAACTTGACTTTAAAACTTAATATTTATTTAACTAAAAGGGCAGCATCTTCGCGAATAAAATTGTATGCCCAAAAGCATATACTCTACCACTTGTCAGCAAAAAATCGTTTGAACATCAAGCAACTTGTATTATAAGTGTTTATTTCAGAAATTTCTTGCGGGGAAATCTGAGAATTTATATTAATTTATTTCAATAGACACGCATCTTTGTATAAACTGATAATATGTAAGTGCCTGTTAAACACATTTTGCTGCCTAATAATGGGTAGATAAGCAGCGAGCCGAGTGCAGTGTAACGCATGACAGGGAAAATCAAAGGACATGGTTTTGAATGATTAATTATTAAAGTCAGTGAAGAAATCAATTATCACCTCATTTGTGTCTCAAAATTACAAGTTTTTTTTGCAGTAAAATACGATTGATTACTTTAAAAGACAGTCATTTGCCACACGTGCAAGGTGTCGCCAACACGTAGCAGCATGGAGAGTTCATCATCCCCCCCCCCCCCTCCTCGTGTAAACTAACAGATATGACACTTCCCGATCGATAACTTCTCAGTGCGCTCTTATCTGATAGTGTGTGCAGGACATTTAAAATTTGACTTGTATTTGGTATCATATTATTTGCATTTTTAGAGAGTTTGAAAGTTTTAGGTCAGCTTGCATTTTGTGTCGGATTACAATAAATTATGTACAGTATTTTAAGTCATTATTTTCTTTATTTAAATGAGTCTAGGATAAATGTTTTAAATGTATTATTTACAGTAATTCTTTTTCTAATATTCAGTGTGAAGGGCATTGGTATCGGGGTATCGGCAGTGGTTTGGGGTAACAGTATCGGAAAACATGGTATCGGAACAACTCTACACAAAACCATTCAATATTGGAATTGGCCAAGCTATCAGGTAAGTTACGCTTACTGTAAAAAAATTTTGTCTTAAATGTATATATGTGTTTTCATTTGGATTATTTTACACTAGACATAATTTAATGTGCAGAACTGAATTTAATTCCATGAGACTTGTATTTTTTTTTTATTAGTAATAATGGTTCATGAAAATTTCACATGTGATGTATTTTTATTAAAGGTAAGCTCTAGAAATTTTTAGTTGTTCTACCCACATTGTAATAAGTATGTTATAAAAAGATGTATCAGGAATTGAAACATCACTATTTTATTCAATATTATGCTATGCTTAAAAACAACAAACAAGAGAATCAGAACCGGGATTGGAATCGAGATTCGACCAAAGAATCGGTATCAGGATAAGAATTAATAAAACTGGACCCGACTCATCTCTAGGGTACATTCTATTATATGTGTACATTGCCAGACTCGTTTTCATTACCAATGCCTGGGATGGACGGACGAACTACATTACACTGACAGACTAGAATTCAGATGTGATGAATGCTGCACTTGCCAGACTGCGTACTGCAACTGGATAACCTTCACTGGAAGGGGAGTTAATACCATACACTGTATTGTGTGCACTTAAGCCTTCCATCGTGCATGTATAGAGTGGCCTGAAGAACATGTGACACGACCAGGTGTAGTATACCGCTGCGAAATATGCCAGCATGCAGCTGAATACCACCCCAGCAACCCGGGCTCTCACCATTGCCCGGTAAGTAACAGAAGCACCAGTGAACCCCAACTGCCAGAATTCGCTGGGAGACCTCATAAGTTTCCAATTGCATTTATGTAGGAGTGTAAGAAAGAATTCCTGGAACACAACGTTCCAAGTAAACAATGGGTTATATGCACCCAAAAGCAACTCCAAGGTAAAGCCCAGGAGTGTTGGAACCGGTACAGGGAGTTCGTCACTGAGTGGGGGCAACTAATGTTCGCGCCTCTCTAAGCAGTTTTCAGGCGAAGAAGTTTTGGCACACCTCACAACCTAGTTCCACAGTCGAACCCAGCATACCGAGGCCAGGATTTTCATTTGTCAGAAGATACAGATGTAAAGACAGATTTTTCCTGCAGAAACAGCCAAAAGTTGCGTGTACAACATTACCGGAATGCTCCTGCCAAAAATGAGTAATTTTTTTGCAAATCCCAAAGCCGCAGACCATTGAGGAATTGATGGAAAGAGCCTGGAAGATGGAACGTAATTTCAAGGCACGGGCCTTGTAGACAAACCAAGAGTCAGTAGGCCAGCAGAGCCAGACAAACAACCCGAACAAAAGGGAAATCCTCCCCTACCTTCTCCTCTCAACCTTACTCTCCCTAAGTGCTGGTTTTGTCTGGAGCGACACTTCCACTGGGACTGCCCTATCAAGCAGGTGGCCAGGGTCAGACGGGGGAGAGGAACGCAGCAGGGGTATCAGTCCTCCCACTACGCAAAGCCACAAGTAAACAGCCTAGCCAGGCGGAAAATGCCGCAACTGGGGTGAGAAGCGAGCTTCCACCACCGGGAACCAAGGGTCGATCCTGCAAAGAATAAACTAAGAAAGCGAGCCTCCAAAAGCGCCTCACATTGAGGTAGAAATAAATGGTGGTAAATTCTAGCATTACAGACTCTGCCACCACTGGCAATTTCGTGTGGCGCGATGTTCCGACACCTCAACAAAGGGCATCATTCTGTCTGCAAACCCATTTAGTGCACATGGCGCAACATGATCAAACCCTCTAGGTCAATGGGTGCGCCACTTTAGTGGTGTGCCTGTACAAGCACACCAACCCTGCAGAGTTCGTGATGTCACTGAAGATTACCAAAGCTGTAATATTAGGACACCCCTGGCTGCACCAGCAATAGTGTGTAATGGACCACAGGCAGAGAAGAGTCTACCTGAGGGATAAACATGGGATCACCATTAAATGAGAACACAGCTCCAATGCAGTCATCCCACAGCCCATCAATCCAGACGAGATCAACCATCAGCTAGCTCAGCCAGAGTTTGCTGAATTAAAACAGATCTGGGAGTACTTTGGGACAGAAAGGACCGCTACGCTAGACACACAGCATACAGCATGAGATCTGGACCACTACAGATGCTCCTGTCTATAATTGCCCATATCGAGTGTTCGCTCGGCTGTACCCCCTGCATACAGCTATGAGAAAGCGGGGCCGGCCAGCAAATATAACAGACCGCAAACTCAGTGAGTAGATAAGTGCGTAGCGAACAGTGGAACCCTGCGATAAAACAGCTGTAAAATTGCTGTCTAGTGAAAATTATGTGAATGATAACCAGTTTTGTTTTCCCAGTCTTAAATTGCTGTGATTTAGCATAGGAAAATCAGTGAACGACAGACTATGTATTTACTATACATAAATGTTAACATTTTAGGACGCCCGTTAAATAGCGCCAGTATTTAAAAAAATCAGACAGAAGCAGCCATCAATAGCAGAAACCATTTCAGAAACCATTTAGTGTCGTTATTTAGTGAAAAGACAGTCATCTCGTAGGAAGCCAGTGACATTGTGCTATGACAAACCAGAGCTTTCACGGCAACCAAGGACGTTATTTAGTGCCAGTAAACAATGTAAAAAGTTGATCCAGATAGACCAGTGTAAAAGACTTTCAATCTACGAAGCAGATGAGATCAGACCCGTGCCTGAATTCAAGAACAAAAGAAAATCTGTAAATAATTTTTTGAAATATTGTTGTAAATATTTTCCAGGGTTGTTTCTTGTCTTTGAGGGTTTGCATGTTTTTTTTAATTCTTTCTAGGTGGTCCCGTACAACAATTCTTAGCTTAATCTATTTCAGTGTATTCGTGTTGTATATATTAGATAGTTACCACCGGCCTAGATAACAGAATTCCTAGCGCCGGCAACCCTTAGCTATTTGACATACGTAACTGCTACCTGCCATGCAACACGTTTAGGACAGCTACAAGGGAGAGCCATTTATCCTCACCCTCAGTGCCACGACAGTTAGAAGCCAGAAACTATCATGCCTTTCACGAGTGAGGCCTTGCAAATACCCGAAAGTGTTCGATTTCTTTATATGTGCTGCTCGTGTCTTTTTAATTTTTCCCGCAGGTTGAAATCTGTAAAACTATTCCTGTATTATGTAACCACAGCCTTCAGCTGACTTGTAAATTGGTACATTTAAGGTCACGTGCATCACGCCCGACACTGGGATATTATCTTGTGACACCATCTCCACTCCCCAGGAGGGGAAGAAACCATTAGCCGGTTGTCCGCCCGGCCGACCCACCACCAGCTGCGTGCGCTAGAGAGAGGCAGCACTACTCCAGCCGCCACTCCAAATTACTCATGCTGCACACGCCGCCCTATCCCAGAGCCTGGCACACAGAAGAGGGAGTGCTACAGATGTCAAACCAACTTTCTTTGATGGTGACAGTTCTACATCACTGCCTAGAAACAGAAAAAAAATATTTTCTTCACCCAGATGCGTCTATGTCAAAACATATGGGGGGGGGGGGGGGGGAGATTGATGTGTGACGCTTTCTGACAATTATTTAAAAACAACTTCTCCTCATCAGTGCATGCCTCCTGGTCGCCCCAGGTGCGGTCCAAACCCGTACTGTCAGCTACTAGACTGCCTACAGGATACTCCCCATGCCGCAGGGGATATTAGGCACATGTCAACCTGTACTTTTTGCCGGATTGTCAGAAAATACGTAGATCCCCCCAAGCATGACCAAGACCACATTCCAAGGGCAGGTAGTTCTAGAGCGCGTCGAGGGATGGCACCCCCTACCTACTTAGCTCCGCCTGAAGGAGGAGCTCATTACCACCTTTACCCGCACCCTGATATGAAGGCGGGCCATCAAGAATATAGCAAGGGTCTGCTAATGTCTTCAACCCCCTTGGGAGATTGTGTTACAGGTTTTGTACCGGTGTCGGATGAATGCACGCTCTCTTCTTGTGTACGCAAAAGACTTGGTGCTCACACAGAACAGCTGAGGGCTGTGGGTACTCTACATCAGTTAGTATAGTAGTTTGACCTGGAAATGCAAATACATGCGTCCATGTGTATTTAGCACGGAAAAAAAAACGAGGAGTGGTTTCTAACCCAAACTCACAATTAGTGTGTAAGGTTCTAGCTGTTCTTACCGTAGTGATGAAGGCATGTTAGCAAAGGGCCTTGCTTTGTGACCACTCCTACGGGTCGCTCGGCAGGTCATTTACATGTGACAGTGGGCTAACCTAGGCCGGTGCTAAACCATCCGTCACTTAAGCTGGTATGTAAGAAGTACATGCTATGCTAATGTGAGTTATCCTCTTTTATTTACAAAAAATTATTAACATACCTAACTATGCAATGGTGTATAGATCACCTACACGAGAGAAAAACACATGGCACTCAAAATTATACAACAATCACAGAATTATGTACATTTCAGCATCTCTGGGTGCTTCGCAGTTCAGGGGCAGTCTGTACACGTGACGTGTTCTCTGAAGCAATTCTCATGGCAAGGGGAAGACAGGGGGTGGTCTGTGGCCTGTCATTCCATGTCTGGCATGTGTGTTATCACAATTTGATTCTACCTCCCCCCCTCTACCACTGTTCTGTATCACGTGCACTTAATTGGCACGTATACAATTGGTTGCTTGGTGTAAGCAGTCTGTAAACTTGGCACAATTAACCCATTGGTTACCTAGGAATCTTCTCTCCATAGACCATGTGGAGAGTCACTGTTCAGGTCCACTAGTCACAGCGCGGCCTTGGCATCTGCGTAATGCCACATGTTGGTATGGTCAGGTGAAGTGTTTAGTCCGTCGCCAGGGTGATCTTTGTACCAGCCAAATTACCCATCGTACAACATGCATGGTTGGGCATCTGGCGGGTCACAATGATCCTCAGTTGGCTGCTGGGCTCCTCTGTTTCGGGGCTGGTGGACGACATGTCTCAGATCCATCGGACTCTGCAGACCGGCTATGTCCCTCATCAGCTGGTGTGGCCATCAGAGGCAAGGGCTCTTGGGGCTCCCCCACTTCATCGGTGCTGTCGTGCACCTGGATAGCCATTGGAAGTGAGAACTCTTGGGACTCCCTCACCTCCTTAGCTCTACTGGGCACATCTGCTTCGGGGCCAGTAGGCAAAATCCCCAGGCTGTCCAGCACCGAGGCCTTGCCGAGCCCCCATCCTCCGAGGTTGCCGATAGAGAAGGGCTCTTGCGGCTCCCTCACCTCATCAGTTTGGTCATGCACCACTTGCACCTGGGTAGCAGTCTGAAGCGAGAGCTCTTGGTGCTGCCCCACCTTCTTGGCTCTGCTGAACTTCTCTGCTTCAGGGTCGGCAGCCGAGGTCCTACCGGGCCTCACGTCCTTCGGGGCTGCCAACGGAAATTAATTGCTCTTGGGGAACCCTCACATCATCGGCGTCTGGGCCAGCAAGCGATGTTTTAGGGCCTTCTAGCGCTGAGGTCCTGCTGGGTCCCACGACCTCTGGGGTTGCAGACAGAGGCAAGACCTCTTGGAGCTCCCTCACCTCGTCAGTTTTGTCGTGCATCTTGTGCACTCAGGGAGCCGTCAGAAGCAAGGGCTCTTGGGGCTCCCCCACCTCCTCAGCTCTGCTGGGCTTATTGGCATCTAGGCCGGCCAACAAGATCTTGGGGCCATCCAGCACCAAGGTTCTGCCGCTACCACCGTTCGCTGGAGTGGCCATTGGAGGCAAGGGCTCTTGGGGTTCCCCACCTCCTGGGCATGGTCGAACTCCTCCGCGATGACGCTTGGCAGTGTGGGGGCCTGCTTCGGAGTCCGGTCCAGGGAAATTCTCCATGATATCTACGACCCAGCCGGGGATGATCCTCCTCGCCCTTGGTTGGGCCGTCTCCACCTACAGCTGACAGGGTGGGTCCTGCCAGCCAGAGTGGCGAGTGTTCTCGGGTTCTGGTGGTTGATTTACCACTTCTTTGTTGGCATCACTCTCTGCCTCTTGGACTCCAGGTACTGAGAATCCTGTTTTGGCAGCATAGAGTCTCATCTGTCCCCAGGTCACCTTCCGGATCTTCCCACTGTAGTCTTTGATCCAATATACCTAGTCTTGTCGTCCGACAATCTGATACGGGCCTTCCAACGGGTCCTGCGCTGAACTGGCCACTTGTCTTGCTAAGTGGGTAGCTCCTGAGGAGGACTGCTTCTCCTATCTTGAATTCTGGGACTCTTGTTTGAGGTTCCGGGTATTTCCAATCGATGTACCATTCTTGAGCCCCTCTCACTCTCATCACGGGTCAGGGCCCCCAAGTGAACATCTTCTGGCTCGAGCATCATTGTGGGTCCTCATCTCACTGCCAGTCTTCGGGGCAATGGAGGATGTGCCCCACTACTAGCTGGCTGGAACTCGTATTGATGGCTTCGTAATTGCAGCATCTGAGGGCAAAAAGAATGTCGGGTAGGTTTGCATCCCAGTTCCTGTGCTCTTCCCCCACACTGAATTGTAAGCTCTTCTTGACTTCCTGGTTCCTCTGCTCAGTGGGGTTGGCTTGCCTGTGACATGTGATATGACAGGGTCATTAAGATTTTCACCACTTATTTATTACAAGCTGTCTGCTACTTGCGACCTGTAAACTGGGTCTTGTTGTTTGTAGGATAGCTTGAAGGTATCCCCAGCGCTGAAAAATCTCATTTTCAAACATCCATATGATTCCAAGGGCATCTTGGTTGGCTAACAGGAAAGCTTGCACCCAGCGGGAAGACAGTTCTGTTACGTCTAGGAGGTAGCGATTTCCCCATGTGCTCCTGTGGTAAGGTACCATGATGTCAGCAGCCAAGTGGGTCAAGAGTGTTTGAAGTTTTCTTGGCTTCCTGGCAGGCTTGCATACTGGGTAAGCCTTGCACCTGCAGCAAGTTTCATACCCCATTACATACTATCTGAGATCACGACTCATCCTGTACCAGACATACCACTCCCCTATGTCTTGGAGGGTCTCCTTCATGCCAGGATGTGCTGTCTGGCACTGGTCATGATGGTGTCAGCAGATATCAGCTCGTAGCTCCTTTAGCACCCAAATCTTCCATGGTGCTCAGGGATTATTGTTTTGTGACCCGATCACCCTATCTCGGCATTTAAAACGTTGCAAGTGGTTTCTTACAAAGTTTTGGGCCTCCGGGTCCTTTTGCTGGAAGTAGCTGAGATGGTACCTGCTGATTTGGAGTTGGAGGAGGCGGATTTCTTCTGGAGGATTTCTGGGCAGAGTTGGCAGATGGTTCATGTACTCCAACTCCTCGTCTTCCTTCGCGCTGCCCCAGAAATCTGGCTGCCTGGACAGGGCATTGAGCAGATCGTTTGACTTTCTTGGGCACTGCTGTACTTCAAAATCAAACTCTGTGAGGAGCATCGCCCACTTTCCTAGCTTGGATTTAGTGTTCTGGAATCATGTAGCCACTGGAGTGCTTTGCTGTTGGTTCTAAGGATGAACCATTGTCTTTTCAGGTGGTAGTAATACTTGTGGACTGCCCAAATCAATGTAAGACACTCATCTTCATTAATGTAGTATCTTTGCTCAGTGCTATTAAGTCACTTGCTCACATAGGCTATCACCTGGGGGTGTTCCTGGTATAAAACAGTGCCCAGGGCATCTTGACAGAAATCTGTTTGCAAGAAAAGGAGCTTTCCTTCTAGTGACCTGTGTAGAAACTGGAAGTTCCGGAAGCTGTCTTTCAGACTCTGGAGGGCGGCTTGGTGTTCTTTGCCCCATCGCCATCATGCGTCTTTCTCCAACAAGGAGTTAAGGGGTGCTATTAACCAGGGGATATTTGGTACGAACTCCCTCAGCCAGTTGCATAGGCAGAGGAAGCTCTGCAATTGTCACTTGGTGCTTCGGCCTCTTGTATCATTCGGATAAAGCTTGTTTGGGGGATTTCCCCCTCCAGGGAGACCACATGCTCAGGTAGTTGATATTCCTCTTGTTGAAGTGACTTTTGGAAAGCTTGCAGGTAAGTCTGTGTATGTATTTCCCAGGTGCCATAGGACTCTGTAAGTTTACAGTGTTCCTCCCAGGAGGCTAAATACACTATTATGTCATCTAAATAACCAAAAAAAAAATTCACCGTTGTAACTGGTCAATACTTTGACCAACATCAATCTCTGGAATATCGCAGGCACATTTTTGAGGCATGACCTTGAACTGTAGGGTTTCTCCCTCAGCTGTCGTAAACGCCGTATATGTACGACTATCTGGGTGTACGGCACTCTGTCACTATATCTAATGTGTTGAACACCTGGGTGCTCCTTAAATCACGCAGTATGTTAGAGGTTAATGGTGGGAGGTGCTATGTGATGCGTAACATCGTTCAACTCTTGATCATTTATTGCAGAAGTGTAACTGTCCATCCTTCTTGGGTACGAGAACTATGCGGATGTTGTATAGTGAGTCACTGGGTTCGACCATCCCTTGTTCTTTTTAAAGGCCCACACTTCTTCCATGATCAGTCTACTTCTTCCCACTCATACACAGTATGTGCTGCAGTATACAGGCTTGTCATCAGCCAACCATATCTCATGTTGAATACTGCGTGTTTGACGTAGAATTTCCCTGTGGCCGAATGCAGCGGTGTGTTTATTCAGAATTTCTTGCAATTGTAGAAATTTGGATGTTTCCAACTGATGGTTAATTTCTGCTTTGTTGATGGGAGGAGGCCAGATGGCTTCAGAATTATAACCTCAGTTTACTGTTACTCTCTCTTTGCTCTTAATATATATTCATCTCTGGCCACAGTCCAGGATACAATGTTGTTGTTGTAGCCATGGCTATCCCAGGTTCACTTTCTCCATGATATCTGGTACCATTATAAATTTTGTATGAATTTTGTAGCAGTTTAATTTCACAGTGAGTGTGCTTCTCCCTTCAACTGGCAACACATGCATGGTACTAGCCATACGAATTTGGAAGGTCTGGGGGTAAGCTCCTTCAATTGTGTTTGGGTCAGGAGTTCTTTCCTTATAAAATTTCCGATGGCCGCTGAATCAAGCAGGGCAGTAATGGGCAGGTTATTCAACTCTACTTCAATACTCGGGGTTTCAGGCGGGTTTGGTTCTAGACTCAATGTCTGCATGTTGATGGGCTCGTGGTTTCTGGTGGTAGTGGCCCACTTCGCATCCCGGTGTTGGCATTTCCCGACTGCTGTATATTTTCCTTTTGTTCAAGAGCTTGAGAGTCGGGCACACTTTATGCTCTCTCTTCCTTCTCTTTCATTCCCAGCAGGCGGCTAACTTGTTTTGGCAGTTGTCAGTTAAAGTGCCAGCTCGGGCAGTGCTATCACCGCGGTAGGGCTGGGATGGTAGGGGAAGCCAGTGAGGGTGAAGGAATAGGGGAGGGCTTGTGCCCTGTCAGTTTCTCTTCCTCCTTCCCCTTTACCCCTTTACTGCCTTCTAGGATGGCTTGCACCTTGTAATTCCTTTCACTTTCTCTAGCTAATTTCACCAGCTCTTCTACTGACTGGGGCCACAGGATTTGAAATAGATTTCTCAGGTTAGGCAAGAACTTGCATGTGATGGCGTGCACGCAGCTCTGTTCATCTCCTTCAGGGAAAATACAGTGGTAAATTTATGTCTTTCTCTGTGTGAAGATTTCTGCTTCTTCCTCACTGGTTTGTATTTTGCTGTGAAATTTTTACTTGACTCTGGCAAAGACTTCATCCCTGGGAAACTGTATGGCGAGATAGGAACAGAACTTAGATCAGTCTGTGACAAATTCTCCATACCTGTTCCACCATTCCAATGTCTTTCCCGCTAGCTGTTTTCTTGCCTACGTGATCCATTATTTGGGGGGACTCAGTTGTCCTTAGACTTACACTCATATTCTTGCGTGACTGCAATGGGGTCTTCTTGCCATCTACCTATGAACTCCGGCCGCTGGGGTCTGCCAGAACGCCTACCAAGGCTGTACTGTGGTCTTGAGTTGCTAGACTGGTATTCTTCTGCTCGCCGGCAAACTTTGCACCAGAAAATTAATCCTAGGCATGTGATACTCTCATCGGACCTCCCGATGCAAAAGTGGTGAAACGTCTGGGCACAATTCATGCATCAGTCTTTGTTCACCCCTCATCCATTACAGGTTATCCAGGCACAATAAGCATTTTGCCATGTTTCGCACTCTTTGCATCTAAATTCTAGGCCATCTGTGTATGTGGATTCGTCTGCCCAACCTATCCAGGTATAGTCAGATTGATTCTCACAATGGGTGCAATATATCATGTGTTGCCTCATTCCACAGAATGTGGTGACTCTGCATCTCTCGGTTACTGGGACGTTTTCCTGCCCCATTGCGGTTTAGTTTTTGCCTTGCTCTGCTATGTTCAGATTGGCTTTGGCCATTCTCTGGATTTATTATTGAGCACCTTGCGGTGTTTAACGACTCCCCAAAGTCTCTGGAGTGACTAGCTGGTTGTCACTGTTCCTTCTTTCGGTCATGCTGGCCTGGCTTTTCCTTGTTTTCTTGACTAAATGTACCGCCGCACATTGGACGCAACGAAAAAACCCTTCCCCTCTCTTTGACGCACAATGGCCGGAATGCTTGGCATGTCACCTAGTCTACAGGATAGTTTTTGAGCGGGTTCAGGCCAAGAACCTTGGGTAGCTTTACGGGCTGATTACTGTGGATTTGCCTTGGCTCTTAGGAAGCCGGTGTACAGAGTCGGCCTGGTCGGGCAGTGGCAACCAACGTAGGCATCTAAGGCAGCTTGTTTGGCAGTGGATGCTGGCTTACCACCTCTAGACCGGCACTGTAACTAACAGTTGGCTGGCGGTGGTAGGCAACTCTCTGGACCCCGTCCAGGGGCGGCTAGCGTGCGGCTTGAGTTAGCTGGTCCTGGGGCTGCTGGGCTCTGGGTGGCGGTGGCAGGCAGCATTGTTCAGGAGATGGTGCTGGCTAGGCCCAGACCCATGGGCAGTCCAACCCAGAAGCAGACGACAACTGGATGTGGTGTCCCGTCTGTCTTCCAGCATGGGTCAAATAAATGGCTAGGGGGGACTGAGGAGTGAGGCCCCTGCAGTCAGTGGGTGGCTTGTGCCTGATCCGAGCGAAGGAAAGGCTGAAGGCCAACTGGGATGGGTTACTTGGCAATTGGTTGCCAGTAAGAGCCGTAGATGCCTTCTCATCAGCCCACTTAGTCCCTCCTCGTCAGATGAATGGCATGGGGTTAGGTACTAAGGGTCATTGCAGCAGGTAAGGGGTAAGTGAAATTCCCTAGATGAGGACCCAGATGCAATAACATCAGGCAGTGTCAGTCCTAGCACTCCAACCGGTGAATCTCATGCAGTGGATGGTGAAGTTAACTGACTTGGGGTGGCACTAAAGCTTCGTCATGAGCCGCTCAGAGGCTACCAGGTCACACCTTGTCAGGCCTGGTACACCAACCGGTGAATCTCACGTGGTACATGGAGTGGGTTAGCTGACTCAAGTGGCCCAGTTGCTTCCTCCTGGAGTGTACCTTGTAGGGGGCTTAACTGTATGTGTGTGCCAAGTGCCTTTGTGCACTGAGCCCTCATTATTGGTGGCCAGCGAACCATGTGGTGTTTTGCAACGTACGTACTACCCAGTTAAGGGAGCCCGCAGTGATGACAACTCAATGTCAACTGGTGTTCTGAGGGCTCGTCCAGCTCTAAATACTGAATGTAACCTTCCTTCAGTTTCTTTCGGGCATTTTCAGCAGGTCGGCTCTTCCCTGTGTTGGTGGTGTCATCCTTTGCTATGCTCTGTTGGCGAGAGTTAGAAGCGGGGTCGCTCTGTGGTTGCAGAGGTGGTAGCATGACACTCGCTTAGGGGCAAGCCGGCTTCATTCGGGTGGCTAAGCAGGGGTGCATGTTTGACATGCGTATTTAGTGATACTGGCAACGGCAATCAGGGTGTAGCAGTCTGGGTTCAATCTCCGGTGTTGTGCGCCGTGGATTCCCACGGGCTGAGTTGAAGTTGTTACAAGGTATATTGTTAGCAACGCATCATCATTTGTCGGTATGATGATATGATGATGGTTTTTTGGTAGTAGTTTTTATCACTATTTTATTTTTATTATATCATCATTATTATGGTGGTTTTAAAGTTACATTGTGATTGTAATCTGCATAGTAGTATTTGTATATTTTTTTATGGTAAGTGAGTGAAGATATTCGGGCAGCTCTTTAACAGCGAGGTCTTGAGATCCAATGAGGGTGATGGAAGTAGATATGGAGCAACGCTGGAATGAAGGGCCGGGGGAAACGGAGATCCCGAGAAAACCCGCAGACCAACGGCATCATTCGGCACGATTCCCACTTGCGAAAATGAGGTGACCCGGCCAGGGATTGAACCCGGTGCGCCTTGGTAGGAGGCGATCGTGCTAATCGCTCAGCCACCGTAGCCTCTATTGATGGTAAGTTTTTAGTCACTTTTGAAAATTGAAAAGTCCTACATTCCTTCCCTCTGACCCCATTATTTTAGCAGAGTTGGTACACTTTTTAGGCCTGAAGAAAAAATGTAACACATTAAAAAGGTAAAACACGAGGATGCTGTTTATAAAATACTGGTGTATACTAAGATTATGTTCTGTGAACAATTTTGACGTAACCCATTTACTAACTCTGTGTATGGCATGGTCCATGTATTTATATTTAGCCTTTGTATAAATAAAGCATGCCCTTTGAAGTGATGGTCATATGTTTTGTCAACAGTATTACCTGATAGAAGAAGATGAGTGTGAAGAGGCAGAAGATGTAGAAGTGCCCAAAGCTCTGGGTGATGTTTTCGAGTCAGTTGCTGGAGCTATCTTTCTTGACAGCGGAATGTCACTCGATGCTGTTTGGAGGGTGTATTACTGCATGATGAAAATGGAAATTGGTTTGTATTTTTTTATTTCATTACATCTTGTATGCAGTTTGCTGATTTATGATGTATACTAAATTTTTTTTGTCTTTACAGAGCAGTTCAGTACAAATGTCCCTAAATCTCCCATACGAGAACTACTCGAACTGGAACCAGAAACTGCAAAGTTTGGGTGAGTGTCATTGATTTTCTGGTTACTTTGTAGTGTCGCAGTAGGATACCAGGATTATAGTAACATTTTGGTACGGCATCCTTCACGTAAACATAATATGCAGTATTTTATGGGTGTAATAGTTGCAAATTTTATACGAATATTGTCTCTGAAAATTATGGATGTGATCAAGTGAAATTAGTGTTTGACAAAAATAAACAAAACAGCACCTATTTTCAATGTAATATTAATCATGTTCTGGGTTGACACATGAAATCCATTCCTTGTAAATTGGGTAGATTGATAAATTGTTAATTTATTCAAACATCCTATAATTGAAAGTGAAATGAGTGAGAAGCCTAGCGTCCATCATGCTCTCCTCTTCCATTTGGCTATTACTTCTCGTCACTCACACAGTCGAGTGCTTCCTTGCTTCCTCCCATTACATTCCTGGCAAGAGAGAAAGTTATTGCCTCCCAGTGTCCTCACATCTACCTTCCCTTGGCCAGCTGGTTGGTGGCTGATTTCACCTGTCTTCATGCACACTCGGCTGTAGTTAGTAATGGTTATAAGTGATGTTGCTTCCTCCCATTACATGTCTGGTGAGATGGGAAACAATTGCTTATTAACTACAATGGCATCTTCCCTCTGTTGGATGGCCTGAGTGAAGCCTCTGTGCAGGGTCCCATTTCCACCCAAATATTTGCAGAACTTTGCAATTAAAAACAGGGGAAATAACTTCAGGAAGCTGTAAAACACTTTCTGTCATCCTCAGTTACCTTCAACTGAAACTCATCGCCACACAAACCGCTTCAACTCTGACATTGTGGAAGGGTTATGTGATGGAGATGGCCCTCAACCAAATATTTTTCGGGCATTAAGCATGTTCCTACATGTTATGGCATGGCTAGGAGTGTCTAACGAGGAAAGCCAGTAAGCCTAAGGGAACCCTGTATCCTTGCAGCACTTCTGAATAACCAACCAAATATTGGGAAACTCCCAGGCATTCCCCATGCCAGGTTAACTGAAGGGGTATTCACCTCTCAGACTGAGCATGAGTTGTGGGTAATTGTGATGATTTTCACATGGTGTAGGACTGGTTGAATCCTTAAAAATCAGACCATTGGACTCAAGCATGAATTTCATGGTGAAAAAATTCAAATGTATGGTAAGACAAGATGATTCTGATGGCTCTTGCTATACTTGCACCTAGGATGAGTGGCCTAGGTGTATCTGATACTATGAGGACTGGCTGAGGTATTAGTGTAACCATGCCCTGCGGAGGAGAGCGGTAAGGGGACCAGGGAATAGCCACAATTATGTAATGAGTGTCAGGGGACGGTACCTGCCCGTGGGTTTTCATGTGCACCAGGTACATCAACTTCTGGCTTACCACATCCAGAAGCTGAGGCGAAGGGTGCTAGCTGGAGGTAGAATAATTCTTGGAGTAGCTGCCTTACAAGCCAGTGTGTGGGGCAAGTGTGGTTGTCCTTCTCTGGAGTCTTGGTTGGGGGGATGAGAGAGGGCAGCAGCCTCTTGTAATATATCCTGATTTTCACAAGCTTGACGTTGTGTTCAGGCTTAATGGAAGTGGAAGGCTGGCTGGCTGGCTGGCTGGCTGGCTGGCTGGCTGGCTGGCTGGCTGGCTGGCCTCATTATCCACTAAGGTAATGGCAAACTCCTCTAATGTGATGGAAGGTGTGAGACACTGACCATGATTATTGAACAAGTTAAGAGGAGGGTCTTTTTCAGACCAAGAAGCAGTGTGTCTTCCGGAGTTAGCATTCTCCTTTACGTGATTCCTAAGTTCAAGTACTTAGGAGGGTGGAGTAGCAGACATGAGGAATCGCACTCGATAGTAAGATCACTGGGTTTATTTGCTGATTCTGGCAATGAGTACAAATTACACAGGGTTATCACTGACTTATGCATTACTGTACACTTGAATTTAAATAAAACACTGGAGAGCACAGAAAACACCCTAACAACTTTAACACTGTGACCATGTGGCGCTGAGCATAGTTTACATAACCGGAAGTAGATTGCGGCACGTGCAACAATAGGCACTAATTCCGGTGAAGACTTGGGGTGCATTCGCAACATCCACATAGGCCTGCACCCTGTTGGTTAAAACAGGAGATTGAGCGTATTTCGGCCTCGACTCTACTGACAGGAGGTTGTGAGGTGCGTCCTCCTACCGCTGAGTGTGTTTCGGCCCCTGCGTACCAGAACAAGGTTGAAAGGAAGAAAGGAAGGATATCCTCCGCAATTGCCTCTGAGTGTGTTTCAACTCCCGGGCAAGGAGGATGGGTTAGTGGTATCAACGCTGACTGGATGTATTTCAGCCCCTGGTCGTCGGGAGGTTGAGTGGGTGCGGAGAGCATTTTGATACTGGGGTTCCACCTTGGGGCTGACTCCCCGGCGCAAACTCTGATCTGCTGTGCCGGCGACCGGCTTATATACCCGTCCTGCTGGGAATGCATCTGACATCACAATATGGTGAATGTCTGAGTGGAGGGGTGGCGCGTGACCCCTCTTATGGCCATGGTAACAAAACAAATGCTTGTGGATACACTGCTTCCAATATTAGCAATTAAAATTTAAGTGCACAAAAATATTATATTATGTTAAATTTAATACAAGTACATTAATGAATTACTTAACTCCAAATTTCCTTGCATTACTTTCACACAATTTATTATGTGGAGTGTTCTTGCAAATAGGTAACGACTTATTCCTTCTCACAGAATGTTTATCTCTGACAATCACAATTATGTACTATTAATTACGTGGAATATCTTATAGACATAATTTAAATAAGCTTTCAAATGCATATGTGGAAACTATAGACATAGTTATTTTCTCAGTTACGTTAAGGCTAAAGTACTGTTACAATTGATTTTAAATTCATAGCCTCACTTTAATCAATATGTTAACTTAAACAATTACTGCTTGTCTGTTTATCAAGATGTTTATTTAAACAAATGCCACTTGTATGTTTCCCATAAAGAACACTATGGTACAAGGTGATATATTGTGGTAGACCTGAGGCTAAAACGTTGGCACATGTCATTTCCCCCGGGCTTAAACAGGTTTACTGTACGAGAAAGGAAAAATATCTGTCTCTCTCTCTAAAAGTGAGTACTAAAACACATGACATGGATTACAAATATATATATTATCACTTTTCTTTCTTTACGTTCCGTAACTCTTTAGGAGATAAATGATCAACTCACGGCTGTGTCATGGGTTGCCAGGTTGGCCACTTGTAGGACCGTGCTAGGGGCCTCCTCCAATAAGTCTTCCGGTAGCATCTCCCTCGAGGAGTAGGGGTCACATTTGGATGAGCACCAAGGTAATTGACGCAAAGGCTATCATTCAGATGCCAAACATGCAGACAGAGTTTTCAGACTCAGTGCCTGCCAGCGAACCTCGCTTTACAAATAGGCACCACCTTTGACAGACTGTCACTACCAGAATTCGTGGGGTCAACACATGAAGATCAGTTATGATTCATATAGGACTGCCAATGGGAGTTCTACCGGAATGGCATACCGACAAGTCAATGGCTACTGAGAGCCAGAAAACAGGTACAAGTGTGGCTCTGCAGTAGTGGAATTGGTATGGAAAATTCATGGCCACTTGGGAGCAACTTCACAGTCTCATAAAGCAATTCACTGGGCCAGAAGTATTCGACATTCTCACCACTGACTTCTACAGCACCCGCCAAGGCCCAAAGGAAGATGTAGAAATCTTCATTAGGCAAAACCAACAAATGTTCCAGAGATCTATTTCTCAGGGAGACAAGCAAACCTGCATTGTCACCATCCTGCACCTTATACAGTCTTACCTCCGGCCACACTTTTGGGGCACCCAAGCCCCAAGACATAGAAGAGTTGGTCCAGAAAGTAAAAAGGTACGAGCAGGATGAGAGAGCTGCACGCCCAATCACTTCTGACAAACCCCACAAGCCACCAGTTACCGAAGGAAAAACCAAGGAAATCCGGCCATCACCCAAATATTAGCTACCCAAATTCTGGTACTGCCCCGAGCGGCATTTCTACTGAGACTGCATCATCTATCAAGAGCAGATGGTCTCCAAGATAGCTGCCGGAACAAGACAGAGGACAGTCCAACAAAAACCAGATCCAGCCAAGACTTTGGGAAAACAGGCAAACCAGGAGAGCAACAGTGCCACCACCCCCGGCAAAACAGAATGAGCCCTCTGCCTAAAGAATGGCCACCACACTCATCCCCCAAGATTCTTGATACACTGGGGAAATGCGTTTGCACTAGCCACATTAGATACAGCCGCCACTGCCAACTTCATTCGCACAGGAACCCTGCGAGAGGGAGATTATGATAAACTTCAGCCTCTGCAAACCCTACTCCAGATAGCGCAACAAGGCATCTATCTACCCAACAGGGGGCAGATCACCTTCTGGATTAGCATTGTTGGCATTTAAGCCGACACAACATTCATTGTCGCCGCAGCTAGAAGATCCCACCATACTAGGCCAACCATGGCTTGAAGACCAGAACTGGGTCCTGGATTACGGGCAAAGGCGAATCTATCTGGGTTACCAAGCGTGGAACTCCATCTAATGGGAAACCTTGCTAGATGCAGATCCAGTGCAAACAGTCGCCCTTGAGCCAATCAACTACCAAATCCCTGAACACTAGTTCCAGCAATTGATAGAGGTTCTCATTACTCACGCTACGGTATTCCAAGTCACTAGTCAACTGAAACAAACTGCTACGCTTCAGTGTACGACTGACTGTTTCTCCCCGTAGCCAAAAACCATAACATAATCAAACAGCAGGTCCAGGAGATGAAGCAACAGAGGATAACTGAACCATCCCAATCACCGTATAATGTCAGTGTAGTGATGGTACCAAAGAAAGATGGGGATATCTGGTTTTGCGTTGACTACTCCAACCTTAATAAGATCACGCACTCGGTCGCACCTCCAGCCATTCACCTGAAGCACACCTTGCGAGTCTTCTGTGAAGCTATCACCTTTTCCAACATTGATATATGCAGCGGGTGCTGGCAGATACCTCTGCACCCTGACTTGAAACTTTAAGCTGCTTTTACCACTCCAGATGGAGAACAGCTGCAGTTCAGAGTAATCCCATTTGGTTTAAAAAAACACACTAGCCACCTACCAAAGAATGAAGAACTCCGTCGTCCTGGCAGGGTATGTGGAAAAATACTGCACTGTGTACAAGAAGGACATCATCACCTACTCTTAAGAGCTGGAAAGAACACCTCACCTACCTGACTCTCCTTCTTGAGAGGTTGGCTATTAACGATATTACAGGTAAGTTGGACATGTGTCACTGTACCATTTACTACCTGGGACACGTGTCAAAGGATGGAAAACTACCCCCAGGAACAAAAGGTTCAAGCCATTTTGGAAGCAATCCCACCCACCAAGAAACATCTGAGGCAATTCCTAGGGCTATGTAATTGGCTCTGAGATTATTTACCCAACATTGCCCAACTCATGGGATCTCTCCACAAAATTTTTTCGAAAGGCTATTACTGCAAAACACTCTCTGACACCTAGAGATGTTTCAGTGACTCCAAACTGACTTACAACTGATCTTAAAAACTGCTGTAAGTAACCAAGGCCTGGAAGCCATACTGTATCAAGAGGTGCCCCATGGCCATAAGCGTATCATCAGTTACAGCAGCATCCTGCTGAGTTCTACTGAAGAGCACTATCACACATACGAGCAAGAATTCTTAGCCAATGCATGGGCAATCTGCAAATACTGGTATTATCTGGAGGACGATTCTTTGTCATCTGCACAGATAACCAAGCACTCTCATAGCTGCAAACAACCAAGGACAAGAAAACCAAGTTAGCACAATGGACAGTATTCATAGAGGAAGTTGACTTCACTCTCTAGCACTGCCCAGGATGAACAAATGAGCTTCCAGATGCCCTGTCACGCCTTCCGGACAGACATCAGAAGACTTCTGAACTCCATAATTGGGAGAGAGTCATGCCACCAACACCGCCACCCATACCACCACCCACTAAGATAATGCTGCAGCAACTTAAGTACACTAATAGCATGGATGTAATCATGACCATTCTGCAGAATGATCCAGAATCCACGAACCTGGTATACATCCAGCCCGACCAATACAAAGAGGCCGATGGAATCATTTGGAGTCTTCCTAGAGGATAGAAATAGTGGAAGAAATGGGTGGCCCATGCCCTGCTGCATTCGCTCTGCCAACATTTGCATGACCACCCTCTGGCAGGCCACCCAGGGACAAAAGAAACCATCCATGAGGTAATGAAGAGATAAACCTGAGCCAGCATATATAAAGATTTCCATGAGTATGTCTGCCAGTCTGAGCTCTGTGCCCGTGCCAAACCAGGGCAAGCTGCTAAGTCATCACCAACTCCAAGGCAACCCAAGCCCCCCTTAACCCAGGTTACTTTGGATCTCATGGGCCTATACCCACGCTGCGCTACGGGGAAAAGTTATCTCCTTGTTTTCACCGACCTATTCTCGAAATGAATTGAGGCTTTCCTGCTACCTAACACCAAAGCTGGGACCCTCATCAAGAAAATGCAGCAAGAATTTGTTCTTCGCTGGGGCTACCCACAGTGTCTACTCACGGATAACAGGGTGCAGTTTACCAGCAAACAATGGGCTGCAGCCTGCCAGAAGTGGGAAGTTCAGACCTGGGCAACACCTGTGTACCATCCCCAGGCCAACCCCACCGAACGACGCAACCATGAGATTAAGAAAGGATTCCGAATTTGCATCTCAGAAAACCATGTCCAGTGGTACCAGAGATCCTCTTCATGCTCCGGCGACGCAGAAACAAAGCCATCTGTACCACTCCCAGCAAGCTGCTACTCTGAAAGAACCTCCGCAGGGAATGGAGATGGGAGGAAGGCACCCTCATCCATACCTCAAGCAAAGTAAATCTGCCTTCGAGCCTTGGCTCACCACAGCAATGCACATTAAACTCAGTGATGATACATTGCCAGAAAATATAATGTGGCATCGTCAGTTGACACAGCATTTGAGATCGGACAGTAGGTCCTCATCTGAAACCATCACCTGATCAACCAACAAAAGGGGTACAGTGCCAGTTTTGCCCCTCAATGGGAAGGACCTTACACTGTGGCCGAATGCAGAGGGCAAGTCAACTGGGTAGAAAGGGTATCCGAACAGATCCAAAAGATGTCATAGAAGCAGATGAAGATAGCACTGAACCACAAGATACCACAGCAGCACATGCCCCCTTCAATGGTACCTCAACACACCCATCAAGAAGCCGCCCTATCTTCTGCTACCAGCAATGCCCAACCAACAGAACCACCACCCCACATCGAGGAGCAGGTCCATTTGCAGATCCATCCCGACCCACCTGATGAACCCGCCACAATTTGGATCTACCCAAAAGAAGACCCCCAGCCCAACCACAAGGCAGGGGTAACCACCCGACAGACCCACATCATGCCGCCACCCACGGCTAACCTTAGTGAGACCATTCGAGAGGTGGACCGCCCCTCCGACCACCAGACGTCACCAAGGCCCTCTTCTCGCTCCCAACTGCATGAGCAGTCATTGGACTTTGATCCAGCCCTTCTGGATAGTGGACAACCTGAACTGCTCATCACCCATACCCATCAGCATTCCAGCTCCTGGGACACCACTGGCCATTGTCGCCAGTTGCCTCCTTTGCACCAGCTGCCTTTCATGCGTAACCACAAAACAGTGGTGATCGAGCTGCTAGAGCGCTCGCCTTCCACAAAGACAATCTAGATTCTATCCCCTGCGAGGTCACTTCGCATGCAGGAATCGTGCCTGGACAATGCTGTTAGTCCTCTGTTTTCTAGAGGATCTCCCGTTTCCCCCACCCTGACATTCTGGATGCTGCTCCAAATCAACCTCATTATATCCCTCATTGATTCTCAAGACCTTAGATGTTAGCCACCCAAACCTCTCAACTCACACCCCTCAACTAAACAGTGTTTGTGAACAGTTAACTTTGCATATGTATATTTTTGCATCAGCTACACACAAGTAATTTAATATGAAATATTGTAAATGTACATTTTTGGCTTTGTGTAAAGTACTAACATTTGTAATTTTATGGATCATTATTGTTTCCTTATGTACTTAACTGTGTACAGAAAACAGAATCTTGTAATTTTCAGAATGTTTATTGTTATTTTGTGTTATAAATTATATATTTTAATTTTTTTCTTGTGCTTCACTAACAAGTTCATTACTATGTGAAAAAAAAACACTCTTATACATCAATAAATTCACTGAAATTCTGTACTCAAATTCCGAAACTTCGCAACTACTGCCACGTGACTCGCTTGTCGAAAACTTATCAGAACTAAACATATGGTGAACCTATTACAGAGCTTGATGCTGTCAACAAACAGCAGTGAAAGGACGGGAATGACCTGCCTTCCTAGAACTAGTTTATCCGCTAGCAGTTTACATTTGGCAACGCGGTAGTTTCCAGGTAGTTGTTTGGGGACAGTCTGGTATTGGAGATCTTTATCACACTTTGGGAAAACCTCACGTTCCAAAGCGAGAGCTGAAACACAGGAGTGAGACAGCGATATGGGCAACAGTTTGCTACCTGCACGGTACCAGTGGCGCAGACAAGCCATTTTAGAACCTGAGAGCATCCACTACCCTAGCCAGTTAAATTTAGCTCAATTTAATATACAATCTTCACTTAAAAATGGGAACTGTCTCTGCCAAGACTTATAAACTTCAAAACTCTAACTCTAATAGACTTGTTCAGATGATGGTCTTGTCCCCTAAGAAACTAAAATGTAGTGTCAATTAATCGAAATGGTCAGGCAAACAAACTAAATGAAAACTTAATAGATTTAATTCTTACATCATCAACTTTTTCAACGTACGATGTAAGCAATATTTCAACTTAAACTTTAACTGCTGTAACATCAGTACCAGACTGACGCTAACCATAGTACACCAAGCTCGTCTATCCCACCAAATGATGCTCATCCTTTAGCAATTCCTTCATGCCTATGCTTTATTGGCCTGTTGCTAGGCACTCGTCAGCACTCACAGGTGCACTCTCACTCTCATCAGCCTCCGCAGCTGCCAACCTTACTATTTCCTCACCACTCGGGGTGCCTACAAGCTCACGCACTCGGGTGGTTCAGCTTAGCTCAGTGTGCGCGCACACACCATGCCACAGCCACCTGGGTTGGGCCCACTCTTCTGGCCAGCTGACAAATACATGCTCATGCTACCATGATAGCATATTGTATGGAAGCCCAGGCCAGCATGACTTTGTACCTGGCCCGCATGCTTGGCAAGACTCAAACCTGACTTTAGCCATTGTGCTATAAAATCAATTTATAAATAGCATTTGGAATAACCAGAAATATAAAATAAAGGTGTAAACACTGCCTGAGTTCTGACTCTACTCTGTCAAAACAAAACTAAATTCCTTAAACCCAAATCAAAACATAAAACAATTAAATTGAACATCTCACAGTAAGGTATGCATAAGAACAAAAAAGTGTCAGTTATGTATTTTGCAGGGCCCCGAGAAACTTCCCAATAGGACATTGTTAGATAAATCTTGCATAATCATTGTCCAGAACTATGTGCAATGATCATTGATTGTGGTTCCTTCACAAATTCAGCAGCCTTATGTAAGGTGGCTAGCAACAAGGAAAACATGTAAAAGTCAGGGAATTTCACATTTCTGGAAAAGTCTGGGAAATGTAAGAGAAATTTGTGTGAAGTCAGTGAATTGGGATTAAATAGTTATACGTGCATTTAATAAGAAAATAAATATTTTTGATCTTTGCACTTTTGCTACATGCCATCTCATGGATCATACTGTTGTTTTAGTTTACTCAACCTTTGTAGGAAGTTTTATGAGCCGAACGACAATTTTGTTGCTGTATATGTAATAATAACAATAATTATACATAATTTTGTATCTGAACTATTTTTGTTGATACATCAAGCATTGGCATAGTGGAAAATATTATTTTATTTGCAAGCAGAAGATTCCTAATTAAAAATAATAATTTAAACAGTTTTAGTGGTTCTCATAGAATTTATACATTGTATTATCTTGTCATTGTATGGTGGCTTAGTTTCTAATCCTAAGAAAGCTAGTACTCACCTTTTTCCATATGCCATTTTTGTAGCTTTATAATTTTTTAAGTATTTTATATTACTTACACAAAATTTTACTACATTTTATAATACTTACTACATTATACATTTTATGATACTTACCATAAAAAAGGCTATGTTAATGCCACCCATAAAAAGAATGTGTAATTTTTTAGGAAACAACACAACAAATATTTATAATTTTCGCAATGTATGTTAGTCAGGCAAATGTTACAGGATACCTGTAAAAATCAGGGAAATGTCAAGAAATTTGTAATAAGGAAACTGGTAGCCACCTTGTTATGTTGTTTATTGGCCTGTGCCTAACTCAATGGAGATTCATACCGCCTCTTATCTTGCGGTTGCTCTTTGAACAGGAACTGTAGATTTTTCCCGCTGTAAATAGTGGAAGGTGAGCTACTATGTATCTGATGAGGCAGTGCATGAAATTATAGGGGATGACAACGTTCGGGAAAGTGTGGCTCAAACATCTTACAGCAATATTTTTAGTATTAGTCCCAAGCAGTTACCTGCCATGCTTTTTTATTCATGTCAACCTGTAATGATATAAGGATCCATCTGGTTAGGGTAGACCATAATCAAAAAACTGAATCACCAAAATATTAAAAAATCTTACTTATACTTATTCAGTGTAATCATAATTGAAAATTAATTCTTCTTCAGTCGAGGAATTTTTTTTTTAACATCAATAGATTACATACATGTTTTTCTGCATTTTTCAAGTGTTTTGCAAGTGGTGCAAGCAGAACTCACAGTTTTCTTTTAAATTAAAAAAATTGGTTAATTTTGATAGGAAAGGTAGATCTCATTCGAGTACAATGATAATCATTGTGGATACGCTTGGTACATACGCTTGACACGACCATCCGTCAGCAGTTCTGCACAAGTGAGAGAGGAATATGTTAGCGTGTTATCTCTATAGGTTGCATGATTATGTTTCACGGACACCATCTGCCACGAACAGCAACTAATTTCATGAGTTGGGTAACTAGCCTGGCTGCAATGCTGAAAATATTGTAGTCTGCCACGAGATTGTGTGTAGGGGGATTTCACTTATTTTTATTTAAACAAAATTATAATTTATTCCAGATTTCCTTGCAACACATGCAGATTTACACTTTACAGATATTAATATCTGAAACTAAGTACAGTAGAGTCCCGTTGTAGCGAGATGTCACGGTTATAGGTTCAATCCTCGCTGTTGCCGAATTTGACCAATTTTGATCCCCAGTACGTCCTACTACTTAACAATCGCCCTAAAATTGCTTTTAAATTGTGTTCAAACCATCATAATGTAAAAATATCTTGTCATATAACTCATTGCATGAAAATGAATGGAAAATCTGCCTCACCATCCAAGTATAGCCTCTCAGCCTGCAATCAGTTCCTCGGCCTACACAGCATTGTCCTGCAATCAGTTGCCCGGCCTACGCAGCATTTCCCGCTATCGCTTACTTGGCTGCCAAAGCACTGCCCTGCAAGTGATAAATCTCACGTCACAGCTCCGCACGCATAATTCTCACTCCTTTTTTACAGGATTTTAGTGCCTAAAATTAGGGTGCGTGAATTATGCAAGAAATCACGAAGACACGTGGATGTAAACATTAAAATGGGGTCTACTGTAAGTAATCCCTCGCTAACCATGCGGGATGCGTTTTTTTAAAACACAGCACTTTATTTATTAATAATAGATATGAAGATACATATTCAAAATTAAATAACTCGTGTGCTGGGGTTAGCAGCAAAAACATTGCAGTGTGCATGTAGCTGGGCGAGCACCTAGATCCTTGCAGCGTGGCCGGATGCGGCGGCTTGCCGCTGTCGGTCACTACAAGATTATTCTGGTGGCCAGCGGCCGGCCACCGCCCACCACTGCCATCGTTATAGGTCCGATTCACATCGTAACAGCGGCCCGGTAATGGGAAAGCATGACATGCACGTTAAACTCACAAACAGTGTATTTTTGGCCAGCATCTTTATTGCCATGTTCCTCTGCACACGCAATTTTACATTTAAAAAAACCACCCGCATACAAATAAACTCCTTGACTGATTTTGTTTACATGTTTATAGCATGAGCGCAGCAGCCAGAAATTGATAACAGGACCAGTGACCTTAAAGTGTCAACAATCTGGTGCGGTCGAACAAAGTGCACGCCGCATGAGGCCGTTAGCATTACATGCCTCGTTGAGAGAAATATGCGGCGTGAAATATGAAAGGAAAATTTTTTCCCCTAATTCGGTACCATAAAATTAGGATGCGTGAATTGTGCCAGTGCGAGAATTATGCCAGTAAATACGGTAGCCACTGGAAAATTATACGTTTTCAACTAACAAAACTTGCATGGTGCGTGACTTACTCAAAACCAGCAAAAATTTGAGAAAATTTTATCAAAATGGATTAAAATTACATTTGTTATAGCACAGCGATAAAATATAGTAGTAGTAGTTTTGTCCCTATCTTTAATTGGTATGCCACAGTATTGTAACACTCTCCTTCCTCCTGAATACTAATTACTTTTAATATCTCTGGACTCCAAGTTCTCTATACTCGATCCAACGTTAACTCTGGTATACTGCAATAGGAAACAATGTACACCCCGTACATGGGAGGTAGTCGAGATGGTGGCTAAATAAGTAATATCATTTAAGAAAATATATATCTTTACTATAACAACAATTCTGAATAACAAGACACAATATATTAACTTTACAGGACAACAATAGAATTACGTATTATTACGTTACTGACAATAATGATACTATTATGTTATGCCACAAGGGCTTACAGTTACAATACAGCTCAACTATGAGTTTACAGTTACGTTATAAATTATACTCAATCAATGATTAACTGGATTCTCAATATCCGCAGCTATGCCCTAACCTTGCCACAATTACTTTACAAGGGGAATGGGGATGATGGCTCGTAACAGGAATGGCTCCCTATCGCAAACACGTTTATGCTCACCCGATATATCTGAAGTTCTGGTAGGCCTTAGAACTCACTGGGCCTAAGTCGTCTGCTTCCTCTTCAGCCTGCAATCTCACTCACAAGTATAAAGCTTCACGTTGCGGTGCCGTCTGGGGGGGGGGACCAGCGTCATGCGGGGTCGCTTTTATAGCTGAGCCAAGTAGAACAAGATTGCGACATCACAATGCCTGGCAACAGTTGTATCCCGGATGACCTAAAGTGGTATAACGCCGCCATATGACGCTACACTACTACCCCCCCCCTTTTTTTTTGTCCCAGGCATCCCGGCTTTGGAATGGACCAAGGGTGCAGAAGATGACAAGGGTGTGAGGGAGAGAGGCACAAGCATCAGGTGGATACATCAGTGTTAGGGGTGCCCTAAGAGCTCAAGGTAGGTGTCGTACATTGCGCAGGGTGCCATACCCAGAAAACTGAAAGCGGTATCAAGGGAGCAACTACAAGTAGGAGCCACTGTCAAAAAAATATTGTTGTTAACAAAGAAGTTGAAGTGAAACAAATATAGAGTAGTTAAGTTATTAAATCATTATATGGGGCAAAAGGCAAGGCAGGGTAAATGTAAAATATTATAGTGATACAAGAAAATTGGCTAACCAGAATAAAACGATAAGTACTAATCATATTGTAAGTGCCACATAACGGGGAGTGGGGAGGGGAAGTGTCCACGGCTACATTTAATAAGTACATGCAAATAATGTTCCCCCAATGGCTAGGCCATGGGCACCGGGAGGCGGGAGATTGGAATAGGCGCCTTTTTAGTGAACACTTCACATCATGTCAGAGATACAAAGATATAAATAAAAGTGACTAGGCATGGCCCGCTGGCTGAAGGTACAGAATAAGAGTACAAAGTATGTGCCAAGATTGCCTGTAGGATGGCATGAATACAGAAAGGGTTTGAGAAAGACAACAAAACAAAAGGTTGGTAGTAAAGTTAGTAGCGTGCGTGGTGTGTAAAATAAAATGCACATTTCACAGTTGGTAGCTCTCGGGGCACGTAAAAGAAAATTGATACTACACAGTTGGCAGCATGCAGCACGTGCTCAACTGTCGAGAAAGGAATGTGATGTTGGCTACAACAAGCGTGCACGAGTATAGCGATTATTTGTATATGTGAAAACTTATATGATTAATGGCTTAAGGACTTCTACTGATGACAGATAAGTAAAACACATACCATAGGCTGAGTTACACAAATAAAATGACATGGAAAAGTAGATAAACCTTGTAAGTTACTGTACGTAGCGTGTAAGATAGAACTCTGTCGACTAACTTTGGTATAACTTAGAAGCTAAGAAACATGGTAAATTACAATAGAAGTATTTAAAAACACATAATAAAAGAAAAATTTGTTGGCAAAAGTTCATAGTGTGATAGTGGTAGTCCTGCATGAAATGTTTGTTTCTCACCGTAGCACTTTTGTACGTTCGTAAGGAGAATATTCACTCAGTAAGGGAAGTTTGTCCACATACGTAAAATATTGTAAAGCACTGTTTGAAAGTTAGTTTGTCACACTGGCTTTCCCTGAAAGTCTGTAGGTACAAGCACTTCGTTATTAGTGTCTTTCACATAATTGTGTAGTGTGAGAGCTGAATTGGGCTTACCACTTTTGGATGCATCATTCACAATGTGAATATAATGCCTGTAGGCTATATGAATAAATAAAAACATATTAAAGAACTGAAAAACAAGTTACATGGAAATGAATAATTAATCTACCGTACAGCTATTCACAATATGCTTACATGCTAATGGATTCTGTATACAAAAAATTTTTTATTGAACTCTGTACATACAAACAACACAAATCTCTGCAGAGATGAGGAAGGGTAATAAAAGTGGAGTACTCCAGTAAGGTATCTTGTAGACTATTGAACACAGGTCACTTTAGTGACCGAATAAAAGATAAGTGTAGTGGAAAAAAAACGCACTGCTCATAAGACAGGACATGATACTATACACACCATGACCGTCGACACGGACCAGCAGTTACAAGCAAAATGCTTGAAATTAATTAGAGTAGTAAAACAGACAAATGTAACATTCCAATGAAAGGAGCAAGGAATATAACCTAACCTAGATTAAGAATGAAGAGCAAATAAGCAATACCATAAAACAACATACATTACTAAGAAGTACTGGATCTAACAAGCATTATGAGGAGATTTTGTTTGTTTTGCTACATTGGAACTTTATCTTTTTCAATTTTTTTTTTGTTTTCTCTTTGTTTTTCTTTGTATGAAACTGCTATACTTTGAGAGAAAAGGCTAACTCTCACTTGTAATTACTGCAAAGAGCAATGGTAATACTTATACTACTCTCATAAAGATGAAAATAAAAGGTAAGTAATATATACCAGACCAATGCATACTTGTTTGTTTCTATGTGAGCCTCTGGCTTATTCACTTTATTTTGTTTCTTTTTAGTTTCAAATGGCTGCTTGTTCTTTCTTATAGTCTAGGGATGCCATGAGGCAGGTAATCAAAGAAAATCGCTTATATATATTGACTCCTAACCCTAAGTGATAATTACATCAAAGAACATGATACTACCCTGTGAGAGGGAGTAAAATAATTAATCTTAATGTCAAGTAGGAGTAGATATTGACTTGTCAAATACTAATCCCTTCATGAAAAGTATTGTAAAACATTGTCACTGCTCCTAGATCAGGATAAAAGTGCAAAGTCTGAAACAACTTCTATGCAAAACTGCTAGAGCCTTGTCAATTATTCGTAAGCACCACACGCCAGGAGGCATGCCATCTCAATTCTGAATTATATGTGCACCTTTAGTGTCCCTTGGCCACTGATAATAAGTTAACATGAGCTCTATTGAATGGCCATACTTCACGGATTTACCTAAGTGAGTGAATAATGCATGGTCCAATTTCATGTCGAATCATAAAACGTATTACACATACTTATGTCCGTGAAAAATGCAAAAGCAGTTAGAACTGCAATTACACATATGTACTCATCTTCATACCTCTGGAGCAATTATGCATGTAGTTGAAGCTTCGTAAGAGCCACTAGTGTAGGCTGGAGCGTAATCACTGCAGTATTATGCATAAGGCCAGGAAGCAAACTGTCTGATCTCTCAAAAACAAATATAAGGAGGGAGGGAACGTTGGTCACTGATAATAAATTGATAATAGTCCCAAGTAAGGGTAACATTCTACACATTTACTTCATTGAATGGTGAAAATAATAAAATCATAGTTCAATTCTGATGTCGGCCCATAAAACAGCTCACATACACGGAGGTCCTTGGACAAATGGAAAAACAGTCTGAACTGTAATAAGCCATATTATATATATATATATATATATATATATATATATATATATATATATATATATATATATATATATATATATATATATATATATATATATATATAGACACACACACACACACACACACACATATATATATATATATATATATAAATGCATTTTGTGCAATCGTACATGTAGGCAAAGCCTTTTAGAGGCAAAAGTGTAGTCCTGGGGTGAACCAATGCAAGATCACCCATAATGCCAGATGGCATACTAACTGATGCTCTCAATTACAACCATAAATAATTAGATAACTCTGATTACTGGTACAAGATGTCAATATCAACCCTAAAGTGAAAAATAATTAAGTGATGCCCCCTGAAGGGAAGAAAACATATAACAATCATAAGGGGAACCCCAATTCTTATCAAAACATCTCAAATAACTGGCATGCTTATAAAAGGGTAAGGGCAGTGTGAACTGCAATAACAAAAAATTAGATACTCATAGAAGCGTATCTGATGCAAAATATAGATAAGTTTATGTGTTGCAATAGTTAAGACTTTAGGCCTAAGCATTATCATAATGATATTTGTTAAAACGCCCGGCGGTGTTATGCTCCAACTTGAAAATGTCCTTCCCTGTATAGCAAAGTCTGCATGACAAAATAATGCTTATATAAAGGCACTTATAATCAGCTATGGCTGAGATACACACAGCAACGATGTATAGAGGGGATTGAAAGTTCCAAACAGGTCTTACTAAAGCAGGTATAGCTGGGGAACCGAGCTTATTTATCATGGTCAAACTTAGGCCAAGTGGAATCTCTCTATAATTTTATATTATCGTATAATTCTTCGTCGACGTCGTGGAGACTCGTACACACACAAATAGAATGTAGTTAACATATAGGAAACAGAATATATCGGCCATTTAATTGCTGTTAGAAATAAAGACATGCGGACATTAAGTGAGCTCTAATTAAGGATTGGCAATAATATCAAAATTCATTTTTTAAACATTGACCTGAGATATAGGGTGGGATACTGTAAGGCATGAACAAAATAAAATGCCTTAGTGTAGCCTAGGCATTATGAAAAATTAAAGGAAGCTAATTGTGTGCATTAAAATTGTCATAAAAATATAATGAACACAATGAATAAATAAAATACTACCAAAACACTGTCTGATAGATTAGCATCGCTAATACGTGAGGTCAATTATATACATAACAAAATTGTAGAATGGATTTCCATTATAAATAGGCATAATACAGGCAAAACAAGTAGTTAAAGAAAATACTCTATTTGGCGCTTGTGCCCTGAAAAGAATATTCCCAATAGCATGAGTAAAACAATCTCTGATCAAAAATATTAACTTAACTGGTAAGCTGAGGCTGGTCCTATAATGTAACTGAACACATGACTAATAGCCTGTGTCCCATGCTGAAATTGCCAGGTGGAATTAAATGTATTTATAAATACATGGACCACATTGCCAGGATTGCAACCTGTTAAACACAATATAAAAATACTCCCGCCATGGGGGGGGGGGGGGGGAGAAAATGAAATATTGGTGTGGCGATAATTGGTCTAACAACTTGTGTGGTGACATAAAACAACATGGATAAATACTTAAATAAGGCCGAAAGTAGTTAATTAGTCGTATAGCAAATGTGAAACTTCATGCTTGTGGCTTTAATGGTAGACTGGGTAGGGAGAGATTAATAGTTCTCGTTCAGCTCAGTGGTAACAGCAGATGCTTGTGTAGCGGTTGTCAGGCGGAGGTATGATGCAACACGCCAGCTGCTGAAACAAAGAGAAGGCAATAATACAAGTCTGCTACGGCCATGTGGGTGGAGATAGCACTTCTCCCACTGCAAGCTGCGTGCCCTGCGCCAAGCGTTGCCACGGCAATGCATGAGGTGTGATGAGCATGGCTCTGCCCACAGGAAGTGCTACCAACTTTGGATGGCGGCGAGAAGAGCATTCTGGCTATGGCGTGGAGCAGCGAGAAGAGAGCAGTGAAGTTGGCGTGCCTGAGATTCCCTTCTCCGAGCGCTAGCAGCAGAACAGTAAGCTGTGATCGGGCAGGAAGGAGGCTTAGAATGTATGTCGGGACTGCTGCTCACTGCGGCAGGCGGCCGGAGTCTAGGCGTAGTAGGCACATCCCAGGTAGCATGCGCTGCGTGACACTTGGCGCGATGGGAGGACACAGATAGCTGAGCACACTCAGGTTATCACAGGGCATACGACGGACTTAAAGAAACTGTAACACATTTTATACAAGACTGAGACACTGACACAGAAAAATTGAAAATACAGAGGGACATTAGAAAACACTAGCGGGCGGGCACTAACTTACAATGGTGCATACAGACTGTATCAAATTTGGAGACACCAGACTTATTTGTCTGTACGCGAATAGTGGATTCGCCCAACACATCCACAATATGATACGACCCGCAAAAGCGATGTGTTCGGGCCTTATGTCTACCTCGGTTACGCACCAAAACAAAATTGTTAACTTGTAATGTGTTTTTGCGGTGCGTTTTATCGAAGTTAGCTTTCTGAAAGCTTTGAGCCTGAAGTAAGTTGTTGCGGGCAGTGTTACAAGCTGCTAAAAGTTTCTCGTGCCAATCATGCCCCTGCTCAGAAAACTTAGTAGCGACGACCTGGGCGGGGAGGACGGCTTCAACCCCATGAAGCAAGTAAAAAGGAGTAAATTTGGTGGAGCTGTTAACACTGGTATTATGATTGAATTGAATGAAGGGGACGTACAAATCCCAGTTAGACTGGTCAGCATTGGCACAGGCCATGAATTGCTCACCAATGGTGTGATTATTCTTCTTGACCAAACCCTTGCAGCGAGGGTTATAGGCGGTAGTAGTGAGTTTCTTGACACCAAGTGACTTAAGGAGGTTGGAAATCAGCTCGTTCGGAAAACTAGTCCTGCAATCTGTGAGTATCTACTCAGGGCAGCCGAACTGTAAGACTACTTCCTTAATAAACTCTGTGCATGTGGCCACATCAATAGACGGGACTGGCTTAGCACAGATGTAACGGGTGGCATATTCCGCCGTAACGAGGATGTACTTACTGTGACGTGTAGTGGTGGGTAAAGGCCCTTTGGCATCCAGAGCCCAAGTTTTAAGAAGTGGCTGGGGCGGTATCGGGGTGAGCTGGCCCATGGGTTGAGAGGTGATGACTTTAATTTTTTGGCGTTCGGGACGGGATTGAACATACTTTTTGACGTCAGTGGCCATAGTATTCCAGAAGTAAGACTATTTGATTTTACGCAGAGTTTTAAGCACGCCAAAATGCCCTCCCCCAAAAATAGTGTTGTGGTGGGCCTGGATTACTTCAGGGACATACAGTCAGGGAACAAGTGTCAATTTAGATAACCAGTGGGGTGAATGGACCTTTAAAAATATTTTGCCATTATTGGCAATAGCATAACAGCAACTTAATCTGCAATATTTCGTGTCAGCTTGTTCAGGGTGCAATAAGCCTGTTTCAGTTTACAAATGTGGGGTCATTATCGAATTCGCAGATGAAGGGAGAAGTAGGAACAGTAACTGGACACAAATGAAACACAGACTCGTCATCTATCTGAATATATTCTTGGGCATTCATATAAACAGGGAGAAAATGAATAATGTCATTAAAAAGGATGATTAGAATAGTGCACTTGAAAACAGAGTCAATGCAAGTTGTGGCAAGGGTAGCATCATGGCGTTGTTGAATGACTTGAACATTCACTTGGTAAAGGGTAGTGATAATCTTGGTTATTAAATGTATGGGAAAAATGTCCTCATTGGCTACGGCAGTGGCAATTCTATCTTTCGCACTCAGGTCACGCGCTGAAATAAAGTGGTGTTTGACCTCATCCCAATGTTGCCAAATATACTAAGCCACAGTCGCATTAATCTCAGACGCCTTTGCAGGGTTTTGAAAAATGGCTTTGGCCAACACCTTAAATAGTGAAGTAAACATCATCATGTCATCCTTGACTGTGTAGGGGGTGTTGTGAACAGTAACTGTCTGAGTAAGAATGTGTGGGGCTGTGGGGATGCGGCTGAGAGTGTCGGGAAGTGTGTTTAATTTTCCCTTAACAATATTAATTTGGAAATCAAACTCGCTTAAGGCGATTGCCAGCTTTTGTGTGCAAGCATTATGGTCCGCCATGGTACGGAGGTATCTTAGACTGGCATGGTCGGTCTCAATAGTAAACTTACGTCCATATAAGTATTGGCAGAAGTGGGTACACAAATACTTAATGGAAGATAGTTCTCTCTCGATTGTGGACCAACGTCCTTCTCGAACAAAAAATTTCTTGGATGAGAATGCTACAATTTTCCGCTGTTTGGAGTGTGGGTCAATTTGGATAAGCGCTCTCCCCCCCCCCCCCCCCCAATCCTCCTACTGCAGTTTTGCTGGCGTCGCATGCGAGAATGATGTCGTGACCCTCATTAAACTTCTGTAGTAAAGGCACCTGAAGAATGGCTTGTTTTAACTCAAAAAATGAATGTTTGTGATCTTTCTCCCATTTAAAAGAGGTTTTGTGTTTGGTCAACTCAATCAGTATGGAAAAAAACTGGCGAAAATCTGTTAATATGTAGCTGTATTCAATTCCACTTATAGCTTGGATGTTATATTTAAATGGAATTTGTTTTCATTTAACAATAACGTTCGACCCACTTATGCCAAGTTGTTTGAAACCAAACACAGTTGACAGCACAATGACCGTGAACGACTACGGAAAAGCGGAACTGGTTCATAAAAACGGGGTCAAGGTAGAAAGGGCTGGATTCTATTATTGAACAAAGCGCTTGGTTTGGTTAAAGAGGGTGCTTAGAAGGCAAAACGGAAGAATGTGACACATGATAGCTGTACGCGGCGGCGGGGCGAGGGTGTGGTGTTATGGCAGACAGATAACAAAAGCGCGCTTCATACGGTCACGAGTCCCACCGCAAGCCTGTTTTAACTGGTGAGATTACAATTTTTTGTGGAATATTTTTGCAATTTTTTGACAGTTCCTCAAAAAGACCTCGTTATACACGTGTTCTCGCAGTTGCCGTGCTCACTACAGCTTGATTCTATTGTACTCAATCTTACAATACATCCAGGTCAACATTATAATCTTGTTCACACAGTAAGTTTTGGTATTCTTATTTATCTAAATTATTATATAAGTTGATTTATATGATTAATTACCAAAAGAATATCAACACACACTAAAAAGGAGGGGAGTGGATTGTGGTAGGCCAACAGATTTCTTTACAGTTGCAATTAGAAAAGAATCATAGGGTGTGAACTAGTCAAAAACGAGTAATTAAAATAAAAGTTGTAGGAAGTAAAAGTAATAATAAAAAGATTCAATAAAAGCATGATTAAGAGTTATCACTTTTACTGATTTTTGAATTACAAATCATTGCCTTTAACAAACTTGCCACAGCTCTACCCTTATTCGTACCACCTCGGTGGGTACTTACGAAAGCGGACTGGGCTCATGTCCAGCATTCCCTCTGCTTAACAGCTGAAGTTCCCCTTAATGTGAAGCTGGGGAGGCTGCCAATCAGTCTTCACCTTGTGGTTGTAGGTGTATTTCTTGGTGGAGCGATGAATGCAGGGATGCTGTTCGTGCCTGACAACGTGCACTCAGATGCTTTAGTGCTCACCCCTCTTAAGCTAACGTAGAGATCTTCTGCTTGTTGAGCTCAGGCGCGACATATCATCAAGGACAGCCTGCGGGAATCCTGGGGACACTTCATTTCGTCTCTGACGGTACATGCTACCAATAATTTTATCTGGGGCAATGTTCGAAAGTTGTGTGGACAATGTGTCAGCACATAGGTTACTTTTCTTTGGGTCAATAATAGGGTTGTGCGAATATTCAAAAATTCGAATATTTTCAAATAATAAATCATTATTATTCGTATTCAATAAATGTATACCAGATGTTGAAATTTCTAAGCATTCGAGCAAATTCGAATACAGAATTTTAACCAACTTGTTACATAAATCTTTGCCTATACTCGGTTATATGTGTACAAGCCTTACTAAATTAATTGTCTTTTAGTGCTGAGCCGATACCGATACCTGATGTCAAATATCTGCCAATATTAGCAATATCGGCCCACTAATATTGACCCACTGGAACCAATTTTATTTTTAGCCAATAATGAGACCCAATATTTTAGGTTAAACCACAGGATGATAGGGTGGTAATGTTGGAGTAAGAGGGGCTTTACTGCTGCCATTTTTAGTCAGCAGTGACCCTCTTATTCCATATACTAAACTGACAGATTGTCACTCCAGGATGGCAAAGAGAGGAAGGTACATGCCTCCCTGCTGTGAGATAATCATCTACAGGAAGAGGAAAGAGTAAGGAAGAGAGAGAGAAATGCTGCTCCCACCCCACTGTGGCCGCCTGCTGTGTCAGGCACTTTAGGAGATAATCATCTACAGCTTGTAGTGCAGGTCAGTTGCAGGCGCCACACTTCCCTTACCCTTGTCATATCAGTATTTAAAAACTTTTAAAAAAGCAATGATTCTGACATTCGTAACCCGGGAACTGGCAGTGCTTCAATTTTACTCCCAGTAAAATAAGGGAGTGCTGAATTTAAAAACTATACATATTAATCATTTTTCAATTTTTTGAATATGAACAAAGTTGAATTATGCTGAGAAATATGATATACGACCTTGTAGATTTAATCTTTTTAATTTTATTTGTTTAGAACATGCTTAAATTGCCATGACCTACATTTAAAAATAAATTACTAAAGTATATGTTGAGTGCTGCTTTTAATCTCTGATTTTGAAGTATTAATGTGAAATTAATTTTCCTAATGTTTTGTATGTTTACTTAAAGCATCCAATAGTACATTGCGTGACACTGACTTTAACATAGATTTTCATCAGCTTTTGAAAATACTTTTAGTGCTAGTAGAAGTCTTTCAGTACATTACTCATATGTCCATTGTATCTGTATTGGATATAGGTTGTATCGGCAGGAAGTATCGGTTTGTACCGGTATCTGTAAAAACCTTTATTGGCTTAGCATTAATTGTAACCAAAATTTATTTTTGCATGTAAAAAGAGTTGTCATAATAATTTCCGGGCATGACGACCCTTTAGAATGGTGGAGAAGTCAACAGCGAACAATTCCCTCAACTTGTCAAGGTTGCAAGGCATTACCTGCCCATTCCTGCAACACAGGTTGCAACTGAGAGAATTTTCTCAACAGGTGGTGATGTAGTCACAGCTCGTCGTGAAGCCCTTCTCCCTGCTCATGTGGAGCAGTTAATTTTTTTACATGAAAATTTAAAATTACTCAAAATATTTTGTTTCACACAACCTCCAGCAAATATTTATTTACTAGTGGTATCTAATGTTGAGGCTAACTCAAAAACAATTTTTTTACACGTAGGCCTACCATCAATTTATACCATCCATACCAAAAACCATTGAAGGTTTCTCAATTCTTGTGTAATAAGTACTAGCAAAAGGAATATATCTTCTCTTTTGCTGTCCTAAAAACGTCAGCAAAGAACTAAAAATTACTTTTAAAATAATTTTTTCTTACAGATATCAGCAAATGGTTGAATATTTATCAGTGGTGCATTCTGTAGTCATAGTGCAAAGGGATTTTTTTTTACAAGTGTTAACAAATAACTAATTATTTATATGTTGTGCCTTATGTTGTAACTACTAGTGTAAAGTATTGTTTTTGTACTGTAATAAATGTGACCTTACGAGCTAAACTTTCACCTGTAGCATAAAAGCATATTTTTGTTTTCTCATATACATCAACATAAAAGAAGAAGAAACCATTTTGTTTTAAGTATTGGTACAAAGTAACACATTATGTTGGTTTTCAAGACTCTTCAGGGTTTTTATGTAAATATAATAACTTTTGATGCATTTATTGATGAATGAAAAGTAGATTTTTGTTTCTGTTTATGCTAGATTATGCAATATTTGCAATTTAAAAACTAAAAAGCAGTATTTGAAAAAATTAATATTTGTTCGAAAACTATTTGAAACACTAGAACCAGTATTCGCACACCCCTAGTTAATACAATAACAATATTGTTACTGAGGGGACAAATCTATCTGATTTGTTGGGTCAATTTGAGCCATCAAGGAGTCATGTGAGGCGGTGGGTGTCCACTTTGGTGGCTTTTAAAGAATATTGTGGCCACTAGCCAGGGTATTCTAATGTTGGCAAGAAGCAATATAAAAGAACATAAATTTTGGCTTCTGGTAACAAAAGCAGCTTGCTCAAACTTTTGCAGATGTCTTGCTATGCCATTTCACTTGATGCATCTTGCAACATTGTTGATTCTGAACAAATGTCATTTTTTGTGCAATTCTTTTACACCGGAAGTAAAGTTTTTAAAGAGTTTCTTTCGGGATATGGTTTGGGGTATTCTGACTTGCTGCAACATAATGATGTTCCCTGGCTAAGTAAGATCCAAGGTATTAAAAGTTTTTGGCAAACAATAGAAGTGACCACATTCTTTGAAAACTTGATACAGAGGATGTGTGGGAGTTCATAGTAAACAAGTGCAATATAATAGTTCTGAAAGAGATTCTCAAATATTTAAATGCGCCCAACATTGAATTACAAGGTAACAGGACTTTAATATGTGATGTGATTCATAAGCTTTACGCTTTATATAATTTAACAAGCCATTAAAAATCAATAATTTATTCATTTTTTGCTAAACAATTTACAGCAAGATTTCAAGACTTATCAGATACAGAAACTGTTAAAATTTGTAAAAACTCCTTACAAAATTTCTCCAGTGGCAGAATGGACTGACGTAGCTGTGAATTTCGATTTTTAAAACCTATACTTCATATGGAGATAACCAACCTGCAAGCAGATGTTTCCTTGAAAATTTATACACCTGCATCCACAGAAGAATATTAGGATAAATATGTATTAGATAGTAAGTAAATTGTAAAAGACTGGCAATCACTTCAGGTAAATACTGGCCAATTACTTCTCCCTTTCTGTGCGCTGGATGCTCAATATGCCAAATAAATAAATTTCAAACAAAAGTTTCACGTAGCAAAAATTAAAATATATTGTATAAAAATAGAATAATGTTTAAATAATATTTCTTTTTCTAAAATTACAGCAGAACCTTACTAAAACAACATCTCACGGTTTCCAGAAATAAGGTCGTTATGACAGGTTGGTGGCTCTAGATAGGTTGGGAGATTTTTAACTGATTCTGACCCACACTGCAATCCCCTATACATAAAAATTTGCAATCTTTTTGCATGAAGTGTGCGTTCAATTGTCTCTTATGCAAAAATTACATGTTAATTTAATTTAATATAAATTTATTTTAATGAACAGATGTTTTCTTAAAATATTGATACACAAGAGACTTATACTTAGCTATGCTTTGTCTCCCAAAATGTTGAAAATATTGAGTGGCACAAGGATTTACCAAGTATCAGAGGTCCATGTTCAATTGATTCTGGTTTGAATATCAACATTATTTTTGCATGCAATATTAATTTAATTTGATAGATGTGTCCCAAATAAAATGATACTACTTAAAGCTTTCTACGGCCATCTTTGTCACCAACCAATTACAAAAATGTTAACGTTAGACACTATGTTTTTCCGAGCGAAAATTCAATGTTTGGTGGCCTCTTACTAAAGAAGTCTGAAGATATGTCAAGAAAATATTTGCTTTTATTAATAAGCAGATGTCTTCCGGATAAAATGATGCCATAGAAGCATGTCAGTGAATTGCAATATTGGATGTTGCATACTTCTTTGCACAGCAAACTAAACCGAAGCTTCGTTGTTTATGCCGCATACAAACACTACTTTCCAAAACCCAGGTTACTAAATATCTGGTTTCATCACACAGTATAAAGCACTGAAGGAGGTCATGCCTGTTGTGTCTGATGAACCGTAAGGGATGAACGCATTAAAAGGGTGGATGATGGGGGGAGGAGGAGGAGGCGAGAATGAATCTGGTTCTCGTCAAGTGTGATGGATTGAGGAAAGACACAATGGGAGGAAGCCTTGCAGTGATTCCACATTCCAGATTTGTATTTGTGGATTTAATTTGTAGGCATCCACGCAGCTGATGACATATCTAAAAAAAATTAAGCATTAATAATATGTCAACATATAGTAATCCAAACCATAAATAAATCCACGTGGTAATAACACAAGGAAAATTATAAGGCAAGCAAGGGTGAGCACAATAGCAGTACAAACAAGAGGGTAGTCGCATTGTGCACAGAAACATTTGGTGGCCTGTGATGTGAAGGGTGGGGGGAGTTAATATGTATTGTCTAGTGCTATCACCTAGGGGGATAGTATCTATTTTTAGACAGGTTTACCTGGCTAGTGCAGCACTCACCAAGAGAAATACAACATGTCACAACAGAATAAGTGCAACAAATTATTATTTTTTTCTTTTCAGATTCCCCTTAAATTTTTTACACCCGAATTTTTTTAGGGTTCCTCACAAACAAGTTGTTATAGAAAGACAGTTATTTCTTTAAATTGAGTCAATATAGAGAGTTTCCACTGTACCAATAATGCATCTTTATTAGCCACTTTCTTTTTTCGAGAAAAAAATTTACTTCAGTGCATTTTATATGTTTATTTAATTTGTTCTGAAATGCTATAAAAATGTAAAAGCATCTCCTTGCTGACCAGTGAGCTAGATATAGGAAATTAAAGGAGGGAAGGGATATTAAAGTCGGTGGGATTGGGATAAGTGGGAGAACTTGCAAATATTGTAAAAACAGAGCACACATTTTCCTACTGGGCCTTACAAAAAAATGTTTGTACCTTTGCTCTCTTTTTACCAGGGTCCAAAACCACACTATTGAGACTCAGGGTTCTCAGGGATGCTGTGGGTTCTGTGTGTCCGTCTCATCCATGCATACTTACAAACATGTAGTCAATACTATACTTTTACTAAACATCACTTGAAATAAACACTAAATAAAATATATGTGGCTAGGACACTGTCACTACTGAATAAAAGAAGTAAGTTCAGTGTAGACTTTTTTTAATTGCTACTATGTATACACATCAACGTGCTAATGAAATTATGATAATCTCAGTCATGACTAGCCAATTCCGCTTGGGTGCTCCCAGCCCGCAATTAATTTAGCGCACGCCTAGATGGATGATCTCACCAAGGTGTGTGAAAGCACATCCTTCACAAGAGAGGGGGGCCGACAGCCGCTAGGGTGGACTGACGGTTTTTCCCTGAAGACAGGAGACGGTGAATTACAAATTAAACCCTTGATTATATATAGTAACACGTGTGATTACTCGGCATCACTAAAGCAAACTTGTCGGAGCTCGCCCTCCAGCATGTGGGTAGTGTGGTGATGGCCTATACACAGACCCGGCTAGGACGGGAATAATTGCACCGTACACCGTACACAAATTGCTAAATTACATAAACCCTCAAAAGATACATGAAGCAAGATGGGACACGAGATGAGTATTCACCATATATACACACACACACACATGTGTAAAACAAGTTTAGATGGCGCGGATGCCGCTGGATGAAGTTCGTAGCGGACCATGTGGTGCAGGTGAAATGCAATATTTCTTCGTGGAAATAGCAAATTAAATTCAGACAAAATATTATTCTTTCTGAGAAGGGGTTACAGGCTTGTAACATGCCTGATGGCGATAAAATCGAACATTAACATGATTGCGTTGTTAAGTACAAAAAGCATCAATTTTCATGAAATTACATGGAACCCTGACAAATAATTTAACATAGAACCCTTGATAAATTATTGCACATACAATGTGACATAAATAAGCTCTCAGAATGAAACAATGGCGTATACAAGTACTTGGCGTCGGTCGGCCACTTGTTGTATGTGATGTTGCCAAAAAAAAAATATTTAAACAGAAAATACTCTCAAATACATACATAAAAACAAAGCCCTTGAAATTGCGTGTAACAATAATGCAGAAGTTACAATGAAATGCAATAAACAGAGGCGGATGGCGCCTGAGTTAAGTTGCATGGGAAAGGTTCATGCTTCCTTATATATTGGTAGAAAGTTTCCTCATTGAAAACATATTGTTTTTGAGCAGTCGGTCACGTCAGCTAAAGATGACCTCTGTTATTTTCCTCGTCTCACCATGTCGTGCCTTGTGGTGGCTGGTGGCTGCCTTGCAGTGGCAGTCTGTTGTTGACATCTGTTACTACTGATGAAATGAGGAAAGAAAAATAATACATTTGGAAAAACTAAAATATATGAAATACAAACAAGTTGTCATTGCCACTACCTTTCACATATTACATGAATTACTATCCTTGACTGAAATATAGACAATTGAAATACTTCCTGAATATACCAATGACATATATCTAGCTGCAATGCTACAATCACAATGAACTATCTTCTTTCATTTGTAGTGAGAGTGTCCTAGCCACATGCGTTTCATTTGCAAAGTGTTAAAATGTTTAGTAAAAGTTTAGTATTGCCAACGTGTTTGTAAGTACACTCGGGTGAGGACACACAGAACCCACAGCATCCCTGAAAACCCTGAGTCTCAACAGTGCGATGATTGGGAAGCACCGCTGGCGCTCATATCGTCAGTAAGTAATTGTGTCATTGTTCATCTCGTGTCTCACCCACGCTGTCAATATGAATTGTTCATACTCGTTATGAGTTTTTTTTGTACTGAATCACACTTTCATAGGCTGCTAAAAAGTTTAGTCCATTAGTGTGCAGCTTGATTAGATTGGTAGAAATAGATCATGTCTTTTGAATTCGCTTTTATAAAATTTTGAGTGGAATTAATTACAACCTTATTACTAAACACTTGAACTGAATGATTATAATAATTTTAGAAGCAATTCAGTAACATATTAGGATTGTATACAAATACAGTAAAATCCTTTTAAAATATTAAATAGAGTAAGTGAAATAATTTTTCTTTGGTACAATATATGTGAACCGTGTCATTACATTATAGAAAGTATTAACACACAGGTGTTAAATACTGGTCTTCCTATCCTCCTTGTTTTTTAGTAACATAATTATGAAAATGGAGACCATGCTCATTTGCTTTGTACAACTCACTGATATATATATATATAAAATTCATCCCTCATGTATATAAAAAATATTTTGACAGATATTACACATGAATAAGAAAATTTGTAGGACACTCGTCATTCCGGGGTGGTGGTGGCGGCGGTTTTTTTTTTTTTGGGGGGGGGGATATACAATAAAGATATAACTACATTCCTTAGCCAGGTATCAATGTGTGTGTGTGTGCACGCATGTGTGTGTATGTATATATATATATATATATATATATATATATATATATATATATATATATATATATATATATATATATATATATATATATATATAATATATATATGTATGTATATATATATATATATATATATATATATATATATATATATATATATATATATATATATATATATATGTATGTATGTATGTATGTATTCACTATTCAGTGGGAGGTAAGCGACAGTTACAACTGTGCTTAGTGTTTTCATAATTATAATAATTGTAATATGTTGGCTTTAAATAGCCAGTACTTAAATATAATTTAAATTGAAAAGAAAATCATAAATCCCAAGATGCATTCACTGCAAGCAAAGTATCAATATTTGTGTTGCACCATAGAGACCTATCCGTACTATATATAAAAATTAAAACAATTAATTTCCCTAATAGGGTCCGAACTACCGGTCCCTTCCTTGGGCCTGAAAGCTTCACCCTTGCTTGGCTAAAAAAAATTATTGAACTCAATCCAAGGTGCTTAATTGTCAAGGTTGAGAACCTCAAATGTACGCATATATACTTACACAATTTTATTTCTGTGACGACTGCACTTGAAGTAGCATGGAGCTTAATTGAGTGTATTTGCATGAAGCTCAGCGAATAAAATTTCATGTCATCATCATACTTACTGTGTCGTGTTCATTCGTGAAAGAATGATTGAGAGCTTAATAAGCTTTACGTACAATGAAATAGTTACAAATAGAAGTACATTTATGACTGCCATGGTGATATAGTCCTAGTGATCTGGTTCGAATATGGAAAACTGTTTATTTCCCCTTAAATTAACATGCTAGTGATATTGATTAATGGGTGGTAACACTGGCAGCACACTGTCATTCATTTGCCAATTTATATCAAGGGCAGTGCTGATGTTATAGAATTGTATACCAGCATTTACTTGCAATTGATTTAAGTCAAAAGATTTCTGGTTTAACCAATGGATAGGCAGCACAGTTTGTTGTAAGGGTATTGTAGGTGCACGTACATCACACAGATGCGTGGCCTCAACAATAATTTTATCTGGTGTAGCAATTTGACATCCACATGGCACATACATTTCAACACTTCCTAGTTTGTGGTTTGTTACATTAACATTTAAGGAAGTATTTATACATTGCACGAATGTGCCGTCAGGAGGATTGGATAGTACATATTGATGTGGCAAAATATGGTGGATAGAAAATTATGTATCGTGCGAGCAATGAAATTTACATGTGGAAAACAATTTATTAGCATCTGATAGGAGAATTGCTTCTTTTATACATTGAGAAGTACCTCTTGTCAACGAGTCTTTGGGGATGAGTATAACATCCGCTGGCACGTCTGGTGAGGAGGAAATGGCTTTAACAGTGCCTGTGGGCAGATCTATGGCAATGATCGAATATGGGATGCGAACAGTGCATGACTGGTTGGGGAAATGATATGGCATAGGAATTATATGAAGGACTTGCCATATGGATTGAACTCAGGAGAGTAACTTTATCACCATTTGAGTTGTCGTGAATGAACACTCTGTAAGTTGATACGTGTAATATTTAACTATGTCAGCAAGGCCAATACTTAATGTTAGATTTAGTTTGAGCAGCTCCTCATTCATTTCTGTAAGGTCGTTACTAAGCTGCGTTTTGTTAATTGCATTGAGGGGTAGTTTGTTGAGTTGACATGAGTGGATGTAACTTCAAACCAAGTCTTCAAGAACGACATTATTAATAAGTTTTTGGAGGCCAGTGGATAGCAATTGTAACTGGGCCTCAATGTTATCTATTTTGCTGACGGCTGAGTTTTGTTTTTGCAAAACTTGGGAGATTTCATCAATTGTTGCTGCCAGTGAATTTATTTTGCCTTCCACTTTGTGTTGAATGTCATTAATGATTGTAAATGTCACATTAAGAGCCTTTTTTGTACTTTGTATGTTACTTGCAAGCGTGTTGATCTGAGTGTCTAGTTGTGCTTATTCATGAGTGTGTTGCAACACCACGTACTCACATCACCTAGGAACTGGATTCCGCGCTTTGGACGGAATTGCGTACTCACACCATCAAGGAATTCCCTCAGTATTCTGCATTCTACCACTTTAAATACTCTTAAATCAATTTCTCATGCTTACATGAGTTGGAAGTGTGAACTGTACACACTACATGTAAATATTGATCAAGTGCTACAGGCAGGGTAGGGAAATGTAACGGGATAGTATAGACAATGGGGATGCTATCCTCATACACAAAGTTTACGTTGGCTGATGCCCAATAAACACCAACATGGATGCTAAACGTGACTGGCACTGCAAGAGGACTCGAAAGACAACACATAGTGCGGCCACGACCTTGGCGGCGTGATGAGCGGGGCGGCTTCCCCACTCCTCTGCTAGCGCTCATCCGACGGTTGGTGTTGCCATGATAACAGGTTGGCGCATGCGCAGAGCATGCCTCGCGCCCATGCAGTGCTAACAATGGCACCTGGCAGTGGAAGCAGCACCTTGTTGCTGCTACTGCGGTGCAGAATTGATTCATGGGTTGGTGGCCGTGGTTCCCCTTCTCACGCCTTCGTGGCGCTGCAATTGTCTCGCAGTGTTATGACAGGCATGAAGGCTAGGCGGGCACCTCGTACTGCCTGATTCCTGCTGTGGTAACATGTGCTGAGTGCAGAATGTGGTCAGCGTGCCCCAGATGTGGTGTGTACAAGCTGCATGGGCTGTGTTGCGAACGGCTCCAGAATGACTCACATTAGTTTGCTCGTCTCAGTTAGACATTCACCTATACTGTAATACATTTAAATGGCATATATTAAACACTGAAGAAATACACATTTACAATTGAATGACTTTATAAGGGACTCTGAATTAGCGGATGAAAGCGGGCTGGGTATAATGAGTGCAAACAGTGTCGAACTTAGGTGTGCCCGTCTTGTTTACCTGTATATGTATTGTTAAGTCATCCAGGACGTCTACTACCCTGAAGGGGCCTCAATAACGATGCGTAAGAGCTTTTTGTCTGCCTCAATTTCGCACCCACACGTAATCGGTTTGTAGCATACATGGCATGTGCGTTCTGTCGAATTAGGTTTTCTGGTGTTGAGTATGTAACAGATTAACTTTCGCGTTCTCGTAGTCTTTCAACACTTCAACACACCAGTCATTGGTACGATCAGAATATTGTGCTGCTATCACCTGCACTGGTAGTGGTGTTGACGCTTGTGTTGTACTTAAATATAATAAGTTCTACATAAAGATCCCAATTGGTTTGGTCCTTATTAGCACATGCGGTTAGTTGCTAGCCTACAATACGGTTTATGGCTTCCACTAAACCATTGCATCTGGGGTTATATGCAGTGGTAGTTAACTTTTTAATACCTAATGACTTCAATTATTGAGTAATCAACTCATTCTGGAAGCTAGTACCGCAATATGTAAGAATTTGTTCCGGACATCCAAATTGTAACATTGCTTTTTTTTATAAATTCTGCACAAGTAGCTGCATCTATGGACGGAACTGCCTTTGCAACAACATAGCGACTAAGATATTCGGTTATAACAAAAATGTATTTATTACCACGCGTAGTGGTTGGAAGGGGACCTTTTGCATCAAGTGCCCATGTTTTTAAGAGTGGTTGAGGTGGAATAGATGTAATTTGGCCTGCAGGCTTGGTATTTGGTGCTTTCGTTTTTTTGCATACTGGGCAAGTGCGGACATAGTTTTTCACATCGGCGGACATAGTATCCCAGTAATAAGTTTGCTTAATTTTCTCTAGCATTTTAGATGCTCTGAAGTGTCCACCTCCTAATATAGCATCATGATGCGCTTGTATGATTCGGGTACATATACTTGTGGTACTAGTATTAGTTTCTTGGTGCATTGTGGAGTGTTGATCTTAAGGTAAATCTCACCGTTTGCCGCCATGCCATAGCGGCGACTAAGGCAACGGTATTTGGTGTCAGCATTCTGTGGGTTTTCTAATGCATACTTTAATTATTGAATGTGTGGGTCACGCTCATATTCACCAGCAAAAGGAGAGGAGTTAACGGCAACAGGACATAAATGCAGGATACAATCATCGTCAATCTTTATATATTCCTGCTCATGATTGTGTGGGGTCCCATTTTTGTTCAAGATAATAATTGTACAATTTAAAAGTGTATCGATACAATGAGTTTCTATTTTATTAGGGCAGTTTTCCATAATGACTTTTAGGTTGAGTTGATATAAGATAGTGATGATTTTGCAAATGGCGTGAATAGGAAAAATTTGCTCATCAGCTATGGCTTTCGCGACTTTGGTCTTGTCTTGTGATTGAAGGTAGTTTAAGTGTTTAATGTCAGCCCAATTGTTGACTGTCTACTTGACGATACTTGTTTTGATTTTGTTATGTGTATCAGGGTTTTGTAAGATACATTCAACCATAGCTGTGTATACTGATATTAAATTGACCATTTGTTGTTTAACCTCGTATTTAGTGTTGTTAACTATGATTTCTTCTGTATGTGTCCCTGTATCCATAGTAATATGGCTTAAAGCATCTGGGAGGGTGTTTAACTTGCCTTTGACAATATGAGATTCAATATCATACTCGCTAAGAGCAATTGCCATTTTCTGAATGCTGATGTTGTGTTCCACCATAGACTGCAAATAACTAAGACTGGCGTGGTCTGTTTCGATTTTGAAGTGGCGCCCATATAAATATTGTTGAAAATGGTTACAGAGATGACGTATGGTCCCAAGTTCTCGTTCTGTCGCATTCCATCTCGATTCGTTCAGTGATAACTTTTTGGAAGTAAATGTGATAATACTACGTTGCTTTGTTTGGGGATCCTCCTGCATAAGCGTCCCACCTACCGCATCATTACTGGCATCGCAAGCTAATATTATTTCCTTTTCCTCATAAAATTTTTATAGTACAGGGGCAGCTAATCTAGCTTTCTTAAGATTAACAAATGCCTGCTGGTGGATATCTTTCCATTTATAAGTAATGTTATGTTTTGTTAAATCAATGATGCGGTTGAGCTATAGTAGCGTAATTCATGATGTACTCCTGAGGTAAGAAGTCATCCCTAAAAATGTACGTAGCTGTTTAATGTGCGTTGATGTAGCCATGTGTTCAGTGGCGCTAACTTTTTCAAGATCTGTAATGATACCCTGCCGGGTAATGATGTGACCAAGTACTTTTACTGTCTGCTTTGTGAACATACATTTTTTTGTATTTACTTTGACATTAAACTTATGCAGTCTCTCAAAAACTTTCTCTATGTTTGTTAAATGTTCCTCAAATGAGTTACCTAGATATCATTAATATAAGCAGGGGCTGCAGTCCTTTGTAGGGGTCCTAATAGAGAATTTATAAACATCTGAAAGTACTGAGACATTGTACATAACCACATTGGCATTCTTTTGTATTGGAACAACCCCACTCCATCGATGGTAAACGCTAATTTATAACGGTCTTGTTGTCTAACAGGAATACTGTAAAAGCCTGTGGAGATCTAAACGTGTAATATAGTGGGAGTTCTGTAGAGCATTCAAAATGTCTTCCGTGCAAAGCAGTGGGTATTGCACTCTAGTTAAATGTTGATTTAATTTCCTTAAATCAGTTAAGAACCTTAACCCACCGTTTTTCTTTGAGACTGCTAAACTCGGCGCAGAACAAGGTGAGTCAGCTTCCTCAATAAATTCCCACCTGTACCATTTAATTAATTTGTTTGAACAGTTCAGCACAAATTTTGGGACTGATCCTGTAAAGCCGAGTCACTACAGGCTTATCTGTGGTCAACTCCAATTTGATTTAAAAAGTTTTTGCCTCAGTTAATTCCAATATAGAATTGACAAATCTATCGTTATATTTATCAATAATACTGGTAATCGCCTATTTCTGTTTGGTATTTAACTTCTGGTTAATATGCGGTAGCTTGCTTTGTTCACTTTCGAAGCTATCTAAGGCATTGAAATAATCTTCTATGGAATTAGAATTTTCCTGAGCCGTCGTAGCCGAATGTATCGGTATCTCTACTATGTTATTAGGGTTGTGAACGTGGAGAAAGAGAATGTTGTGTTTTAATATAGGAATGACATCACACTTCTTAATTAAGTCTACCCCTAATAGTAAATTGTGCTTTAAGTTATCTAAAACTAAAAAGTCTTGAGGGTAAGTACGACCGGAAAATTAATCGTGGTTTTAAACTTGAGCGAAGTCAAAACAGATGTAGCACCAACTAAAGTAATTTGCTCATTTAAAGGTTGAAGGTGCTGAATTGAAATTAATGTGCTCGCCTCACTACTATGTGAGCACCCGGTATCAAGCAACGCGTAATATTTCCTGCCTTTTATAGTAACAAGAACCCATGGCGTTGAAGTGCGAAGGCCGGCATGCTGACATTCCACTTTTGTCACGAGCCGAGAGTGTTGACGTGAACTAGACTGACGCGCAGGCCTGCTCAGAATGTTATTAAACAATGGCTTATCATCATGGGCTTGGCTCGTTGAGTTTTCAAGACAACTACTAGTGGCTACAGTGCTTTTTCTTGGCGTGTGTTCTAGATAAACAGTTCTCTGAGTCAGCCCAAATTTGTTTTTGTTCTGCTTAAAAACCGTCACCTATGTGTGTCATGAACTCAAAATTTTGATTAGGAAATAAGCCACACTGACGCACTTTATGACCCATATAAAAGCAGAGTGCGCACGTGTCCCGGGCGAGGTCCGGCGACTATTTGTTTATTTACGGCAATTTGCAGTGACTTGGCAATGCCGCAATGTTGGTCTTCCAGCGGCGGCGGTTTGGCAATGCTGGCCTGGATCGTGCGGGGCGCCGGAGTGACGTGTTTGTGTTTCTCGCATTTGGCCGGCAGCGCACACACAATTCACTGAGGCAAAACACTATTTGACCTAACTAAAGTAGCTGGCTTTGCTGGCAGCGAGAAATGTGTTTTGGAAATGGCATGTTGTTATTATTTAACTTTCTTGAGCACACATTTGTTTGCAAAGGAGGCGGTTGGCATGAGATGGGTTGATTGCTATAGGAATCAAATTTAGCAATATCAGCGTATGAACACTGTGGCACAACTTTATTAAACATAGTTCTACATGAATCCCGAACTCTGTTGTTCTTTTCCTGGGTGGGGGAAACACCTTTTTCTGTGTAATGTGGGGCCCCTACATCTATATATTTCCGTTCGTATTGTGTGTCTTGTCCCCTTAAGTGGTCTGCCTGGTTATATGTGCAATATTTATAGGGCCTTTAGTGTGATGGTTGTCTGTTGTGGTCCCTATTCTATGTCCATTCAAATCCCGTGCACCTATTGAACCTGGTCTGAAAGTGGGTGTCTCTGTGGGTGGGTTTTCTGTAGCTATGGTGAAAAGTATGGTGTTTAGTGGAGCTCACTGTTTCTGGGCATGGTGCGGTATGTTCTGTGTTGTGTTGTAGTTTGTGTAATTGTGCTTTCAACATAGTTATCTCCTCTTGGAGTTTAACATGTCGTGGACTTTGTGAGGTCTGTTCAATGTTCTGTTTGTATCTGTAATTGCCAAGCTCAATGTTTTTGATGTTGTGTAATAGCTAGAGTAGTGTGTTGTTTTCTAAATGCACAAATTTGTTGGCGATGGCTGGTGACAGAGAGTTCCAAATGACTTTAATAAATTCTGGTTTACACTTATTCTTATAGAAGGTTAAATTTTCTATGTGAGCCTGAGAACTCTCTCTTGGTTGTTCTTTCATTGAATGTAACAGCTGTCTGTAATGGTCTGTTGTGTCAAGCTTATTGAATGTGCCTAATAGTTTGCATTCAATTGTGATCCCAAGAAATTTGCTCTATATTGGCGTAATAAACGTTCTCTTTGCGGTGCCTTGCAGGTAAAACTTTAGACTGTGTCGTTTTTCGAGGTCAGTCCAACCGTTTAACTCACTGACGGCGTTGAACGTATCTAAAAACTCCTCATTTTCATTACTCTCGCCAGTGAATGTGGGGATATGTTGTGGGGCTTGTACTATGTGTACTGGCTATGTGGCGTGTACTTGTGCTGGTTTAGAGTTGTGTATTTCTGCCGTGTTGTTATTGTGTTCAGTGGTCAGAGTGTTGGTGGTGGGTAGAGAAACTAAAAGTGTGTCCATTGCATGAAGATTTTTAATGGGACACGGTCAGAGATATCCACTTGTACCAATCTTGTTAAATGTTGATTGATGTGGTTGTTGAAAAGACTGTTCAAGTGGTGAAATCTGTTCTGTTTGTGTGGTGTGTAGTATGCCAATAGATTGTGTATTGTCACTGGTTAACTGGGTCCATAAGTGTTCGTGAAATGTTAGTGTGCTTGTAGTTTCGCCTGAACCACGTGTCAGTGTCTTAAAGAGTTCCCTTATTGTTTGTGTAGTAGATTTCTCTTATGTATTCATGGTGACATGTTAGAATAAAATTATGTGGTGTTGTAAGAACATGCACTGTGTTAGTTATAATTACTTCTAGCTACAAAAGAGAAGGAATTGGAAATATCTCCAAAAACACACTAAACAAATGGAGATTTTCGTGCTTACAATGGAACAGGTGTTCCCGCATGCAGAAACAAGTGGTAGTCATGCACTAGTAAAAGAGAAGCAGTATTAAGCTATACTAAAGGTTTCTGAGCGGACAACGTGACGTCAAGCTGCTAGGCTTGAAAGGGCTTCTGCGCAATCTGCTGACTTATGCACGTGGTGTAAAAAAATGTTTTTGCAATTTTTCTTACAAATCATAGTGATAGTAACTGTGATATGCAATTTTCTCAAGATCTGTATTGATACATTAGATATGTTACAAATAAGAAATGTCTGAATCTCACAATTGATTTGGTATAAAACTGTATCGCAAACTCTTTTACATCATATCCATTGTTAAGCCTAACATTGTGTACACAAGTTTTTGGCTTGAAGGTTTTTGTTCACCAAACAACATTACAGTATTATGTAGTGAAAATCAGGTTACTGACTGCTACACCAAGGTAACACTTTTGCTGTTTTCATCGCATTATACAATAATTGTATAAAATGTTTATATGATAAATTTTGTCATAACTAAAGATAAAGCCAAAATAATCAGTTAGGGAAAAACAAAAATTTGGTCTGGAAAACCTGGAAAAGTCAGGAAATTTTGAAAAATAAATTGAGTGGCCACCCTGATTATGCATGCTGAAATTTTAAGTATTGGGGAAAAATAATTTGATATGGTAATGTGTTGAAGCACCAGTAAGCATTATTAGAGCAAGGTCTTTAACGAAAATAGTAAACTTATAAATCTAGGTATTTCTTTATTGTGTGTTTATACTGTGAATTTTGAGGCACAAAACATTAAGAACATTTGTTATTTCTGTGTGCACATTATAGGAAACCAGAGAAGCTTGCAGATGGCAGACGTGTTCGAGTCACTGTGGAAGTGTTTGGAAAAGGTACATTTAAAGGTATCGGCCGCAACTATCGAATTGCCAAGTGCACAGCTGCCAAATGTGCACTAAAACAATTGAAGAAGAAAGGCTTGCTATCAAAAAAGTTGTCTGTGATGATTGGCAGATAAGAATGGTTGCTGCAGCAGACAGTTTTTGGCATGTAAGTTAGGGTGGAGGCCAGTTGTAGGCCTCGTCACTCACATCACCTGCCTACCATTTGCACCATGACAAAAAGTAATAAATGCTAAGAATTGTATTAGCATAAAATCACATTTTTTTAGTGTAGTGTTGTTGTGTTGTTTGATTGATTATATATGAATAATGTTCATATTGTTAAATTATGATGTAAACTCCAGAGGTGTTTTCACCAAGTAAGCATGGGATACTGTTTCTATACCATCCAAACTACACCCATTGTTAGTCAAATTTTTAATGTTTTTGTAGCATAAAATGTTTTACTATAATTGTATTGTATACGCAACTCATATTTATCTTGAATATTGTGTTGACAAAAATCTGTTGACTCACATCACTACATTACAGGAATTGTTCTGCCACCTAGCAATTTTTTTTGGGCAGGCCTTTACACTTGATGTCCTCAACATGCCCCACGTACATAGCAAGAAGGGAATACATAATGCTTTAAAACTTGTTTGTAACATTTTAGGCAGATTTTTTTCTTATTCTTATTTGAGGCTTTTTCCACTTGTAGCAAAACATCATCATCTTTCTTGAAAAAAAAAATACATATTCATAAATATGTGTGTGTTTTTGTTTGGGCATTTCAGTATCACACACTTGTGCGAAAGAGATAAATTTCATACGTAAACATGCGCATTGTAATTTGTACAGTTTGATGGCTGTTATTGCACCTTTGAGAGGCCACCACTATATTCATGACCCTTACCCTTACCCACCTTATATATCTACATTCTTTCCTTCAATAGTTTAAAATTGTCACCTGTGATTTATGTGCCATGCTACCATTTAGAGTGCCGCAAAAAGAAGTTGTCTATCCTATCATCATTCCGAGATATGAGATAGAGCAATAGCAGAACTGTCCATGGAGTACTTCTTTCTGTTATATTTGGAAAATTTGTTTAGATGAACATATTTGGTAATTGTGATGTGTTTGGTTTTTAAATGTTTAATTAACATCATGTTTTGCATTTTAAAAAGTACTTTTGTCAGTTGTCTCTCAGGCACTCTGGCTTTATTGCCAAAATTATAGTATGTTAGCTATGTCACAACTACCTTCACTTTCTTAAAGGCGTTATCTAGTGCGGGACTGGCCAAGCAATGTCTAGTAGTGTTTTACATGTTAAATGATTTTAGGCAAGTCGCAGAGCTAGGCTACCTTTCACAACAACAATTCCAAACAAAAAACACTGTGTGTGAGGAAAAACGAACATGGTACATACAAGATCACAAGTAGGAGTAAAGTAATGAGAGTTTGTGTGTTTGTTGAGTCTGTACATCTTAATTTACCCACAGTTTGTAGGGTATTTAAAATTTTAGAAGAAATGTTTTGTAGAAATGTGGCCCAGAAAAAGAACGGACAAAATATTTTTCTTTGAAAGCAACAACCGCCTGGAAGTTGGCCGAGCCGCACCTACGATTGTTGTTCAACATGTAAAACCCTGGTGTCCTTTTACTCAGCTGGTCCTACGCCAAGTAGCCACATTAATGTTGTTTGCTTCATGGTTTTCTTTCCATTTGTGTGTTGCTTCAATCAAAAAGTAGCTAACCCGAGTGCTATTTTGTCAGTGTCGTCTGTACCCAACACTAAAATATATTTCAATCACTTCATCACAGTTCACGACATCTGCTAGTACAAAGTTCTGTTTAATTTTCTTTATGAAATTTTGTTCCGTATTCTGTTTCTCCAGTTCAAAATTGTAAACATAGTCCAATAGACAATATAAAAAGTACCAGTCACTAGTGAAAATTTAATAAGGTAATAATGGTGGAATGATATAGCATTGTCATCGTAAGTGGAAAGAATGTTACAATTGAGTTATACTGTAATGTGTAAAACATCTTTTGGGTGTTAAACACACACACGTGCGCACACACACACACACACGCTCACTCACTCTCTCTCTCTCTCTCTCCCCCTCCCTCCCTCCCTCCCTCCCTCCCTCCCTCCCTCCCTCCCTCCCTCCCTCCCTCCCTCTCTCTCTCCCCCTCTTTTTTTTTTTTTTTTTTTTTTTAAGCACAAACAGTATTTTTTTTTTATAGTTGTATGTTGTGGTTTTATTGCAACTCTGATGAGAAGGTGGCTTACAATCCCCAAAAATGTGGTGATGGCAACTATGTGAGCTCTTGTGAGTATTGTTTAATCATTAACTAGTGAGATTTCATATATACAAACTGACATGCTATGTACATTGTGGTCTCATTTTTATTTTTTGCCTAGCACTAATGTAGATTGATCAGCTGATAGTTATTATTAAAGATGTATTGTGCTCTCTTTTGAGGAAACTTTATTTGATTTTTGCTTTTTTCATTACAGTTTTATTTGTGTAGTTTTAACGTGACTGTTTAATATCTTTTTTATTCCTTTTGAGTACTTTTGTTTGCTTTTTCTATTTAGTCTTTTAGTTTCTTTTACTACAGAAAAATGTAATTTTAATATAATTTATGATAAAGGTGTTTTCTTCTCCTTGGAGAAGGTATTTCCATTGTTATTACATTTATAATTGTGGAATGTTTTATGTGCAACCAGTGGTTAAATCCAAAAAATAATTATATATATTGGACCAATTGCTTGTACAAATTGAATTGTCAGAGTGATATAATAATATTAGTTATTTTTGACTGTGAAGACTTTATCAGATTGCTTCAGCAGTAAGATTTACACCTTCACATTAGTGTATTTTTAAGTATTAGTTATTTAAATTGTAGGTTAAAAAAATGGTATCTCGTAAGACAGAAATGGGTTAATATGTACGTACATTGTAGTTTGATTGTGTTTTTTTAGTTCGAAAAGTAACAGTAGCAAAATTTTATCCAAGAAATTATTTAATAAGATGGAGGTGGCATAATTACTTTTGTTTTTTATTATTAGAATTAGAAATATATATAATTTTTTCGTTTTATTATATAAAATTTTAATTTAAGGTCACAGGCACTATTGAAGACATTATTTTTGTGTTATAGGGTGTCTTTTCATGAATGAAATACATATTTGTTAAACAAGTTTATATATATATATATATATATATATATATATATATAAATATTAAGAAGTTCATAAACTGTATCTTCAGCCAAGGAGAAATTTTTAGCCCATATCAATATTCTGGTGGTTTTTTTATCAGCAGCAAGGTATTGTTTCAGTCCCAGCACTGAAAGCAAGAGTCCCATCCATGATGGCATTGAAATACACTGAGCCTCGTTTAAAAAATAATTGGGGTGAAAGGCTTATGTGATAGGTGTAATGGGCTGGGCACTCCACCTTGCTTTCTGCTTCTTGTAGTGTGTTCCTCTATAGTTCAACACAGAGTACATTTTATAAATTACAAACGAAAACTTTCTCTGTGCGAAATTATTCTTGATAGAGCCACATCCTAAGTCACTTTATTGTGCTGTCTTTAGTAAGGTGTGACCCCGGTTGTGCTCCAGTATGGCCAACCCTACTGCCTCCGTCCCTCAGAGGTGAGTAGTCAGTACCACTAACCACAACACTCCATCTTATTGATAATTTCAGAAATCAAATAAAACTGCTGTTACTATAGCTTAATGAGACCAAATATTGCAATGAAGTTTTCTGCCTCAATTTTTATAACACTTAGCTACTTTATGCAAGTGCCAAGATGTATGTTGTGTGCAACAATTATTTAGTGGTGTTTGTGCTATTAATAATCTACAGTGTCTTTTCATTGTATGTGTTCATTTTGGTTTAGCTGTCTTATTTGCAAAGTAATTTTACTGTCCATGAACTTTGTTTTCAATAAGAAAATTTAAGAGCTAACTACAGTATTTATCTCACGTTTGTGTGGTTGAAGATTGTGAAGTTGTGTACACTTTCCAACGAATTTGTGAAAATGTTTGTTTTCCTAACTCTAACTGTTTTGTTTCTTAACCTTTGAAAATCTTCAGAGATAAATAAATATTTATATATATATATATATATGTGTGTGTGTGTGTGTGTGTGCATGCGTGCATGTGTGTGCGCGCGCGCAGTTTTAGGAATATTGAAGTGCTGTATCAGTTTTTATAGTTGAATTGCTCAAAACTGTTAGGGGAACACTGTTTTTACTTTTGCTAAACTGTATTGAATAGGAAATAAATCACGTGATGGTAAAAACCAGAATACAATGTGCTACTGTAAAGAAATCAAATGACATCTGTGGACTCAAGTTATCTCATCAGTTGGGGGGGAGGGGTGGTAACACTGAAAAATATGAAATGAGGAAAAAAATAATCCAGTAGTTCATTTGGCTGGTATCCTGTGTCAAGTTAATTCAGGATCTACATCATGCAGTTGTGTCAGTATGATATCTGCCTTGGTTGATATTGACTCGATTCCCTGGCATTTTGAATGATAGTTGCATTTGTTTATCTACATCAATACAATCAACACTCATTGCTGTATGCATTTACGTCATACCCCACAGTAATATTAACAAGCAGCACACAACTTTTAGATGTCTTCCATGTACGTGTGTTTGTTAATAATAATGTCAGTCATATAAAGTTGAACAGAACCATCACTAATTTCTAAATGTCCAGCACTTTTATGGAACCTATCATTGGCCATGAACAGACATCAATTGAGCTTTTTTATCTCATTGTGTAGCACAAGAGGTAGTAGAAATGGATTTTCTTAATCTCGTTTACCCCTCTTGCAGTTTGTTATTGTTGGTCTGACAAGAAACCTTCAACCAGTTGCTTTCCTAAAGTCATTTTGGTGACTGTTGGTACCTGTAGATGTTGGTCAACATTAAACTTTGAAGACTGGAAATTTGTCTTCACTTTAAGTTTTTCTGTAGGCCTACCAGTGATTGGATAGGACTGTCATGTTAACTTTTCTGATGTATGTGGTTATTCACATCTCCAAGAACAGTAGAGACATGAAAACCATAGCACCCTGACCAATTGTCCCCCCTTCCTGGATCATGGTGATGTTATCTGTAATTTTTTACCATACTGCAGTCCAGTTGAATAAGAGCCAGCAAACTGGTTTCTCTTACAAGTTTGTTATTTGCAAGCACTACAAAGATTTAATGTACATGGGTGGCCATTTAGTTATTTTAATGATGCTGTGACCATTGGCTCATTCATTGCTAATGTTATAAAAACAATGCAGATCAGGTATTTTGCCAGCATGTTGCTTTTTGATAGTAAAAGCATAACAAAAAGTAACAAGCATGTTCCTCTAATTGTTTAGAATTGTGTATTTGAGTTTTGTAAGATGGTAATTAAAGATGGTAAAAAAAATATTGTCAAACTAAATGGGCCTGCACAAACCATTACTTAGAGTTTTAGGCAGAAGAAACATTTTTTCTGCTTTAAAAAGTTATTGTACCTGTAGTCAGTTTATTTTCATTGTATAAATGTAAGGTAGGCACCAAATTCATAATAATAATATGTGACAAGTAAAATATGCATTTAGGTAGCTAGCTAAGAACTAGAGAGATTGTAAAAATATGTTACAGGGCGTATTATGAAAAACTTGTGAAATGTAGGTATGTTCGTACAATGAAGCTTTGTGGTAGTGTGCTGAGAGTGCGGCAACATGTGAGTATCTTGGGAATATCTACAACTATGTGTGTATTGTGTTGATTATGGTGCCTGGGATCTAATGTATGATGTATGACATGTATCATTATAGATATAAGTAGTCCTTTCCTGTGTTTTTTGTTACAAATTTGCAGGATTTTCTTGAAAGTTGGACAACTGTAGTGAAATGTATGAAAATCTGTTGATGTGCAGATTTATTACCCAGGCCTCTGCAGTTACGGGTGTATTCCTAGATTTGATGAATATGAAACAGCTATGTTTACTCTGATATCCCAGTCATTAAAGAGAGTAGAGAAATTTTTTTAGATACCCATGATGTACGATGTGTGAAAATTGTGTGGGGGGCCGGGTGGGGGGGTATTTATGCTCTGTACCACCTTAAATCAAATATCACAGAAATATTTTATTGTAGTTTCTTTAAACTAGTTATTTACAGCTAATACATGTTTAAAATAAATTAATTTTCTTGGTGTTGTTAAACAGGAGGTATGTTATATGTATTTTACTATCGTCATAGATATAATTTTGCCCAACTTCTGTATGGCCCTTTCCCAAATTTGTTTCAAGTGCAGGCCGTAGTAATCATACTTGAATAAATAATTGTATTATTGTGATGGATACATATATAAATATGTATCCATCACAATAATAGTTCTGTGATTTGGATGTAAAAATTCACTTATTAAAATATTAAAAATTTGTAGAGGCCAGGAAAATCAGCATCTGGTTTTTACAAAATTAGCACCTATGATTTGGTAATTAGCATTTATTTTTGTGGCATTAGCAATTTCTTATTAAACTGTTTTAACGTATAAACAGAATAATCACAAGTATTTAGGAAAATTAAGTTTTTGTACAATAACACTTTAATTAAATAGTGTGTCTGTATTGAAACACTCACATAAAATCACACCTACATCGTGAGTTTCTTTAGCATTAAATTTACAGATAATGGTAAGATGGAAAACATGAAAATACCACCAGTTAACTTGCTAGGCCCAAACTAATGCTTAAAAAAAAAACACAAAATTGTCCATAAAATAGTCTCCTGGGCCTCATGGCATGCAAAGATAACAAAAAGACACTTGTGACGGCTATCACTCTGAAATGAAAGTGCTGTGATAAGTTCAGGATTATTTCCAAGTCCTGTTCTATTCTCTGTAACAACATTATTGTAGTTGGAAAGAAGTCTCGCCATCCACAGCTTTTTATAATATACACTCTTATTTTCATAACTAATTAAAGAAATGTATGTTTATTTTTCTTTTTGGGGGGGGGGGGGATTTTTAAATGATTTTTCTCAACTTATTAGCTTCTTAAATGCATTTTTTGGGGGGAAAAGAAAGTAGCATTTATAGCATGTTGCTAATTGTTCCAGGTCCTAAAAATATGTAATAGTATGTGACAACTAGAATGGTGGTTGAAGGAAATAAATAATTACAACAAAAGTATGTGTGTGAAAAGTTTCTGCAAACTCCTGCATGTTTGTGACATGGAAGGAAATGCTATCAGGATGTTTATCATGTTACTACCAACACTAAAGACTGCGGCTGTGAGACAAATTTAAGGCTGTTTGTTGTCAGAATTACTCTGTGTTGTTTCATATATTTATTTAACATACATGTGTTGATTATTGTGTGTGTGTATATGCATGCATGTGTGTGTGCATGTATATCTATTTTTCTATCAGAAACTAAGGCATTTATTATGTAACCTATACATGACATAGTGAGGACTAGGTTCTCACATTTTGTCAGGATGGCTGGTGTCAGGGAAAACCTATAAAAGTCAAAGAATTTTACGTTTCTTGAAATCAGCGAAATAACAGGGAAAATTATGTGAGGTCAAGGAATTCAGTTAAAACTCTTAAAGTAACAATTTCTTCACTGCCGCATGTTGGATACCAATTGTTGTATGTAATGCCATTTTCCTCAAATAAAAGAATTTTACACTTTATATTTTTTTTTTTATGATTTGATATCAAATCCAAAATTTTCCTGTTTTGGTGCAGTTTTTTTTGTGCAAATGAAAAAATTTACAACATAAACTAATGTCATGCGCTATCACGTTACACATATCACTAAATAACATATATATATATATATATATATATATATATATATATATATATATATATATATATATATATATATATATATATATATGTTATATATATATATATATATATATATATATATATATATATATATATATGTTATATATAGGCACACACACACAAAAATATTGGCTTTTTTTTTTTTATGTGCATGAACTGTTACATGATTTAGTGATTACATATATGTCAAACAGTAGCCCACTGTATTAGTTTACATTGTAAATTTTTTCAATTTTTCAACTTGGATAATATTTGTTATTATCGCTGCAACTAAAAAGAAAAACTTTGTATTTAACATCAAATTATTTAACTAAATATAAAGTGTATTTCTTTTTTATCTGGGGAAAATATTATTACGTGTAAAAGATGAACAATGTTTGGTACAGTTATAAAATATTTAATTTTTTGGTATTGAACTCTTTTAAAAAAAAAGACTAAATATTAAATTCCAATGATTCTGCTCTAGGCTTCCTTATGAATCATATTGTGCATTATTGTGGTTTGTTCCAACTTTCTAGGAATATTTAAAAACTTGGGTGCAATTTCCTTTCTCTTTAGATTATGTGTAAACATTATTACTGCTGCTTGTGTTGGTGTGCACATGTGCAATCATGTACATGGGTGCATGTGTACATCTGCATGTACATGTATGTGTGGGCATGTATGCATGTGTGTGTGTGCGCACGTGTGCACTTTTTTTTCCAGCAAGTATTGACTTAATGGAAAATATTATTTTAGTTGTCAGCTTTGGATTGTGCAAGTGAAATATTGACTGAAATAATAATTTGAGTGCTTGTAGTTTTCCTCTGTGAATAGTTTTCCTGGCCTAGAGAAAGCTAGTCTTTAATCTTTGCATAAACGTTTATGCTCTCACCAACTTTGTTTTCACTTTATATGTTATTTTAATAATTTTATAGTATCACTTGACTGAAGCATGAATAAAGTGACCAGGCCAATGCCAATGTTAATTTCACATATGGTGGAAAAGTAAAACATGCATACAAGTAGATATTAAGCAGGGTTTCTAAATGTGCTCAGTTTACCATGAACAACTTGTATGTATACATGTGAGGTCACTAGTTTAACCACATCAGTAGGAAATTTTATTTCAGTACATGCTGTCATTGTGCTTTCATTGGTAATGGTCTTTCATCAAAACTAACATATTTCACTCTGCCAAAAGAAACTCTTGTGTTTTTGGAAGCAAATAATTCCATCACAGCTTCAGACCACTGTGTTCCATTAAATTCTACAAAAATTATTACATTTTGCTTTAAAGAAGCAAAATAACACATACTTTTTCTGTCACTATAAATTAAGCATTGCATTGTATTCCCATGATTCAACAGTAAAAGGCACAGTAGATGCATGCATGCATGATCATTTGAAATGTTAATTGCATCATAGTTTTTGTACTGAAAACCGAATCACAGGGTAAACGACCGCTATTTATTTTCCAGTATCATTCACAGCATTTTCGAAAGTATAGTGCAACTGTAATTCAATTTTTTGTGCTATATCATTCATGGATTGCTTTAATTTGATAATGTGTGCACTATACTGAAATATTATAACTTGTGAAATTGTCCAATAACGCAAACTATGGCTGCGCAGCGCAGCATAGCACACATTCGTCAGCATTTAGTTGTTAAACCATCCGCTAGATGGCTGTGCTGTTACTCCAACGTACATTTGCTAGCTTTCTCACTACATAGTTGGCATGTCACTCTAGATCCAGTTTAGATGTTACTAGATCCTGTTCTCACAAACACGCATCTGTCTGATCGCCTCGATGGCTACCACTGTATTTTCAGTTGTTTTCTGAAGGATGTGTTTCACATTACAAAGCATGGATGCAATATGTTTTGTATCAAAGTACCGCGAAATATCATATGTTCTGCATACAATTCCGTCTGTAGAACAAGTAACTTTTATAAACAATTTCTCACAGTATGTAAACTTTAAAACGTTTATTACAGATCTTCAGAGACATTTTTTAAAAGCATGTATTTATGTTAAAAATTGGACAACTGATATTTTAATTTATTAACATATATACTATGAATGACTGCTATAACAACTAAATATAGTTGTTCAAATAAAGGTTACTGGTGCACTAGAAATTTTTTCCAGGCTAAAAAATTTATTGTTCTTCATTGTAACCCATGCCTCATTTTTCAAAAATATTTTCAGGAAAAGTGCTATTAGAATTGAGTAAACACTGTGATAAAACACAGCAAATAACATTCACATCACAACTCAAGTGCTGGACCTGTTTTTTTTTTTGACACGTTTCTTTTTACGACAGGAGTGTTTACAAGGTGCCCCCCTCCCCCTCAGTGTGAAGAATCAGTATTGTCGATACCTCTCTATACCAGTGGTATCGAAGATATCATGGTATCGAGAATCGGAATCAGCCCATCCCTAATTAAAATACATAAATAAAGGAGGGCTGTGTTGGTGCAATCCATAAAAGAAATGGACGGTTTTTGAGGTAGTCTCAAAAATATTTATAATTTTTTACATATATGTTGGCTAGGGAGAAGTAACAGGATACCTGGAAAAGTCAGAGAAGTTTGAGGGAATTTGTTAAGGATACTGCTAGCCGCCGTGTTTGTATCGTATGGAATAGTTAACCTTTGTCTTTAGCTGCCTTTTACACCAAACAGAGATATTCTGGTGTAGTCCTGTGCGGATCCAACTTTATCCACTAAGTGAGCCACCACAGTGCATCTGCCAAAATGGTAAATAATTAATTTGTCACTAATGAGATAAGTTGACTTAAGTTATCTCTACCCAGTGTAGGATCATTGCCACAATCAAGTTTCATTACCATGGGTGCGGTGTATTTTGTGCACATGAAACAGTGCTTTGACTGCTCCATCACAATCAACACATCACTGTCTCTGAAAATGGCTTTCTCCAAGTAGTTTGTAAACTATAAACTTATTGATTTTTTTTTTATACAATTTGCATTTTACAAGTACGGGAGCTTTTCCATTGAAGCAACTTGTTTTTTTCATTATTCTATGGTTATGAACATCACACAAAGCTAGCTGTCATCCTTATAGGCCGTTCACGGTAAAGTGAGCACTTTTTTAAGCTGTTTCATTAGACATAATAACCAATGAATATATTTGATTGTGGACTCAAACTTTTGGTTTTGGGTATGGTGACTCTATACACTGTGCATATTACTCATATGGGTTTACACTTACAAGTGGTAGAAGGATATAAATTGGTTGAAAGAAAAAAAGTAACTAGGTCTTAAAAAGTACTCACTTTATTGTGAACGGCCTATACACACATTGACAGTGCAAACCTGTAGTCATAAATAACCCTGTCTGTAAATCTTACAAATAAATATTGGGCATATTTAGCTGTTGTGCATGCAGAATGTTTTGTTTAGCTGACTGTTGCTGTAATTTGCCAGTAAAATTACATACTTGGAAAAAAAATAAAGCAGAGATATTCTACCACACTTTTGTAGTTAAAATACTACATAGTGTGTTGTAGAATGAACCAGACATACATGGAATGGCTAGTTCATTGCATTGGGGGGAGCATATGAAGGTTTCATTTGTTTGCACATGTTTTGTGAGGTAAAGAATTGGTGGAAGAGTATGAGTGTGAATGGCACTACTGTTTGATGGTAGTAGTAGTATCTTGATTTCCTCATGTTGTCAGTGAAGTAAATGTCACACCCCTTGCTCGTGATATAACTAGCCACTTTTTCTTCATAAGCAATACTTCCGCACTGTCACATTTACCATAACCCTGGACATCAGTGACTCTCTGTTACTGCCACATTCACCAGTGTTTGAGGAAGTTGGTCTGAAGTTGCCACTTGAAAAAAGGAGAGAGAGATGGAGAGCAAGATACATAGATGGAAAAGGAGGTGGAGGGGAAGTATGTGCATGCATGTGTGTGCATGTGCACATCTCTGTGTGTGTCTGTGATGATGAGTGAGTAGAGCCAAGATTATTTGGTGAATAGCGATAAAACTGCAATAACAACGAAATGCAAGTGAATACACCGTATAACACCAAAGTTTAGGTAAAACACAAAATAACATTAAATTTAGCCAAAATGCACTATTTTATTTGCAAAACCATGACCAACAAATTGTATCCAAAAGTTTATGGACCAAGTAATAATAAGAATATTTAAGTTTTCAGATGATGGTAAGAAAAAAAATTAAATTTAGGTTTTCACCATTGAGGCTGAATGAATAACAACAGTAAGTATTATATACTGTGTAGATAAAGAGTGAAATGATAATTTAATGAGAAAAGCAAATATAAAAATAATTTTTATTTCCAGGGTGCAACTTTTTTGTGTGTTATACAGTAAACCATATTGAAGCCATTCATGTTAGTTTGCATAAAAAAAACCAGCACACTTGTTTGTGCAGTTCTATAAATGTTAAAAAAAATGATATGCAAGTATGCATATAAAGATAAATTATTATTGACTGATCCACAACTGTTAATAATGAAATTAGTGTTAAAACAGTAAAATTTTGGCTCTAAATAATGAATTATTTTAGTAATTAAGTTTCAATTTGTGAGTCTTCCATAGTAAAACTGGTATTTTTAAAAATGAAATTTACCTTAAAATAACATTACGAAATTTTGCCTCTATTAATGAGTATATTGGTGTGCTTTTGGAAGCTACTTAATTTCCCGCATTTTACTGGATAACGTTCATATTTATAAATGACTTCTTGTGTGACAGATATACATAATCTGAAAACGTAATGTATGAACCTATTTTGTCAAAGTTCTTTAATGTTTCCAACTTTCAAGAAAATCTCTCTATATGTTTTCTGAAGCAGTCTATATTGTACATTTTATCTGTGATCATAAATGGCGTGAGTTCCCGTAATTGTTTAATGATGCCCAAGACAGTCTTTTATCTTGATACTTAAGAACATTTTTTCAGGTTTAAATAGTTGGCAAACTATGTGCATACTTAGGAATTACATCAGCTGATCTGTATTTATTCAAGAATGTTGTTATAATTTTTTAAGATTGTGATTCTTTATGTATTACGTACCTTTTTAGGTATGTACAAATGATGTTTACCTTTTTTATGCTTCCATATGTGAGTGGTGTGTGTTCGAATCATGTAGTATAAATAATCTGTGATAGTTTTTCCATCTGTGCTAGTTACAGACCTCATTCAGAAAACACATTCAGCCAATGTTGATTTATTAAAATATATATATGTGTGTGTGTAGTTGTAATCAGTGTAATAATTATATTGAATCCTCTTCAAAAGCACACAGTTACTCAGATTGAAAGGAATCACATTCAGAGCAACAGATGCCCATTATTATAAACACAGCAGCCTTATTTTAGCTTGTAGAATTCCGATTATAAATTTTTTTCCATATGTGTTGAATTGTGAATCCAATTTTATACAGTGTTGCTTTTAAATGGATGATAAAAATCACAATCAAAGTGAAATGCCTACAAATTTTATATATAGATGTAAATTTTTAAGAGTTCACTATATAACCTAACAGTATTTAAGAAGTGTTATTTAGTTTTCCTGTGCTTTAAAAGTATGTTTCTCACATGGAAATAAGATTTGTGTTACCAAAGTAAAATTGTGTCTTGTACATTTGCTGTGATATTTTCACAATACTGTATTAAAGAGTTCTACTAATTTCTCAGAACTGTATGCCTGTAAGTAAGTAACTGTAAGTCCATGTTAACTAGGATGGCAGTTTATGGTGAGGTAACTCACGCAGCTCTCTAAATTACTTTTAACAAACTGGACAATTTTAGTAGTTATCTTAGGTAGTTCCCAATTGGCAATTAGGTATATTTGTGTATGTTTTATTACATTTGACAGTATGGCATGGTTGTACTGTAAATTTGTGTTAATCAACCACTTGCAGTAGTTATTTTGTAAAATTCATGCATACGTGTTGTACTTTGTAGCTAATTATTTATAACATTAGTTCTTAGCCTTAAATGTGAATGGCTAAAGTGAAATAGCCGAAAATTAAAATAGAATTCAGAGGGTTATGAAAAGACCACCATAACTCTGAGTGCTGCAGAAGGTGCTGTTGTAAATATGTATTAAAACTAGAACATTGCATATGAAACTGCTCAGTTTCACTGTTACAGCTGTTATGAACATGCAGGAAAATAGGTGGCCATCCTAGCTATCATGCCTAGTGATAACATTTCCAGTAATTACAGGTAGTTCCATGAATGTGGAGGCAAACCTTAAAAATAATTGCCCAAAACTAATGGTTACGTGAAACTGGAGTCTTAGTGTTTGGTGGTCATGTTCATAGAAGCTGCCAGTTTGCCCAATTTTAATAGTAGTGTAGATGGTGATCAAAAATCCATTGTGATAGTATGTAAATGAGAAAACAGATGGATATGCAGATGTATTAAAAGAAAGAAAGAAAGAACAAAGTATAGTGTAATCCAAAAATGTAGAAAATAGTGTACATATCAAAGTTAAGTTTCATTTACAGAGCAAAATATAAAATTTTGTGACCTAAGAATTACTTTTGGGCAATATATGTATTAAGAATCTTAACATGAGATTATAATGCTAGAGTTTACTTCAAATGTTTTAATAACATAACACGCACATTGCAGATGTATTTTAACGATTATTCAAATGAACTTTATACTACAGAACAGCAGAAATTAAGGTAAAGCTGCATGTTTTGTATAACTAACTGTTTATATGTACCAAAAGTGTCATGAAAATAATTATGTTGGATGTAATATACTGAAGTCTCAACATCTGGTTGTGAATAGCCAATTAAGCAGTGAATACTGTGTCTATACATTATAGTTGTGTTATCTTTGCTTCTTGGAGTTGTATCTAACCTGCACATGCAGCCTGCTCCATTTCCTCCCTACCTCGCCAGCGAGAACATTGCCATGCGTGTTGATTTGTGATTGCGAGCCATCTTCATTTGCTCTAGCTGTGCAACTGTTAGTTCTTCATGTAATCCTTGTAGAAATATTTTGTCTTTGTGTTTGTTTTTAACTTAGATAGTGTGTGGAACTGCCTGTTTTAGGTCTCTCTCATCTTATCTCCACAAAAAATAATTACATTGTTGCTGTTGTGAAGTTTCTGTGTATATTGTTTTGTGATTGCATTTATTATATATTTTACGAGAATGTCCATTGGAATTTCAAGTTCGAATGTGCAGTCTTCCTCAGGATTATAGCAAAGTTATAATGACTTTGAACTTCTGCAATATTTGCCATGCGAGTTATATCCAAGTACAGAATTTTACCCAATAATAATAATAAATATATACTAATACAAGAATGGGTCCATTTGTGGGGGATTTGCATGTTATGCAATATAAATATTTCCAAGTGTATCTGTTCGTATGGCACCGGTTGCTTGTAATAGTGAAGTACAACTTTTATGCTTGTAATTTGTGTCAAATAATTTGTTGTTGTTTTGCTTTGTACACAGTTTCATTGTAATTGGATAGAGTGAGAGTCATATTTCTTACCAAACATAATAAATGTGCTAAACATTAAGATTACATCCAGTCTTGTGTGAACATTTAAGGGCTCTCTGCCTGCAGCTATTTTGTAGTGAGCGTAGAAGCATAAGTGTGCTGGGGCTTATGACACATGCACTGCGTGTCTTGTCACCTCACTGCACAAAGCATGCCGCATTACCATGTCTGTCAGTGGTCATGTTATTTTATCTCATAATATATATAAAAGCATGCCTCTTGATCCCTAGCCATTTAAATGTATCAGAGTACCAACATTTTGTTCCTTGTGGTGAAAATACCAGTTTCAGTCATTTAAACTCTTTAAAAAAAAAAAGTAAAGAAATGACTGAAGAAATTGAAATGTAGAGAGTCGATAAATGAAGAAACTAGAAATTGAAACTGGTCTACGAATGTGAAATAGTTTTTTTGTGTGTGTGTGTGTGTGCGTGCATGCACGTGCATGTATGCGCGTGTGTGTGCACGCACGCGCTTGTTTTTTATAATCATTTATCACTGTAAAAATAATTTAACGAGGCATTTTTGCTAGTGCTTTACATATCATTTGGAGGTCAGGGCAGAGAGTCCTTTTAAAATGTTACAAATTGATTTTTTAAATTTTTTGTTTGTACTGATCAATTTTGTACCGTAAAGCCGTGATAATAGGTGTGTTTAAATAACTTCATCATAAAAACTGCAGACGTTCTGCAATCAGGTGCTTGTAGTAGTGTTCCCACTTGCCAGCTTAGGATACACAGTATGTCAGCAATAGTTACTGTTAATTAACATTACTTCTCAAAAAATTATAAAGTGTAAGAGTAATGTGTTTATATGTGTAATTTAAGACCATGTATGTAGTGTCCTTAGTTTCTTACTGTTACAATTCATTACTCCTGCAAGGGTTTGTTTTTATGGTTATAGGCCAAGTAGTTCTTGCCAGGATTGATAACAGACTCTTGCTTGTGAGTAGCAATTGCAACAAAAATGCATGAGGTGATGGTGACAATTAGATTATACTATTATAAGAGCTCTATTATACGGATTATTGGGACTGGTGATTCCATTACACATGCTATTGCATATTCCAGAAACTGAGACCTGAAATTCAGTGACAGATTGTGTGTTCGTAAGTGATGGTTATGCTCTTAAGGTGTCATAAGTTTTCAGTCTCATTTAGACTTTCCTTCAAGGCAGGCTACATCTGCTTCCTCCAGTGTGTAATATTTTAACAATGTAATTATTTCATCTGTTATCAAAAATATTGCTGTTATACTGGTGGATTTCAGAATGGTGTTTCAATATTTTGGTGTATGGTCTGCGAAGATGTTAGTCTCTTTGAATTAGTTTGAAAATTTTACTCATAGTAGTTGTGCGTAGTTAGATGTGAAATTATTACTATATCTATACTGGTTGTTATTAGTTTCTGGGTACATGGTAGTTCAACAGGATCACAGCAGTAAACTTAATTGGTCTGGCAGATATTAGGTAAGATTCTATGATATAAATTTTAATGTTTATTCTGGTAGATAGTATAAAGGTATGACGATTCTCATACACACAGTGGGCGGTCAAGCAAGATACGATATGACCTAGAAATTATTTTTTCAATGTAAAGTATTATGAGGTGTGGTTTTCCTGGTAACTCATGTTATTGAGATGAAGTTAATAAAACTGCAAGTAGTAGTTCATTTTTCACACATTTTTCAAAGCGACATCCATTTGGTAAGTGTGTGTCACTTGTGTGTAAAGTTTTTGAACAATAATGATTAGTGTGACATTATTTCAATGGTGTGTTACTCCAGCAACCCCTAAGTGGCAATATCATGTGCCTATAGCTGCATCAGTATGAATGACTTCTGTTCTATTTCTCAAGTTTTCCGTGTGTCTCTGTTGTGTGTCTAAGTTGAAAGGGCTAAGATTCTCAATTCAAGTTTGATAGCCCATTTTAATCATTGGACCAGCACATGTGACAGTCCTGTATTAAATCCCACTTGCATGAAAAAGTACCAAAATCTCTTGTGAGCAATATAGTATCACCAAAGTTATCACTGAATTTCAGGAATCTGAGAATCTAACTATGCATACATTCAACTGTTGTATCCAATAACCTTGAGATTGGCAGCATGTAGGTGGTTTAACCTGTCTCAGCATGTAATTTGTGTGGTTTCCAGGATAACACTTGTAACCTACAGGTAGTGCACAAGTCTACACAGACTATTACGAAAGAATCAAATTATATTGTTTTGTTCTTGTTCGTGAGATGTGCTAGTCACATTAAATGTTGTATAGCTATAGTACAGACTTCCAAAACCCTGTAGTGCAATGTTTTTCTCGTATTTAGTGTTTTTAGATTGTTTTCTTGGTTTAAATATCCTAATATTAATGTTGATAGTTATATAATTATTTATGCAGAAAGAATTTATAATGTGCTTATGTGTTGTGGATTGTAACCCTTAATCTTGGGTAATGAATTGTATTCTAAAAATGTTTGCATGTAAAATATGATGATGTGCTACAGGCATCATCAGAAATTCTATTTAGAGGACATTTTCTGAATTGTGAATTTTTATGAAAATATTTTTATCTAATGGTGTGAAAAATGTTGTAAGAATTAAACTTGACAAGTTCTTGTGAAACTATCAAATTTAACAGTAAGTTTCAGTCATGTGGTGGACAGATCTGACAACTATGGAACATTTTCCTTTGTTGGTGCTTATATCTACAAGTACATGACAAAAAGTAAAATTAAAAATCATACTAACTTAAAAAGCATGTGTAGGAATATGGTAATTAGAGATTGGTTGAGCGTTCAAATTTCAAACAGAACCCAAACTGTAAGTTTGGGTTTGGTTCGGTTTGAAATTGATTGCCATGTATTAAAATACATATATGCTGTATTTCCACCTCAGTTTTTTTTTTGCAGAAAATCAGTGATATTGATCATTGATCTGTTAACAGAATATATTGTCGATATAAACAAAACATTATGCAAACAATCGTAGACAATTATTGTACATGAACGCTTCATAATCTCATTGTGCATCCTCAGGTTTTTATCACAGCTATACATACTGATCATCACAAACATCAACCAAGTATTGACGCATGTAGCACAGTTATTGTTTTTGTTCTGGTGCAACTTTAGTTGTTTAGCAACGTAAAATTATTGATTCGTGAGACACAAAATGTGATTGTTAGGTGAAAATATTTGTTTGTTTATAACCTAAATGAACCATGACTCAACTGGCAAGTTCAGTAGTTTGAATTTTACTGGGAAAAATCTCAACTCGATTTTTGAGTCCCAACCCATCACTAAGAATATTCTAAGTTAGTGGCCAAAGGTAATATTCATATCTTCAAAATGTTACCAGGACCAGAAAGAAAATTTTTCTTAATTACACAAACCGTATAAATTTTATATATTGGTATGTTTTTGTAGTTAGAATGAGACATACACTATTATACATCTTTTTAATGAATCATTATAACGTGTAATGCCCTGGGTTGGTGGTGGAACGTCACCACGTCAAGGCGGTTTTTGGTGGGTGCTAGGTCAGGTTTACCTGGTGGTGGAGTGTTCTGGTTTGATTTTTTCTTTATGTGGTTCTGGCGCGTGTCCACTGTAAAGAACTGGCGACAGGACATGAAGTCAGGTTCTGTGAGGGTGATCTTACATTTCAGTGGATTGGATCTAGGCAGTATACCTGGGAGATGCATAACCTTCGGAGGCTCCTTAACCTGTGTCAACTCCGGCTGGCATAAGTATGAGCTAGGTTGGTTAATGTGCAGTGGCTCAAAGGTTGGGTTGGTTGTGTGAGTTGGTTCTGCTGGCTCCAATCCTCTGAAGTAGGCATTGGCGAGTCCCAAGGACTGGTCCTGTCCATTCAGATATGCTGTGAATAGGGGATGTGTTTCCTCACTCAGATGTATAGGGTCCTGGTAGAGGTCCTTGGGTATCTCCGGTGTGACAGGTATCTGCAGGTGGTGCAGTGTCTGGGCTTGAGCCCTCGGTGAGAGTTTCGTGAGTGTAGTCAGGAAGAGGGGAGTAAGCTCCTGAAAACACCCGGAGGCAGTAAGTACCTGTCTTACCTTCTCTCGGATACCACTCCGACGGGAGTAGCGCATCCGGACTGAATCACATTCTCACATCCGTGAAGAGGTGACATGTAGTCCTACCCTAGTGTAGAGCCATGTGTAGTGTCTGCCAACCGTAAGCAGTATCCCTATCCCAGCACAGTGAGTCAGGTCTCGCTGGTAGACAGTCCCTGCATGTATGTGTGTGTCTCAGAAGGGAACAGTCTCCCCAGACTCAGAGAAAACTAACTCTGGCGCGGTAGAGAGAGTAGCTGCTGAACAGGCAAGCTGGCCTCAAGAGCGTGAGTACCTAGTGTCGGGGCTCTACCGTTCTGCCCACCATGGTGTACAGAAAGGCTGGCCATCCAATGTGTGTGTGGGTACTGTGCTGGGTGTATTTGGGTTTGAGTAAAGTCCCTGGTAACCTGCAATCCCTTGGACGGCATGAGGTACACTGGGAGAGGAACTACAACTATGGGAAGAATACCCTCCGAGTTGGAAAAACATCTATTTATTCCTTTTTTATGGGAAGTAAACAGCGTGGTGTTTTACTACCTCCTAGCATCAACAAGAGCCTAATGGAAGCTTAATCTACGCTGAGCCAGGTGAAGGCTACCTGTTCCTAAGCTAACAATGGCAGGGTAGACAAGCATTATGAAACTAACTTAAACAGGTACTGCTACTACTAGTGTTGCCCAGAAGGGGCCACAGTGTCTGGGTGTGTAGACGACGTTGGCATTGGTTAGATCTTCGGTATGAATGCAGTGAATAAAGGGCAGGTAGAACTAGGAACGAAGCGAGCAGGCTGGTCAAGATCTCCGGCAAGGGCTGCAGTGGAGAAAATGAACACTGCTCACGAGTGGGCAAGCGTCCCACTATTTATACTCTGGCTAGTCTTTCCCCTTCAGTCAACTGGATAGGGCTGGTCGATGGAGAGGGGGTAGCTGTAGCACAGCTTCCTCAAGGCGTGACGTCACCGGCCGGCTTGGAGAACCGAAATGTGGCAGTGTGTACTGGTAGAGCCATCTGGTGACATGTAGTGGTACTGAAGTGTTTCGGATGCATAGCTTCAGTGGCCCGTGAACAATACAATCTTCGGGCTGGAATGTCCATTCTTGCAGTTGCGAACAGTACAATCTTGCGTCTCATGATGCGTGTCAACAATACAATCTCAGTTGGAATCAGATGACAAGGCTTGCTCACTGATGAGGCAAAGTCATTTATCCAATGTTGATAAGACATCATGCGTCAACTGTGTTTGACCCTTCCCCTCCCTGTTCGACCTTTTCAATAGAGGTATTATAATTGTGCATTTGTGTTAGAGGCATCTGTAGCAACTAATTGTGGCTAGACTAGGCACAGACATCTATTTTATTTTAGAATACATAACTTAAGACTTGAAATCTGTGAAATGTAAACAAATTTTAATCATTTTTTTTGTCTGTCGCAGTCCAACAGTGTATTCATAGACATGTTTATTCCATGTGTGTATTGCATGATGTGCACGTTTATTGCGGTGTGTGTTTAGGTATGTTTTCTGTACAATATGTTGGGTATATTGTTAAAGTTATTCAGACATCTCTTTTTCTCCCATACAGATACTCTGATGCCACTTTATTGAAAATTACCAAGCTTTTCTCAACCTTTATAGCATTATGCATGCTCTATGCAATTTCTTTTAATCAAAGCACAAACTTTAACAATACTTAATTCAGTAAACGTGTTTGTTATGTAGGTGTGAAAATAATGGAACATATTAAAGGCTTTCTTTATTTTTTCTTTACATTCTACCCTGCCTTCATTTCTTCTTCATTGCTCCTTGACCACAGTAAAAATACAATTTTGGCACTCAAAAGCGTTATTGCTAGTGCTAGGGTCATATGTAGCTATGTGTCAAGTCATTTTGGGCAAAGTGCTGCATGTAGTATGCATGTATCACATTTATGGTGCACAGAAAAAAGTTGTCAACATTTAGAGTCTTTGGTAGTGTTGCAGAAATTTTAGTGCATTGGTAGAAGTTTGTCACCTTCATCGCTAAAATATCCAAATTTAGCTTTTCATCATGCATAATGTAACATTTCCATTTCTCATATTTCATCATGGTTATTTCACATCTCTAACTTTTTCATGACTATAGTTATATTTTCTACAACTGAAACCAGTACTTATAATTAGTATTGAAACAAGTGGTTTTTTATGGTATGTGTACGCATGCATTGAATGCACATGTGTTAACATACCCAGTGTATTTTAGTGGGTACACACGAGTACGTGTGCGTGTGGAAGAGGTTCATGCATGGTACAGATTACAGACCATATTGTCCAATCAGATGCTTACACCTTCTATGGCAGTTTGTCCTAATACAAAACTTTTAAAATCTATCCCCTAAAAAATTTGGATGTGTCTGTATACTTTGCAAAAGGTGTTGACATTTAGCCAACATAAGTCAGCTTTTAGCCAGCTGTATAGGTTGTTCTCCTGCATGGTAATTACCCTATCACATCCAACGTATTTGGCACTATAATTCCACAGACAATTTTGTAAGATAATCCAAGTTTATTGTAGTTAAAAAGTGTTTTGAAAGAAAAGGGTCAGCTGAGATCTGTTCAGCATGAGGAAATTTGATAGTTTAACAACAACTTGTCTAGTCGGGAAGTGAGAGGGTTTCCTAAGTGAAACATGATTGTTGTTAAGGTGTCTGTCTACTCATAGCCATGTGCTGGTTTTTTTTTTTTTTTTTTGGGTGCTGCCTATGTGAACAGTGTCCCACATTTGTAGTTTCCTACATGTCATGGAGAACCTTATATGTAGTTTGAAGTATTGTGGCATAAACATTGATTACCTATTGTCAGATAATATTCTTTTCATAATGGAAAATATAGCAGTTTCATTTTATAATTTATTAATAATAATTGTTTTAGATACATTGTAGGGGTTATAGGTAACTAAACATAGTATTCAATATTCTGTATTAATTTTTCTTGCTCGCTGCTTTTTAGGTGATAGGCATTTTGAGTGTTATTTTTGGGTAACAAAACTTGTTTCTTTTGTATGGTGTGTGTGTGTGTGATTAGTTGGTACAATGACAGTTTATACTTACTATATTTGTGATGTGCAAATAAAAAACTAAGCCATTATGTAGAATGACATTAAATGTAGGTTGGTGGGTGAGCACAGCTGACTCTGCGACTACAGGAGCGACAGTTCAGCTGCAATGCAGCAAGCAAGCCTGTGTTTGCACGCCTAGGTTACTCAACTGGCAGGTGGCACAGCACTGTGCATATACCTCCAGACCATGCAAAGTAGAGAAGAGGGGAACCAACTGTTTTGAAAACTAGCCTAAAAATTGTGTCCTGTGATCACAGGCATCACTCAGTTTGGTGACAGCAATGTTTAGGTTGTGTCACGAACTTACTACATGGTGTTTGAAATAACAGATTAAAAAAATTGTAATTGTCATTACATTGTTCCCAGTAAGTTTGTATCAAGGTTTTAGTGGTAACACTTACTCAAAAAAAATAAATCCGTTATACATTTGCTTGTACAGCTTGAAATAGACCAAATATGAAAGCAATGTAATTTTTCTTAGTTGAATGGCTGTAAATTATTTTAATTTGAATGATTGCAGTTAACAAACTCAAAAGACATTTACAAGACATATTTTTTCAGCAGAGCTTAAAAAGAGAAATAAGATTTTTAAATAGAGTAGTAAAAAATACCTAACTTAAAAGTTTTGAATGAACCATACCTGTTTATAATTCATACAGTTACATACAGTATTTGGTTTGCCCTTACCCCGCCATGGGATGTACTGCAATGGCTTTCTTTCTAAAGTGTAGTTAGATAATGATCTGCTTCATAATCTGCATGCTAGAAAATAGATCAATAAGATTGCCAACACTGCATAATAGAATGGGAACAGTGTGAGAAATTATGATACTGCTTATTTTTCCATACCTGCGACAATATGCTCTGTTTTTGCTGACAGTACAGCTAGCTGCCACTTGTTTTTTGCTAAACGTTGATCTAGTTGAAGACAATTTAATTCTGATGGGTGCCAAAAACATGCACATAAATCTACAAACTAACCCAGTGTGTTGGAAACTAAATTAGTCAGTTATAAGTTTTTTTTTAAATCTAGAATGAATGTATATGTACAGTATTATAAGACCATTTCATTCTAATGTGTGCAAAAAAATGCACATAAATCTACAAACTAACCCAGCGTATTGGAAACTAAATTAGTCAGTTATAAGTTTTTTTTTTAACTAGAATGAATGTATATGTACAGTATTATGCCTTCTGTACGTAATTTGGGCCAGTGGTTTAGTTTTTCTTATGTGTACAACACAAAATTCCTTAGAAAACTATGCAGCTGAAAAATGATTTGCTAAAAGTTTTGTTACTTATTTAGCATGTGTGGTTGAATATTATTAGAAAAATGTAAAGATTTTGGTAGCAAGTGGTAATGAGTGCCCCCAATCTCAAGGTAGACGGCCGCCTTAACAGAAACTCGGAAAAATGTGCGAGTTGTTGGCAGAGGTGGTTCGCTTAGCGTTGATTCTTGGGAAGTGTGTATCAGTGCTGTGATATATAATGTGGTGGTGCACAGGCCGGAGGCTCGGTTTAGCAAACCCTCCGCCTGACGAGAGTGTGTCAGGGGGTGTGGCTTGGCCGGGGCACGGTGAGGCGCAAGGAGGTTGTGAAGACACCCATGACACCCTAGCCCATCGTCATAGGTGCACACTTCACCCTCCTGGCGATGTGTGCCCGCTCTTGAGTGAAACCTCTGCAACCAAACATCTTAATTAGCTCATAATTCATTATTTGTATTGAGTGATCATTTCTCATAATGTATATTTGTCTCAAATGTGTGTTCTGTTTTTAACTGATAATAAAAAATTTTTTTTGGAAAACCTTTGGTTATTGGTTTTAACCCTTTTTTGCCATTTTGGTGAAGATAGTGAGAAATGGCAGTTCAAAAGCATTCAATTTACAAATCGAACTGCAGAATTTTTCATCAAAAAATTTTTTTCTATTTTTTTTTGTTTGTGGAAAAATAATACACAGTTTGGCACTAAAAGCTGAACTATAGCCCACTGTGTAATTGGTGCTGAAAAAGCATTAATTTTTTTATTCATAAACATTTTAGCAACAGAAAAGCAAAAAGTACAGTACCCCTTGAGGAAATGTATGAAAATGTGATGGAATTATACTGAAACAGGCCAAGCAAATACAAAGCACAAGAAAATACTTTGAATGTACAAGACAAGTCCCTCAATGACACCTAAGAGACACAAGGACACTTTCACCATGCTACTAATGAAATTAAATATAAAATAAATGCACTGAATCTAATTTATTGATTAAAAATTAAAAAGCAAATGGACTCAGATGAAACAAATAGTGAAAATAAAATGATTTTAAATGCTGCTCATTTAGAAGTATTAGAATTTCTAAAATTAGTGTCTGTGTAGCTGCCACACCCTTCTTCACAAGGGAAAAGCAGGGAAAGTTAACATATCTATTCTGTTGGTGATCACATAAATAAGTAATGGGTTTTAAGTAAAACTGTACTAAGACATTTTTTAAGGAACTGAAAAAAAAATAATGCCTATTAACCAGGAAAACTTCTTAAAAGGGTCAAATTACACATGTGCATATAGACAAGGTGGAAAATTATTCAACTTATTAAGCAGGGAATTTCTTAACAGGGTTCCACTGCATTTGCCACATTGCTAAATGACGGTGTCCTCAAAACATCTAATCAATTAAAATGTTAAAACTTATCTGAAATCCAATCTGAAAAGAAGACGAATTGAAAGTCTAAAATGAATTTACTTGGCAGGCTGCATCACAGTTACTGGATACAGTTGGACATGAAAAATATGATAGTTGGAAAGTCTTACATTGTACCGCAAAAGTCACACAATCAAGATAGGAAGAATTGGAAAGTGTTAAACTTACTACCATCTAGCAGATGCAGGGACCCCACAGCCCCTGGACATCTCCTGTTTCAACACAATAAAGCTTAATATACCCCATGGGATCTCTTCACTGATCCAAGTTCCCTACCAACTTTAGCTAGCTAGTCTTATAATTTGTAAGGTTGATCTAACCTTAGAATTTTACAAATATTCAAATTGTTAGATAAGCTAACCCAACTGAGGTGTTCCAAAAAGCTAATGAATCCAGTTTTAAATTATATTAAAAAATTAATATATTATTATCAAAATAAAATTGTAATATTCTTGATGTCCTTCAGCCAGAGTGAATACAGTAAACCTAAATGAATAAAGTGTATGCAACATAAATTTTCTGGGCCACCAGTCTGTCTCCAATTGGGCAGACCTTACAGTGCAATTGGTCACCTGGCCTGATTCAACTGGACTGAACATCCGACTGATTTTCAATAATTACTGGTGGTTGTCCACCAGTAATGCCATTCACGTACCACATTGTAACAGTTTGTACTTACGTAATGCCTTATTGGAGTGAAGAGATTTGGGCGGCTCTTAAGGGGGAAGTTTCCTTGCTATATTGGATTTACATATTTTCCTCATTAACTTAATTTTCGGAGTCAGTATTCAGAAACCAAGCTAGCCATGACATAGGGAACATTTTAACTGTTATTTCTAAATCCAACTTATTTTTCTTACATGGTTAGTGTTACATCTGTAACCATAATTAAACATTATCTAATTATTTAATAATTTCAGTCCCACATGGGAAAATACAGGTATATTTGAAACCCTACAAATTAAAAAAAAAAAAAAATTGTTAAGTAGTCATCCATGTCATGTCTAGCTTTGATTTTTTATTTCTGGTAATACATTTTCATTACGAAGATTTGTTAGAAAATTCGAAGATGAAGTGGATACCACCCTCTTAACGAGGTCCTGATGGGGGTGTAGCAAGATGAGTATGGAGCAGCACCAGAATGAAAGGGCGGGGGAAACAGGAGATCCCCAAGAAAACCTGCTGACCAGCTGCATCGTCCGACACGATTCCCACATGCAAAAATCCAGGAGCAAACCCCGCCGGGAATCGAACCTGGTTCACCTAGGTGGAAGGCAAGTAGTCTAACCACTATACCACTCTGGCCCCATGAATTATTGGAGCCAGCTAATAAAGAGAATGGTTGTAAAGTGGCCAGGTAATACAACTTGTAAATGAAAGTAAATTTCAATATACTGATGTACACAGTATATGCACCCTCTCTCTGACTGATGTTAGCTGAAGCTGAGCCTGGCTGGTAGGTTACAGTAACAAGCCTACATCCCAGGCAGCAAAGTAAAATACTTTAAGTTAAATCCATCATGTTAAAGATTTAAGTGAGAAAGACAAGAACTATTGTAGCAGGGGCCACGGTAGCTGAGTGGTTAGCACGCTCGCCTCTCACCAAGGCGAACTGGGCTCAATCCCCGGCCGGGTCACTGGATTTTCACAAGTCGGAATCGTGCTGGATAATGCTGTTGGTCGGCGGGTTTTCTTGGGGATCTCTTGTTTCCCCTGCCCCTTCATTCTGGCGCCGCTCCATATTCACTTAAATCACCCTCATTGGCTCTCGAGATCTCGCTGTTAAGAGCCGCCCAAATCTCTTCACTCACTCACTTTGTAGGCTATTCGGGGACATATTCAGATTAATGGTACCTGTGTGTACGTAACTGAAAATGTCCTTTTATTGAGTTTATGTGGTCTTCAGAAGTTTGTGGTTTTGATGCTATTCATTGAGCATTCAGACCATGTTCCTCCTTGGCTATATTGCCTTCCATCAGTGGTGTAGTGCAGTGTGATCTACTTTGCACTTGTGCGGTAGCACATGGTCTGACAGTTGGCCTGGAAAGGCGAATGATGAATGAGAGACCACATCATTTTTACAATTTCCTTGTATGACACTGGACTTTATTATGGCTTCATGTTAAACAAATAAACAATAAGAATATTTTGACAATAGAAACTGTACCGCATGGTCTAAAATAAAGTTCAAAATTATACTGCTGGGTTGCCTTCAACAAGCAGACCAAGTCGTAGCTTCCCTACCTAATGACTAGGATGTAGGAGTCCTGTGACCGGGGAGAGTTTGTGGGGATACAGCCTTGGTTTGGTTGCGACCGACAAGTCCTTTGGGTTTTTGGCGATGCATGACGAATATCAGATTGTGTGCTTGAGCGGATGGGAGTGAAGGTCTCTTCCTGTGAATTTGAGGCGACGAATAAGCAATCACCTTGGTGGGTGCAAAGCTGGCCTAACATCATATCTTAGCTTTGGTGGCATAGGCGTGAGTGGAGAGACAGCTCAGGGGATGTCAAAGCAGGTAACAGTAATTCCCTCCTGATACCCTCTTCCTATGGGTGCTGTAGCAGAGCCAGCCCTCTGTCTTGCTGCTTCTTCCCATCGGTTGGTGTAGACCTCGCCATCTCTCTGGTGTGGTTCCACAACCACCCAGGCCAAAGCCAAGGCTTACCTGATTACCTTCTGATTCCCAGCCCTATGGCAAAGAGATGACGTGCTGCAATTCCAGGGCTAATGATTCTGGCTCGCACCCAGCCTGGTACTATAGGCTGGGGTGAGAATTAGTGGTGTGCCCGGCGCCATAACTCAGTAGAGCTAGTGATGTGTTGGGATCATACGGCCAACTGCCTTAAGGGACCCTGGAGATCTGCGTCAAGGTGCTGATGTTTGGAGGAGTTGCACTTACCGACACTGATGCTACGTAGCAGTTTGTACTGCTGCTCTCTTGCAAGGCTGTGGGCCACCTTGCACACCTTTATACTTGCACTGCGATTACTCTGCATGTGGATGCAGATCCCATAGATTCCCCTAAGGAAGCAACACTGAGCACTGACTCTTAGACTTCAGCCTTCAGGATGTTGTGCTTTAAAATACCTGGAGAGGTAAGGCACCAAATAAAAGACTGAGTTATTCCTACAGAACTGTTATTGAGCTTAATTACATACAGAGCAGATATGCTGCACATACATAAGTTACTTGGACACTGAGGTCTACCAGTGACCGTAGCTGCTGAAGATGGCTTACGCTATTGAATTATAGATTATACGTGGTGCGTCACACCCTGTTATTAGATGCAGGGAAAAACTGTCAGTCGACCCCTCTGCACTAAAGTAAAAAGGTTCCGGTTACTTACACTGTTATGGATATACTAAATGGTTTCAGCTTAAAGCTGAAACTACCGAGGGGGCGCACACAGAGCACGGACTCCCGAGCAGCTACTTACGTTGATGGCTGAGGTCAGACTGCGAGAATGGCGTTGGCCTGGTGGGAAGATGGCCAAGACTGCTCTTGAAAAACACTTTGGAGATTTACATTCACAAAAAGTATTTTAAAAGTTGACATAGTTGGTTGATGGTTATTGAGAAGAAAACTCTGTGTGAGTGGAGTGTTTGCACCTCTCATTCACTTACAGCCAGCCAACTCACACACACACACACTCTCTCTCTTTCTCTACCCCACCCTCTCCCTCCCTCCCTCTTTGTGTGTGTGCACGTGCATGCATGCATGGGTGTGTATGTGCATGTGCGCACATGGTGGCAATGGCAGCAGGCCACCCGCCCGCTGTCACTGCCGTCATTACAGGGCCGGTTTACTTTGTAACAGTGGCGCAGCATTGGAAAAACATGCTGATAAATGCAATTCACGTCAGTGTGTTGAATTTATACGAAATGTAGAAGGCATGTTGGCCTCTACACTGGCACAATGAGGCCCGGCAATGTTTGCGGGAATATAAATATTTAGTTTGGACTACTTGAAATATTAATTATCCCGAATTTTTTATCAAAAACTTTTGACGTTGCCTATACACACACACTGCCTCTCTCGCCGTAATATGGTACCGGTAACATAAGAACACATTTTATTTGCACTCAGTTATCTTTATTCACTTTACACATAAAATTTACTTCACAAGAAAAAACCTATTGCCGACCGTAAAAAATCATCATATTACGTAGGCGTGGGCGCACATAAACTTAAAATAATCATTTTAAAAAAAAGGCCATTGAAATATATTTGAAGTTATCATACATACACTGATTAAGAAATTAGTCTATGTAATGTATCTGTTTTTTACAGCAAAAGAAGAGGGATAATGGAAGAGAAAAAAGACAGGGAGGATAAGGCAGAGGCAGCGGCATGTGACTAGGACAAAGAATCCTTACTGACCCGGCATGCAAATCCCCCCCCCCCCCCCCCCCCCCACGCGCTTCCACGGACAATACACTAGTGTCCCCTTCTGGCATTAAGTAATTTATTGCTTCATGCTGCTTGGGACAACAAATGTCAATGTCTATGATGGTAGCTTGAGAAATGTGTGACCACTAAGTAAGGGCTAGTTTTCCATAGACTGGAAACCGTGGATAATCAAAACTAGTACAGCAGTTGGAGAAAAGGTCAACAAAAACAAATCCATGCATAACTGAAACAGCGGTTAAAGATACTGCGATTGGCGAGGGATTACTGTATCTATTTATGGAGGTGCCTCAAATTTTCGACTTTTTCGACCCAAACTTTTCACGGTTCCTTGGGATTGGGTCATAAGAGATAGGTGGTCGTAATAGAGGGGTTTTTTGTACTGCACATAAAGAGAAGATGGCATCAAGTTGGAGGATTCAAAAACTGTGTTTCATCCCTCCAAATGATCCCTTTAACACGTCCAAAAATAGTTATTCATACCCATCAGTGAACTGATCCCACTTCACCTTGGTGGGTGACGGCAAGGGGTAATCCCAACCTACCCCTAGATTCCACAGCCACTGAATCAAGATTTTGGCTCGTACTCAGAAAAAAAATTTGGTAGCAATGCCACTGTTGACACTTAGATGATATGAGAAAACATCCATTTTTGGGTTCTACTGAACACCAACAATTTTAACAACTGGCCCAGAGGAGAAATCAAGCATTTTAAGGTTTTCATGGTGAGTAACCTGCAAATCTTCCAAACTCTGGGGCTGATTGCTGGACCACTTTCTAGGCTCAAAATCACTCTGGTATAGCAGTTCATTCAACTGATTTTTCAAGGACTGGGCACCTTTGACAGTTTTTGCACCTGTAACAATGTCATCCACAAAAATGTGGTTTCTGAGAGCAACTGCGGCCAATGGAAATAGGAGACAGTTATCTGAGGCCAACTGCTGTAGGGTACGGATAGCAAGGAATGGGAATGGTGACAATCCATACATCACAGTGTTCAGATAGAAAACTGAACGAGGAAGAGATGGTTCTGTCCGCCAGAGAATCAGTTGGAAAAGTCGGTCATCCTCATGAATCAGAATTTGGTGATACTGCTTAATGTCACATGAGAAGATAATAGTGTAAAGTCTGAATCTCAAAATAACATTACAAATATAATTTTGGAGTTTGGGTCCTGATAGCAAAATTTTATTGAGTGACACACTGTTCAAGGTTTTTGCACTATCATCAAAACCACCCCCAGCGTAGTGATTGAGCTCGACATATTTCACACACCATGGTGAGGAATGAAATAATGGGGAGTGTTTGTATCGTCTGTGTGTTGAGTTGGGGGAAGATACTGTTCCATATTCATGCATAAATTTTGTGTACAGTAGTTTTGTGTCAGGCTGAGAGACAACTTCCTTTTTAAAGCACGACATCAACATTCAGCACTTGCACAGGAATTTCCAACTGGCAATGCTTGAGGTCTTAATGGAAGATGAACCTTGTACCTTCCTTACACCATCTCGAGTGATAGCGACCATGAATCGTGTATCACATCACAAAAGTCAACATTGGGTTCCTTCATAGTGACATGAGGGGGTTCTTCTATCTCCCAAAACTGTTTCAATACAGAATCCAGGGAATCCTCCATGCCTACAAACATGGCGACCAACCCCAATAACATCCATCCAAATTTGGGTTCCAATACAACAGACCTGTGTTCAGCAAACTCCAAACACCCACTTAGACACGTGCTTAAACATTTGCACCTAGCAATATATTGACAGGGGCAGGCTTGTGGAAATGATGGTCTGCCAGTCGAAGGGCACCCAGCTGTGTGCGAACAAAGGGATCTATAGATGCCCATAGCAAATCACTTGTGATTTTAGGCACTATAAAGAGAGACTGAGTAAAGGTACAGTGAGGTTCCAACAATGACTAAATGATTAATAAATCTGAAGAAGAGGTTACGTGTGGTTTTTTTCCCTCGGAAACACAACAAATTTTCTCAAAACTAATGGTGATTCATAAAGGTGGGAAAAGAACACAATACAACTGACAAAACAGCAGGTGTAATTACCCACACTGTAAAACTAGGCATAAGATCACAGTGTAAACGAAAATGTAATGACAAATAATTTGAAACACTAAACAAGGTGTGGAGAGAGTGAGGAATTTATTTGTTTCTTTCCGAAGATTAATGAGACTTGAGCTGATTCTACATCAGGACTGGCAGTGTTGCCACATGCATGGTATCTTGAGTGCACAGTACGTGCCAAACAAGAACAAAACACGTTGATTAATTATTTTGAGTTCATGAAGCACTAGAATATCCAGCCTTGGAGGGCCAAAATTTTTAGGGAACACATCGGATACACTTTTAAGAATAATAATTGATGAGCAGATATGCCCAAACTACCCGCGATGCCATCTTGAAGTCCGCTGATTTTTCTTTGTGGAGATGGCAACTACTTGTGTATCCCTTCGCAAAATGGTGATTATAGGTCCAAACTTAATAATAACGGTTTTTGTTCTTAAGAATACACAACAAGTCACTTGTTTAGACAGTCAAAAAGGTCGGAAGTGACAGATTGAAAAAAGGGTGTGTTATTAGGCGAGAGCGCTGGCACATGGCACACATGATTATTGCTGTAAATTCAAAATATTTATCATCAAAGTTCATCACACACGTGGCATACTCTGCAGAATCTTAAATGTGCAGTATCATCTACTGTATCTTCCACAAGAACAATTGTTTTAAACTTCTCACATGCCTTGGGTAAAGCTTTATTTTTACAAGAGACAGGTTTCTCTTAGAGAAATGCTCAACACTCATTGTGTGTGCCAGATCATGTGCACATTTTGTGTATCATTTAACAAGACATAAGCATACCAGTGCTGACTGACTTTGGCCATTATGGCTTGCACAATATTACACTCCACGTCACAAAATTTTACCAGTGCAGCAACCCAAGCAAACCACCTATGGACATGTATTCAGTGTAACTAAATATTATTTTAGAGTTAAGGTAAAACCTCCACAATATACCAACTGCATCATCAGTCACATAAAACTATGAACACAACAAATTAGTTGAAATGTCACAAGAGTCAACATATAGATTAAACAGGTGCAATGAAAAATATGCACATTGTAAGCACCTACCAAAAACACAAAACACACAAACTATTCATTGTGTTTACACACAGTTTTCTCATTAGTACCAGCACTTGTATAGCACACTCAAACAACATACCAATGGAAAATTTAATGTGCATGTGCTTAACTTAATGAAACCAAGGAAACATTGTTTCAAGTGTGATAAACACAACCAAGAAACAAAACCAAAGAATCCTGCCCCAGAATGACCAAAATGTTTGCATAGTGGACTGTATTCCAATGTTCAAAATCACAAGTGTCATTACCACCACCAATATGTTTACCGGTTCTCAAATTTTGTCATGATAGTTCCAGAACATCTGTCACTGCTAGCATTAGAAAGGAAAATTTTTTAACCTCGCATTACACACTAGATCGGTGATAGCAAAGATGAGGTCCCCGCAGGCCATGCAGCATGCATCTGTTCAGCTTGAGCGCCTATGAGAGACTGCTGAATGGCAATCAGAAGGGAGGACATTAGCACGCACTGGAAGTGGAGGCCCTGTTGGACTACATACATGAATACGAAGCATAAGGGTGGCCATGAGTACAAGAATGTGCACAGGCAGACATGCATGGGAGTGCATGGCAGAACACTTACATAAAGCCTTAATGAAAACCGTAACTCTTCGACCATAACCTATCTTCGGCACACTCGAAACATGCATCACACGGCCCTACACCTCGTGCATGCTTGACCCATGACGGGCTTATGCCGGCTGAGGGACAAGGTTGGATGACAAACTGTGTTATTCACATTTTGCATACTTCTGTTACATTGTTACAATTTTTTTTTAATCTGAACAGCTTAACTGTAACTATCATAGGATGAAAAATAATGACAGGAGCAATGAAGTATGAAAGTAAAAGGCATTGGATTGTACACAAACAGGCAAAAGTTACTTTCTCAAGTGTTACCGCAATATGGTAACCTTTTTTTTTACTGATATATGTGTGTACAACACTTTCATTGGAATTTGATAAAGCTTAAGACACACGCTTTCATTTTATTAACCGCATCACCATCATGATTAAAAATGAGTGTTTTGATTATTTTAAGTTTTGGGAAACAATATTTCCCTTTAATTTATGTCAGTGTGTTTCAGTACACTCAAAATAATTATTTCCTTAATGACATATTGTACTGTAACTATTTTCTTAACAGTTTTAAAAAACAATGTTGCACTGTTTTGCAATTTTCATTATTCCTTGGAATTAAAACATATTTTTTCTGGAATTTGCACTACATATTTTGTACATGTGCATAAAATGTGAAAGTAATTTCACTATTGGCTCAACATTAGTTGTATGCCTTGTTAAGGCTATTTTTATAATAATATACATTTGTACGAACCAATTACAAATATCAACTGATTAATGATACTGCTTTAAAAATCTTATGTTTTTGTTACTATGAGCAAGCATAGTTCTGTTTTTTCTGAGAAAAAATATGCAGAACAGGTCATACTCGTATAGAATTAACTTCTCACAGATGGTATGAATACACATACATATAAATATTTATTTTGTCCACAATACTACAAACACGGGAGTTTTTATTGCTCTCTTCAAAATATATCGTAAATCTGGTACAAGTGCATGTATTAGACAAAGGAGAGGTATAATTCTTGTAAGCTGTTGTAATTAACAAGTGCAGTGGCAAGTCAGTAGAGGGGCCTGCTGTTGCTGCTGGTGACAGGCATGTAGGGAGGAGCAGGGTGGCTGTAGTCCAGCTTCTTGCTTGCAGTGAGAGCCTTGCGAGCACAGTCTAGCTTGGCTAGTACGTCCTTAGCGATATTGCGCTCATCCACGCTGCCCGTCACCGACAGGTTTTCTACCAGCGACAGTGGCAACTGCAGCAGCACAACGAAAACCCACGTCAGTTGCCTGCAGTACATAACTTCCACTTTTCTCTGTACTCAGTCATCTACGTACTGTTAATGTATTTGACATCAGCCTTCTGGTAGTGGAGATATTTGTGTTCAGTTTTAACTGATATTTTGAAACCAGTGAACCAACTATGCTAGTAAACTAACTTAACTGAAAATTATAAATTTTTCACAGGAGTGCTGAAAGAATCAACCATTGAATAACTAGCTGAGAGACCAAAACAAAACTATATTTTACATTCATGTTGTATTCCTCACATCCATCTATTAATGAGTGGTGAAAATTAAAAATTTGACCAAACTTCAGGATTTCATTGCGTATCCTAATAGAAAATGGAATGGATGATGACAAAATGTTTATGTTACATTTATTGACGTTAAAATTGCTCATTATTTATGGTTAAAAAAAAAAACATGCAGGAACTTTAAACATTTCTTACCAAACTATGGGGAAAGTATTAACGTACCGTATTTTAAAGGAAAGTTTGCTTAATGCAGCTGTGCATTGAAAGAACTCATAATTTGAAACTAAAAAAGTGTATTAAAAATAGATAACTATTAATTTTATGTGTGCTGCTTTAGGCTAATAACAGCTTCCAGTTATAGTTTCCACTGATGAACAATTTCAGTAACATAAACAGACATTTAAGTATGTACTACTGACAAGCACCAGTGTTCAGATAAAATCCTTGTGTATTGCTGAGAAAGCTGAGGAGTTGTACTGGATTCAGAATTTAATGTAGGTAGTGCCAGATAAATGAGAGTTTAAACTAGTGGAAATTCATTTAAGAACACCAAGCAGGAATACACCTATCTGCCCCACAGCTGATACACTAGAACAAGAAGGTGGAATGTCAGACTTATCGTAACATCAAATCCGTGGCACATCCAGAACGTTAAATGCAACATATATAGCAGACACCTTAGTAAGGAGTGTAACCACACCGAAAGGCAATTCTGACGTGTCACTTGTTGTAAAAATGCTGAATGTCTATCTGGAGTATGGTATCCCATGCTCACTGCACTTCTTCGTAGCATAGTTGAGTTGTAATTGTTGCTGGAGATAGGCTGGATATCATGCACCGTCCTATCAGTCCCACACATGCTCAATGTAGCAGAGGTCTAAAGATCTAGCAGGCCAGGGTTGCATGTGTACACTTTGTAGAGCACACTGTGTTACCATAGCAACATGGCAATGCACATTATTGTGCTGCAAGTTTGTTTCAGCATTGTGTCAAAATATGGTTGGAGGACAGAACTGATAATGTCACAAATGTACAATGCACTTGTCATGCTCATCTACATGACTACCAGAGGCAATCGAGATGTGTAGCTTGTGGCCCCACATACCATAATACCAGGTGTGGGTCTAGTATGGTGAGTGTGAATACACAGTAGATTGTTCTGCTCACCCGCACATCTACGAACACGAACATGGCCATCACTTTGTCCAAGGCAGAAATGACTCATCACTGATCACCACTGATCTCCATTTGCCTCTCCAACACACTTTTTCCTGACACCACCAGAGAAGTTCAGGATGACGAACACATGTCAGGAGTAAACAAGCCAGAGGAACACGATAACATAAAGCTACCACCAACAATCAGTTGTTTAGTGTTTGTGCAGGCACATGGGAGGTCACAGTAGTTCTGATTGTGCATGCAGTTACTTGTCTTTCACAGTCGTCTTCAAAATATGACTCATCCTTAAACAAGTGTTATGAGCTACAATGTTGTAAACTACCAGGGTGTGTGCATACCAATTTAACAATCATGGATTTGAATCCCACTATTGGCATAAATATATGTAATTTTTTAAAATTATGTTAACTTATTATTTAATCGTATGCTTGAAATTAAGTCATACTTTTTGTAAAGGCACAAATTACCACTGATTTAGCGTACTTATCACATGATCATAATTACTTGGCAATTATAGCCACAGAAAACTAGAACAATTTTATGCTCACTCCAAATTGGTATGTGTACCTTCCAGACACTCAACAGGACATTCTAGAGATGTCTCTTCCTCCCTTGGCATTATAGTTGTACACTCACCTGCTTTTCCATTTGGTGGAGGTATGCAGTGTCCTTGACTTCCCAGGACAGGGACTGCAGTACACGCAAGGCCATGACCTTGTTCTCGGGAGAAGTGTCATGGTGAAGGCAATGACTAAGAGCTGACAGCAGCTCAGGGCTCTTCTGCAGGAATGTCAGTCCACACTGGTTGATACTTACATTGTACAGTGTCATCAGCAGCAACCTGTCGCCCCACAAACATAACAGTGGTCACTTCCTGTATCTGTAGTAGCTCTGTTCACTGTAGACCATAATTTAAGAAAAGTATAAAAGATCCTTTTCCTGCATACCCATAATTACAAAGTTGGATGTGTAATGCACTTTTTTTTTGTAAATGCTTGAATTCGCACTCACATGCACTGTCATTTTGAATGGTGCATAGTCGCTGCCTTCTCCTGTTCCAAACTACATGTTGGGTGTGTGCAGTATGCATCTTCTGAAGAGAGAAGGACAAAGAGAAACTTTGGAGATGCGCCTACTTCACCCTGTCCGTACACACCACCATAGGCATTTGATTAGCCACCATGATTTTGTTTCACCCTCGGAGTCCACCAACCCTAGCCAGGGAGATATAAAGGTGGATCACAAAGCCTTCTGATAATGTATGCCAGTAACAACTCTTACCACAACTGTGTTGACAATGGTATTGCTTGTGTCTGAAAGTATTTCTGTGTTCCAAGGCCCAATTCTTAAGGTATTACAACTTAATTCCACAACAAGTTTGCTTGAAATCTTACAGTTATTTCCATTCAGTGAGTCTCAAATTAGAACACTGCCTGCTAGCCTGGTGAGATGAGATTTTGCAACTTTCTTGGGCTACTAAAAGTTTCTTAATAATGGCAGAAAGTATGGATGGACTACATTGTTGTAAGAGTATTAGAGAATTTGGTAAATAACAATACAGTGGTACCGTATATTTCAGCATATTTTACGCCACAGCATAATTTTTACACCCTAACTTTTTATCATCATCAAACCATGAAATAAAAAAAATCCAGCGCAATTTACGCTGTAGTTTTATGGGTCACAGGTGACAAGATGTGGAATGGCAGCTGGCACAAAACACGGCCAGTCAACAGGTAATAATCCCGTGCTAGAGGCGAGTAAACAAGCAATTTTTACACATGCTTGGAGGAAGAACGGTACAGCTACCCTCCCTTCCTCCCTCACTACACAGCTCCTGTAGTTGGCCAGCCATACCTTTTAAATCCCCCCCCCCTCCCTGTGTCATAGGCTGCGCTAGTCTGCCAACCATACCACGTCACGCCTCTCCATGCTTCTCCACCCTTCCCCGTTTCACCCAGCTGCCAGCCAGGCCACACCATACCTCTTCACCCTTTCCCCTAAGCTTAGCTGTGCCACTCTGCCAGCCACCCCACATCTCCCCCCCCCCCCCTAAATTAGACACACCAGCCACGCTATATCGACGCGGACCAGTTCAAGGCCAGTCGAGAACGGATTACCACATTTATTCTTCTAAAACACCAATTATTTATTTTTCATGTTATTTCAAAACGATTTATTCAACGTTTCTGTTTTTAATTTTTTTTTTTTCATTTAATTGCATATTTTTATCAGCTTTCTTTAAATTTTGTGTTACCGAAGTGTAAAAGTTGCAAGAATATAAACAATCACTGTTTCGCCGGATAGCCCTTTAGCAGCAAAGAATATTATAACAGCCATACTGCATTTGTACGTGATAGGGATAGCAGTACCATCTGCCGTGTAATAGGCAGTGTCTCATTTGACCACGCTCTCTATCCTCCGACAGTACATACTGACCTTCAACGTTCTAGTTGTGTTATAGATTGCCCACCTGTTACAGTTTGTCTTTCTCAAGCATCACCCAGCTGTCAGATGGCTAAAAATTCATCACAACAGGCAGACATTCTGTCTGTATTATCGCTCTCTTTAAAATTCATTTTAAGCACTTTTACAACTGTTCATTAGATTGTGATATTTCGAGTGCTGTGATTTGGCATGTAGCCTTGCCACTAAAACATCTGCTTCTAGTTATTTTCCAGGTCACAAAGGGCTCTCTTGTTCTTCACCCCTCTCACCACACCATTTGCTCCTACATCACCTTGCCTCCTCACCTTATCCCGCCTTCATGGCCATGCCATTCCTCCACCGCACCCTTCCCCAACCGCCCCTGCAATCCAACGCTTGAGCGCCTAGCTACCCTTCAACCATGTGCACATAGCAGCAACGGTAGCTAATAAGAGTGCTAGTTACAGATCTTCCATCTCCCTCCCATGAGCACCCTTTATCTTGTGACCATGCCATGTTCAGTAGTGGCGATGACCTGCTTATGCGATTATTTATTGGAATATGATTTTATTTGTGGTTTTGGATTTAAGTTTAGTGCTTTTTATTGAGGATTCCTTTTCATTTTTTTGGCATCAACTTTGGATGCAAGACATTACGTTGACGCATGTCACACTGCTGCACAGCGCAACTGCGCACATTACTGGTTGACTTTGCCCCATCAGCGAGCTCTGAGATCCTTGAGACAAGTCTAAAGCTGCATACATTTATTCTAGTGGCTACAGGGTTAATTTCACGCATTGGACAACTACAGACATGGAAAATAATTGAGGCGTTTAATTATGGAAATTGTACTGCCCGCCCAGAAATCAACATGCAGTTGCCACCCCCTCGATCAGAGATTGTTTTACCCAACGAGCCATGGACCAGCCAACACCTATAAGGAAGTTGAAAGAGTCACCACAGGATTGCAGCACCCCTAAGCCCAGTCACGTCAGCCGCCGAGCCTCGAGAAGAGGCGGTAAACTTGTTATCAGCCTCAACCCAGGGTTATAAGAAAAGCGTGGCACTGCCTGCTACCCTGAGATAATGTACCCTTGCAGTGGAAGGCTAGCAACACCCGCACCCCTGTGAGAGCCAGGAAGCTAAGATTTCGACTACATAAGGAATCCTGAAACACTCTCGCCAAAGTTCGTCGGCCCGCCGACCTCAGAGTTTGAAGGTCTCTCCTGCGTCTAGACAAGACCTCCACCTCTCCCAGCCTGAAGAAGACCAACCTTCCTCTACCAGTAGCCTGCGAGGCTGATCAACCAGCTTGCAAAAGCTCTCCAGCTCTAGCAGCTTGTCAAGGCTCTCTCCGGAAGTAACTTCATTGTCCACAACCCTGTACCCCTTATCTCAGTCATTCCTTGACTCCTGCGGTAGCAGGACATCGCGGCATCCCCTCTGGACAATCACCCCTCCGATAACTAACTCACTGTTAATTGTGACGTTTAGTATTCATGGAGTTTGCTTGTTTGGAGAAAATTCATCCAGGTTCGTTAAATAATTTATTATTATTATTGGTTTTAGATTATAAAAGAACTGGATCCCCAGTGTTTCCTCAAGCATCAAAAAATGTTACGACAAACTCTAAACTTGGTGAGGTAGTCATTTACGCATCCTTAATCATTTTAATTTTAATTAATTTCATTTGGGGCTCAACAGCAAAACCTAACCTTTTACTGCAGAATAAGTGTGAGTGGGTCGAACCCCTCAGGATCACAGCGCCTGTAAGGGCTATAGTCTGCAAAGACATACTGGGATTCCTGGAAGTGTCCAGTATGCCCGCGCTTGCCTGCAGTACCATTCCGACTCTAGTCTGTCATTTCTCCCTGTCAGTGCCTCGGGAGTGACTGAATAAGGTATTCCACGAGGGCTGTACTATGGCAGCTAAGGGGAGAAGTGAGACTAACTAGTACATTAATGAAACAAACCACAGTTAGAGAGAAAGAAACCTTGCAATACAGTAGAACCCCTTATATCCGACTTCTGTATATCTGCCTCCTCTGGATATCCGATCGTCTGACTGTCCGCCTGTCTGGCGCCTGCCCCATCAATAAAGATATCAGTGTCAATTCTTCTTATTGTTCAAAATAAAAGTGGTCAGTTCACACGTGTGTGTCGTTCAGTAATTTAGTACAGACGTACAGTGACAATTGTGCAGTGCAGAAGACAATGTTTTTATGTGATAATGGCTACTCAACAAAAACGTAAATGTGTTGTGTGCACATTGCAACGAAAGTTAGAAGTTCTACAACGGCTGGACAATGGTGAGCCCATTTGAAAATTATCTTCAGAGCTAGAAGTGGGTGTAACAACTATTAAAGATTGGAAAAAAGGTCGAAAGGAACTTGTAGCATATTTGTTAACAGTGGAGAGAGAAGATGCTTTAAAAAAAAGAAAAAAGCTTTAAAAAAGAAACTTGAACTTTTGGATGATGCTTTAAAAAATAGAAAAAAGCTTTAAAAAAAAAACTTGAATTTTGGATAATGCTTTATGGGTGTGGTTCTGCCAAGAAAGGTGCAAAAGAACTCCGCTATCAGGTCCTATCATAAAAGAGATGGCGGCAATTTACAAAAAAAATTGGGAGCTGAAAGAGAGATGTTTCATGCAAGTGTAGGATGGATTCACTGATGGAAACTTTGTCATGGTGTGAGACATATTGTCATTGCAGGAGAGAAACTCTTAGCTGATGATGATGCTGCTAAAGGTTTTATACAAAAGATTGAAAATTTAATCAATAAAAACTACCTTGATCCAGACCAAGTCTATAATATTGCCGCGAAAAACGAAAATGTGTTGGGCACAGTATCAGCTAAGGACAGACTGACCATTGAAACATGCAGCAATGCAAGTGGCAGCCATAAAATGCTATTGTTTGCTATAGGAAATTCTAAGAGGCCCAGAGTTTTTAAAAACGTAAACATGTCATCACTTCCCGTTTATTATCAAAGTTAGGAGTCTGCTTGGATGGACAGCAATTTGTTTAAAACATGGTTTTTTGATGAATTCGTACCAGCTGTAGACAAACATTTGAAATCAACAATATACCAGTCCATGCTATTCTGTTGCTAAATAATGCCCCAAGTCACCCCTCTGAAAATGAGCATCAAAAGGGCGACATTAAAACTGTTTTTTTTGCCCCCTCATGTTACGCCCTTGATCCAAACCATGTATCAGGGTGTCATTGAGTGGTTGAAGAGAAGATACAGGAGAAAATATGTTGGGTCCTTGTTAGAGAAATCAGAAGGGGGCTGTGATCTCTTGTAGGCCATGAAGAGCCTAAATATAAAAGATTCAATCTACATTGTTGCTCAAGCTTGGGATGAAATTAAGACAACCACTCTTCAAAAATAATGGAAAAAAATTTGGTATGAAGCAATAAAATGAACCTCCTGAAAGTTCCCTCATTGATAAAGTGAAAATTGTCAGAGATCTACAGGCACTTCAGCAGGGTATTCAACCGGCCGATGTAGAAGGAGTGGCTAGTTGAAGGCGACTTCACAGAGATCACCAACGAAGAGCTTGATGATGACCAAATCATCTCTGCTGTTTTAAAAGCTGATGCTGAAGAAAACGATACAGACGACGAAGATAAAGGTGACAGTGAAAGTATTAGACACTCTGCAGCAAAAGAAGCGTTTGAACTCGCACTAAAATACAATGAGCAGCATCCAACAGCAATACCTATATACATTATGTGGGCAAATAAATTGTGAGATGCATCTGCAAAATCAAGAATTTCCCATTTGAAACAAAAAAAGAAAAAAAAAACATTACAGACTTTTTAAAATAATTTTATATTATATATATATATATATATATATATATATAGACATACACACATAACAGGAAAGTATGTTTTACAGGTTTTTTTATTGTAATACATACATAAATGTAATAAAAGTGTTTCTCTGTACCTCGGATTATCCTACCTTTTCTGTGTTCCGACCATACTGTGATCCCGTCAGTGACAGATAAGAGGTGTTCTACTGTATAACATTATTTTAGTAAAGTTAATGTTCTAAAATTTAGATAACTAGAAAGGGAGGAGGGCTGCTTAGCAGAATCGTCATCGAGCTCTACGGCCCTACAGAGGGACATATTTCAGTCTGATGGCGCACCGCCAGTCGACGCCACTCACGACACTGCACCCCCATCCCCTTTACTAGAAGTCACTGCTCCCACACCACGTCCAATTTCGCCTTATATAGCTTGCGAGCATGAATCCAAACTAGATTCTGAACTAGGCATCTGTTGGCCTTGGCCAAGCTATGAATACGTTAGCATTTTCAGCCCATCTAACCCTGCACCGATTGCGAAGCCACCTGCTCCATCCCAAGTTAGCAACACTGCACCACCAAAGTCATGTATGATCCGAACGGCAGTGGGGAAGGTAATTAAACTCGCCATGCCTCCCAAAACTACACCAAAATTCCGGACAGCTTCCCCTCCGCATAACTTCATTCCTTCTTGTAAGCCTACGCGACCGGCCCCTTTCAGACATCTCAGAAGTGAACGAGACCCAGAGTAGGAACTATCCAAGGAAAGTCAGACGCATTCGCATTCCAGTATCATCTCCAACCTCACTTGCGGTATTTCATTCTTTCTGACAGCTGGCATCCCGTATTTTGGCAGCCTTCACTGTGAACAAGGTCGTGCTCCTGGGAGGGAGTCGTTTTTAACTAAGCTCACCTTGGGGTTTGATGCCCCTCCCTTCAAACACAACCCTTCCACTAGGCGGTATCCCCATAAGGACCCCAACGTGGTACCAACCTGACCCGCCAGGCAAAGTAACACTCATTAGAAACCTATACGCTGCTGAAGGGCCCCCTTATAACCACCCAGAGGGAATTCAGCACTCCTAACGATCCACGAGACTAAGTGCCAGTAGGGAGTATCAAGGTGTAGGTCGGGTACCTCCTACCGCTACGACAGGGTGCATCAATCGACGCCCAACGTGGGGCATACAGCTCCTTATAGCTCAGCCTTGGGAGCTGGAACATAGCCAGACACCCCCCCCCTTTTTTTTTTCTCCGAGCCTCCTTGCAGAAGAGCACTTTGTTTAACTTCGGGGAGTCAAAGTAAACATCCCATGGTGCTCAAATATCTAAGACCATGTATAGCTTCGAGGAGAGTTTGCAGAACCCACAAGTTGAATTAGTGGAAACTAATCTCGAAGAAACCCGAAGCTCTGAGTGTCCCATACAATGTGTTGGAATGGGCATAAACATCATACAGTGCACGTACTCTCACCGACAATATCATTATGCTTGTTTAGGATGGGAGGACATGCCAAGGCTTACAGACAGCCTAGCGTTTAGGTGTCAGACAGCCTAGCGTTTAGGTGTCAGACTTGTAGGCAAGCCCAAGTGAGAATATGCCAATGGCCAGAGTGCGAAGGCCAAGGGTACCGCATTGTACATTGTATCCTCTGTTATTAACCAAGAATACCACCATAGATGTATTGGGTGGACAGAAGAATGCGTGAGAAACCCAGGATAGGTATACCAATGTGAGACGGGAACACACCCACTGACCCACGAACCCAGTGTCGAACCAGTCCGGTGACTTCTGAAATACCCATGGAATTAATTTTGCCAGAGTTCCATGGTAGGCTATACGAAGACCCTGAGATCTTCATTCATGAATGGGAGAGAGAAATGAGGGAGCACCTCATACCCGTGAAGCAATGGATAGGCCGAGCACACCATCAACTGGGCGGTCAAGCCCGGAAATGGTGGAAAAAGTACGGGGAATTCGGCGAGAGATGGCCCCTGTTTCAAACCCAGCTCACCATGCATTTCACCAACAATGGAGTCCTGTCAAAATTAATTACAGATTTTCATTCAAGGACACAAACCACTGAAGAGGAAGTGGAACTATTTATCCACAAAATAGGAGCGGATCCACAAACATATTTTTCCAGAACAAAATAAGGTACAGAGGGTTAGACGCATCGCCCGCGCCCTTCTGCCCTCGTTTAGAAACCTCCTGGTACTCCCACGGCCGCAGACCATCAAGAGTTGGCAAGCAGGGCAAGGGAGATAGAGATGAATAACCGCCCCTTTTCTGGGAAGACCCCGCTGGCATGAGCGGCCAAGGACGCCAGCCCAGCCTTCTTCCCCAGACTGCCCGCAGAGCGAGACGCTACCTTTCCTTTACCCGCCATCCCTTTACCATGCTGTTGGCATTGCCCAGACCAGCACTTTAACAGAGACTGCCCGATGTGGCAACCACAGGAAATGAGAGCCCCTCCTCACCGCTCACAGAATGCATAGCCCCAGAATTGTGAAGTGCATTTCCCACATCAAGAGAATGGGAACCCGGAAAGACAGTAAACCATGGCTAGTGGAAGGCCACTCAGCCTTAGACAGGTGCGAGTGCGACCGAGTCCACGCCAGGACGTGAACCCAGAACTTCCAGTGCGAAGTCCCAGAAAAGAGCCTTGTAGGAACTGAACCCCATGAGGGAACCGAATCCCAATCTCCCAAGAGGCAGGCGAGGCACGCACCCCAACCACAGGTCAATAGACCTGAAACACCAGATTCGGAAAGGGTGGACTCACTCCCTCCCCTGTCGTATCACACATACCCCAGACAATCATTTAGAGTAGTATCCCCGAAATACTACCTTGTACCCCTAGTTCGTACATTCAGTACTCACCTATACCCCACAAAGCAAAGTGCAAAACAGTTACTGAAAGATCGTGGTGTAGCCAAGTCGATAGAATCAACGTAGGAAGCATTATCAAGCATGCAAATGAACCTCCATACGCCTCTAAGGTCGCGGACAGTCAGCCACAAACTCCCCTCATTCCACCCCTTGCAGCACCCCTGGCTGTCGAGAGCCAGGAAGCTCGTGAGACACCACCGCCGAGTGCCGAACGTGTCTCCCCAGCCTTTGTTCCTGTACTGGAAGAAGCGCTACCCCTAGAGGCTGACTTGGGTGAGGTAACATAACCGTTACCCCCAGGTTTAGTCCCAGCAACTCCACCGTGCTTTTGGATCTCGCACCCTACAAAAACATGAGTGGAATTATTCTCAACTCGACAAGGAAGCACTTGCTGTTATGTTAGAGGTAACCAAATTTAGGCAGTATGTAACTGCCCTGATATTTCTGATTGTAACCGACCACAAACCGCTGCTACGCCTACTAGATCCTAAGAGACACGCCCCAGATATCCTATCGTCATGTCACTTGAGATGGAGCCTTTGGCTTTCAATGTTCATTGAGTGCAATTATCCAAGCATTAAGAGAGATTTTCAGTTGCTGTGGGATCCCTCGGTACTTGGTATCAGACAGTGGAACTGCGTTCGTCTCCCGAGAAATGGGAGATTTTCTGCAGAAGACTGTCCCTAATTCGAGCGCCCCCATTCCACCCAGCAACAAATGGACAAGCAGAATAAATGGTGCAGACCCTAAAATGTAAGCTCAGGAAGATGTGTGTGGGAGACTGGCAGACACGAGTGGCAAGAATGTTGTTCGCACTGTGCACAACGCCCAATGTGGACTCACAGAAGACCCTAGCAGAACTTCTCATCGGATGACCATTAAGAATGGCACTCGACCAGATACACCCTAACACCAATTTGGAGTTGGAGCAGTCTTGCGTAGAGGCCACACGCAACAGAACAGTATAACACTTTACCGTAGGGCAGCAGGTGCTTATCCGTAACTACAGAGAGACACGGAAATGGATAACAAGAAGCATAGTAGCTAAACAAGGTCCCGTAACATACAAAATAAAGGACGGGGATGGCTACACATACAGGCATCATATTGACCAGCAGCTGAGCAGGGAACCTGCACTTACCCTTTCTCGCAGTACAAAAGCCACAGGTCGACTCTTCCTGAACACTGGTCTGCTCTCTGGGATGATAGTTATTGTTACTGGTGGTCCTACTTATTTACTGAGCTCATCCGCCTTAAACACAGAAGGATGCAGATGTTTTAGCCTGGCCACATAGTCCTCCTGAACTTGGTGCAGGCCCACCAGTTCAATTCCTAATGGTTCTAGCCAATCACGGCCAGTCAAGCCAGGCCCATTTCCTTTCACCACCAAAAGCTCAAGTGGAACCAACCCTTTGTGTTTTGGTTTCACTTTGACATCCAGCACCCCCAGCACAGCTAATTGTTCTTGTGACCATATACACAAAACTACACCAGCTATCTTCAAGGGTGGCTCGTGGGGCAACAAGTACTTAAATGTCTGCCAACTTATGATGGAGTGGCCTGCTCATGTATCTATCTCCATGATAAGATGTTTGCCATTCAAGTCCACTTCCATGAACAATGGACCTCTCCGGTTATTTGCCCGCAAATTGTACAAAGAATAAACTACTAATTCATCTGCTGGCGTTTCATCCCTGTTTTCTCATCTGCAACTGCTGTGTCTACTTGTAGATGTTGTACTCCCCAGACACTATGTCGCTGCTGATCTTTGCCTGTTGAATCTGCCAATGACTGAAGTTTCTTCTTGGATACACAAGCACGTTCAATGTGTCCACGATTCTTACAGAACAGGCAAACTGTCTTGCTATGGTAGCACTTCTCTGGGGAATGGCTTCCGTTGCACCGCCAACATGGCCGATTTACAGTTGTTTTGTCTGGCATAGGGACTTCAACTTTCTCACATTTTTTGTATACATTTTGTGTATCTCTTCTCAAGGTACCTCGCTTGTAGCCATGGCATTTTGTATTTCCACCATGTTCTTCCCCATTGTCTCTGCTGCCATTGCAATCTCCACCACCTCCTTGAAATTTAGCTTATCCTTGCCTAGAAACACGTTCTGAACTACTTTATCCTTAATGCCACAAACAAGTCAATCTCACAGCATGTGTTCCAGGTTGGGAAAATTACAATGCATGCTTAATCTCCGCAACTCTGCTACATACCCGGCAATCATCTTCCCTTCCTGCTGGACCCGATTTAGAAACTTGAAAGTTTCTACTATTTCACTGGGATTTCGCTCAAAATGGTTTCTTAACTTCATAAATACATTGGCGAGCGATACTGAATCTGTAGATTTAGGGACAATAATGATGCCACAAGATTATACAATTCAACACCACACACAGTAAAAAAACTGCACGCTTTATGTCGTCATCCTTAATCTGGTTTGCCACAACATAAAATTGCAGTCGTTCACGATAGGATCTCCACGACCCTTTGTCCAGTGCGAACTCACCTACCAAACTGATAAAAGCCGCCATTTTCACTCATTCGTCCTAGTTTTAATCCTCGTCACCAATTTTATGTTCCTGCCAAGTTACTACATTATCTTGCACGCATTTACAAGTCACCAAACTCAGCATCACATTGGTGGCTTCCAAACTGACAACACACTGATTCGTTTGAAGTTATACACATCCAATCTTCCAGTCACACTACCAACCTAACAACATGCACTTACACTAGAAGTCTTCTATATATAATAAATACCACATAGGTAATTCTTTGTAAAACAGAAAAAAAAAAAAAAAAAAAAAAAAAATTGCAATTATTGTTTGTGACCTACAGTATCTAGTTTGCCTAACAATAATGTATATTTTAAATTGCTTATATGACTACACCACTCCCCTCAACCTATATGTAGTTGTTTAAAATACTTAGAGTCTGTTATGCTTAAAGTGATATTTCTGGTCTTTGTCCATATGCTAAAAGTTGGATAAAACCATGGATTTCTAAGAAACATAACACATCATCATTTGAGCCCCACCAAAACTGTACTGAGCTTGACTTTACTGCTTTTAATATAATAGTTTTTATCCTTTTCTTTGAAGGTTGTTATACCTCCACACAAACCAAGCATGGATCATGCTATGGACTGTGGAAAGCTTCATCATTACAATACACAGCAAACCACCAATACCAAGCATGGGACCAACTGCAGAACTTTTAGAGCTTCAGGATTTTCATGTCTGCGAGATCTTTACCAACCATGGAACTTTCTGTTGCTTCTGATGTTGGTGAGATACAGGAGTCGACCACAGAACCCTCTTCTGTTAATTTTTGAGAGGGTACATTCTAACGTTAGTGTTTGTGATAACTCTGAAAAAGATAAGAATTATCTTCCCTCAACTGAATCAGGATCAAAGACTGAAGTGGAGGCCCCAACAGTGACAGTGTTGAATACAGGCATACCTGACCATATTGGCCTAACCAACACCAGCAATAATAATGAATAAGAAGAAGAAGCAAGGTCTACCCATTCTAACAGAGAAATTAGTAAAAAATGTAAACGTCATCCTGCTGAGAAGCGTAAAAAAAATATTATTAAGAGAAAAAGAAATTTGGGTGAAACATAATAAAACAGCATCTAGAAAGCACATAGAGGCAAGGAAAGTTTAACCTCCATGTGGTGAAAAATGTAGACTAAAATGAACAAAAATAACTGAATCCCAAAGAAAAAATTTTAACTAATAGGAAATATTGAAGGTCAATGAAATTATCTTGTACAGTGTATGATATCTGTCACACCAAAATATGGACATGCATCTCCTCAACAACAATACCTTTTATTTTGAGTTTGAGGGCATCAGAACAAGAGTATGCAAGACATTTTTAAGAACACATTAGATGTAAACAACAAAATGGTTTTCGCAGCTTGCAAAAAAAAAATAACAGCAAGGTGTAGTGTAAGAAAAGATGGTCATGGTCAGCATGGTAAATATGGCAGAGTAGTAGAGCCAGATATTAAATTATTCATTTGTGAGCACATAGAGTCCTTCCCTGCTCTTGATGCACACTATTGCACAGCACATTCAAAAAAAGTATATTGATGGGAGTCTGAATTTATGTACAAGATTAAAGTGTATGAAAAAGAAAAGGCTGTATGCAAAATGGCACATGTATGAATCAATTTTCACGTTGGAATATAATATTAGTTTCCAGCAGCATAAAGAGGATCAATGTTCACTGTGTGAATCATTTCAGAATTTAAATTAAGAAGATAAATTGGCACAGTAGGTGACTTGTTTTATATTCATCAATGTGAAAAAGAACTCAGTTGTAATGAAAAGGAACTGGTTGGATACTCACATAACTTCTGAGAACAACACTCAACTTTTGTGCTTTGATCTGCAAGCAGTTATGGCTGTTTCATATGAAGATGTGAGTCTATTTTACCACAGCTATAGGCTCCCGTGTTACAATTCCACAATTCACAATACTGTGAAGAAGCAGGACCACTGTTACTTTTGGCATGAAGGTATTGCAAAATAAGATGTAGATGAAATAGGCAGTTGCATTTACAATTACCCACAGAACAAGTGGTATTTTATTGCGACAATTGTGCAGTGCAAAACAAACGCAAGTTCATGACAGTACTATTCTAAACCTCAGAGAAATTGATTAAATTACCCAAAAGTTTTTGGTAGTTGAACACACGCAGAATGAGGAAGAGAGCTGTTAGAGGTGGTTCAATTTATCTACCAAACCAATTAATACTTATTATTCAGCTTGCAAAAAAAAATGGGAAACCCATACATTTCAACAGAGATGGCTACATCTGATTTCTGACCTTAAAGGTTTGCAGCCTGCAGTTGGAAAGAACTTTACAGTTGATGCAATCTGAGAAAAAGTGTTGTTGAGTAAACTGTCTGTTATAAGAGTGACAAAAGCACATCCCTACTCAATTTTCTGTAAGTCTAGGTACGCACAGAAGGAACCTCTGCAGAGCTAAATAAACTCTACCAGAATCCACACCAATACCTCATTTGAATAAATGGGGTCTTCTTTCTTTGTGCAAAGGCAATGTCATCCCAAATGTACACTTGTCATTTTTTGAGAAACTGTCTTCAAATGAATCAGCTACAGTGACTGAAATGATTATGAATAATGTTTGCCAATAAACAGTGTGACTATTGTTGGCGTAACATGTTATACCAAGTGCTAACAACAAACAGATTTTGAATGCATTGTCACATTGATCAGCTTTGTTAGAGACACGTAGACGTAACTAGACACACTCCACTACACACTCCAGGGGAGCCCAAGTAACCAACATCTTCATTAGCCCTCACTAAATAGTAGAGGAGCCACTGTGTAAAGAGAGTGAGGGGTTGAAAGGATTTCCAGCAGTAATCACATTATGATGTTCACATGAGACATGAGGCGAGAAGGCATTCAAGAGCCCTATTAAAACAAGACCTCAAAAGCAGAAACTAAAACCCTCTTGAACCAAGGACTTTCTTATATCAAATGGTAAGGAGTATCGTATATGTTCAGTGTAATGGTTTTTTCCTTAAGAGTGTAAACATATGGATGTGTAATGATGTTAAGGGCAATAAGAAGCTGAGTATTGTAAAATGGGTACTAAATTTGCACTGAGATACGAAGAAAGTGTTTTAGTATAATCACAATAGGGTGTTAACATAAATTCAAAATCTAGAGATTACTTATATAAATTAGATATGCTGTGTGTCCTTTATTTCAGCCTATAACACTGGTACTATTTTCCATCATCAAACTGTGCATTATTTGTCAGTGATGCGATCTTGGGCCGTATTCTGTAATTTTTCACTCTATATATGACAGTTACGCTATAATTATTTTTACAGGGCGAAACAATATTTTGCAAGTCATATATTGCCAAGACAGGCCAATAAGGTGTTTTTATAAATAGTAGTGAAACCAAAATGGTCACCATTTAAAATTTATTACCAGCAAACTAATTCAAGGGAGAAAAATATGTAATATAATATGGCTGAGGATTAAGATTAACATTCTATCACATTTATGTAAAAAGTAGTATATTTACTTTTATGTATATTATTTTTTCCCTCTGCATTAAAGATAAAGAATATGATAAAGTCACGCTTCCATCTTATGATGCTCAGTATTAACTTGCTCTTTCGAAAACAAAGGATATATTACTTAATTATTAAATTAATCTCTACGTTGAATAGCAGGTATTCTTTTAAATCAGCAAGTAGATCATGGACTTCATAACAGATCCAGCAGTGTTCCTGAAACTATATGTGTATTCAAAAAACTTGATAGAGATGTATAATGAAATAACATATTATGTAATGTTAGTTGTTAGTAACTTTATATATGGCTTTCATCATAAAAATACACACACCGCAAATATCTTTAAGCAAGCTAAGTTACAGAATAGTGTTGTTGGTCTGTTGGAAAGTTTAGGAGTTGTGTAATTACAGCAATGTGCTACTGACCTCTTGAAGGAGTTTCCTGAGGGTGCAGGGATAGAGGGCATGACCTTGATTATCTGAGCCAGGAGTTCCTTGCCACGTACGCTGGTAGCCAAGAATTGGCGACCAGCAGCAGCTGCTGCAATGTTGGTCACAATTCCACACAGCGACATGATGAACTGATACTCCTCGGAGTTGGTCGCAGGCATGTTGCTGCTGTACGTCTCCAGGAATGACTGCAGTGAGCCATTCATCAGGCTCAAGAAGTCCTCCAGCTTTTTCTGTTATTATACATACATACATCACGAGTTTTTCATATTAATAAATTTCCAAAAGACTGGAAATTTAAGTCAAAAAGTAAACCCATTACCTCTGACTTTCTGTGTTCTCTCTCTAATAACTGAGCTTGCCCATTTTGTCCCTCAATGTGCGCCACAGTCTTTAGCAAACTTTTTATGGAAGGGCCAACCTACGCATTCAGAACTTGAATGTATACGGGTAGTAAGAATGGAACAATTTATTTTAATGTTGTGTTTCTGTTGATTATAAATTTAATTCAAATTTATTTATTTTGTATGAAAATTATTTGATTACAAAAATAACACTTTTTGCAGTAAAAATGAGAGGAAGTTTATGTTTATGAAGGTTTTATAAAATAAGGTTCAAATGCCAAATTGCAATTATTATGAAATCAATTAGCCTATATCAAATAAGTTTCCCTAGTTTTTACCTGGACAAACTGTCATAGCTCAAAATAAAATTACTTGAGAAAATTCTGGTGTGTAAAGAAGTAAGTGGATAAGCCAAATCAATTACCACCATTACCTGTAACACTAGGTCTAACATCATCTTGTATCTTGTTGGAGGAATGTAAGTAGGTACCCTATGTGTGTCTGTTTCCACTCTCTGTTTGCCATTTCTCACACTGTTTTCAGTGTCACCAAGCACAGTAACTTAACTAAATGTTCACACTATTATTTTGTAAACACCTTTTCTGGCCAGCTGGCAGCCACTTCCCTCTTTTCAGACCTTCAACATTCTGCTGCCTAATGTTCACAAAATATTTTATCTTCCTCTTCTTAACTGACAAAATATCCCATAGAGATGAAAGCTTTTCTACCTCGAGTAACATTTATTGCAATTTTTAAACCAATGTATTAGAATGTTTAAAGTGCTACTGTGACCGATATACGTATAATCATAAATATGCTCTCCTGCACATTGCACACACTTTCTCCTTCAGTCCACACATTGTACAGAAGTACTATTTATTGCTAATTTACTTTTGTAATTTCTAACTCACAAAGTAAGCAGTCAGCCCCAGACTCCACAGTCCTTATTTTACACGACTGCATAAATTTGTCAGTGGCGTTTATTCCATAGATGCAAGGTACGCAATGCATACCCTATACATTGGAAATATTTGACCGTTTATATTTTTCGCCTTAACTTTAAACACATTTAATTCTAAGTTTCCCGTTTCCGATTTGAGAAACAGAGTGTTAATGTAAACGCATAGTGCTACTTGCAAGCAACAACACGGGCAGGGTACGCAGACGTTCTGTTTGCGTCCTCCAGTCCTAATATTTCCTTGCAAAGTGGATTAAAGTGTTCGGAAAAACAGGAGTTTTCTTATAATTTGTAATAGCCTCTCTAAATTATATTCAGTTGAATTATTATTCCATTCATTTTGTTTTTGTAACTAATGTTAGGTAATATAAAATGTTAAAAACATGTGGAAGGTAAGCAAAGTTGGAAGTTGCATTTGTTAGTAGAAATTGAAAATGGAACCACAGCCCAGTTTATATCAACCATCTACTGTATTCTAAATTGTGTGACGTATCATATTTTAATGGCATTTAACTAAATGTTATCTAAAACACTCAAATATTTGGGGCTATTATATTTGCTTACCCTGTAAAAAAACTCACTATACACCACTGCACACAAGCAAGAGATAGTAAATTTTAAAGATGTACATGTCTGAAATTTGTTACTAACAAGGAGCAAGAAACTAAATAAGAGTTGTTCCGATACAGATGCCGATACCCGATACCATTGCTGATACCCCAATACCAATTCCCTTCGCACTGAATTTTAGAAAAAGTATTACTGTTAATAATACATTAAAAAACATTTTTCCTAGGCTTGTTTAAATTAAAAAAATATTGTATTAAGAAATGCACATTTTTCCTTTCCAAAGTAAGCACAATTATGGACCCGGGAATAACTACCCTTTCGAAGTTATAACCCTGTTTTGGGGAACCATTAAATTTTTGGTTGAAAAATGGTAAAAATTTGAAAGAAATAGCCCAAAAAATAAGTTTGTTGCATTTGTCTTTGTCATTAATTATATGTTAACTTGCAGTAAAATATAGGTGTTGTAACTGTTGCCTTTAGGCCTACACCGCTTTGCTTCCTTTCTCCTTCCATCCTCCAGCCACGCCCACACTACTACACTACTTTTCTCTCTCTATCATCAAGCCACACCACACCCACACCGCACCAAGCTTCCTTTTTCCCTCCAACTGTTGCATCTTTTCACCTCTTCAGTGGGCAGTAGAGGCAACGAAAACCAGTAAAGAGACATGAAAACTCTGGCACGATCATATAAAATCTTATTCTTCCGTTTGAAGGCGAATACACACTTTGAATCGTATATGATTTTTAATGAATCTACTTAGAATTAACAAGGTTTTACTGTTTACACACCAAAATACTGTAATTTTTGTCTCTAAAGAAAGTAATAACTAGACTTAATTGTCTACAACCAAAACTAATGTATTGGCCCTATACCATACCCAATACTGATACTTCGGAAAAAGGCGAAGTATCGGAACAACTATATTAAATATGACTATCTTGATATTTTCAAGATTAAGTATTCTATTTTCCCCTAACATTGAGCTTAATAGTACCTACATCAGAGTTGGAGTGCGAAAGAAACAGGGAAGGGTCGCTGCAGGACTCACCCCAGCCAGCATGAGGTCGATGACGGGGGGCAGACGGGATGACTTCCACAGCAGATTGCCCATGATGGAACCGAGAGAGGCACAGAACTGGCTCTGCAGTTGTATTTGGCTGCGCAGACGGTACAGCTCCGACTGCATCTTGCCCATGTGCTCCTGCTGGCTGCTCCACTCCAGCTGCAGCTGGTGGTACTTCTGCTTCACACCCTCGCACTCTGCATGCAGCACCTCCATTGCTGCACAAACCACCCTATATCCTCCCACATGCTTTTCTTACGTTCTGCATACTTTATTCATCTCATTAATTTGTTTAAAATATGTATAATTTTTATAATTATATATGAAAATGATATAAAACCTTTATTTTGAGTGCCGAAAAAGGTTTATTTGCTGTTGGGGCAGCAGTGGTGCAGAGGCTAGAGCACTTGCCTCTCACCAAGGCAAACCGGGACTCCTGGCAAGGCCATCCCGAATTTTTGTACATGGGAATTGTGCCATACTGTGCGTCTGGTCAATTGGTTTTCTCTGGGATCTCCCATTTTCCCTGCCTTTACTTTCCGGTGTTGCTCCATACTCACCTTGTTTCATACCCATGAGCTCTCAAGACCTTGTTGTTAAGAGCTGCCTGAACCTCTCTCCTACTTTCCACTTTAATTGCAGTTGATAAAATACTGTTGAAGTCCCCCGATTAGCTATCGTGCTGCCAAGGATGTTATTGGCTATACCGGTTAGTATGAGAGGCCTTTTCTCCCTTGACGTTGGGCTCAAACAACCACATGGTACAGGTGTTAGGGAAGGCACTTGCTCTTCAAGCAGTGAGTATGGTCTCACCCATTAGTCTCATAGGTACTCTCGAGCTGTCTTCACGTAGGGCAGAAGTAATGTCTGGTGGTGCATGATATCCCAGTTTCCTGATCTTTACCTTCAACAGGTGAACAGACTTTAATAAGGGTACAGTAGATTGTGTACTTAAAGTAGCCAAAGAAAGCTGATAACATTTCTTCGCATGGTCTTGCTGGTGCAACAGCAGCCTCAGTTTGCTTTCTCAAAATATCAGTCTCTTTCAAGCTGCCTGCTCCTGTAGCAAGCTATAGCGTTGGTAAAATGTTAAAAGAGGCAGGTTGAGGGTTTTCTAGTTGGTGAAGGCAAGCCTATGCCAGTGTCCTCTCTGGAATTCCACCCCGTGGAGGCAGTACTTTTGTGTTAGGCCTAGTGCTTCCAAGAAAACTTTCCTGCATTACAATGGGGGATGCTATAAAGCCATCTACTGCTCTGTTGACTATGAGGTATCTAAGATAGGATTGGGAAGTTGGTAATGGATAATGGTGTTTACAGCATAAAGTGGTGGCTGGAAAACGGTATAATAATAAGGCCCGATATTAAAAATACTTGTTACTTGTTTATTTACCAAAAAAATGAAGTTTTGGACAAGTTTCATGTAGATAATTAGACATTGTTTCTGATATAATTTCCAGTCAGATGAAAGTCTGCCATACCCTGTGCTAGTAGAACACAACTTGGTGACAAATTGCATGTTATATCTCGCACAAGCCAGAGCCACCATGAGTGTGTGTGGGGCCAATTGCTGCTTCACCCAATGAGCATTGTGAACCTGATGAGTCAGGAGGAATTAAATGAGGGTGAAGTGGAAGCAGGGTAAATAAATGAGAGAACTATATAGTCCTAATGAAATCTGACTTTGTTAGTTATAACCCATTCACAGATACTTCACACTTTTCTGAAGCCCTGCTAAAGTTCTACTTCCCGGATATTCCTCCGCCTAGTGCAAACTTAGTCTAGAAAATTACACCGAAGGGCAATGCACCAAATTCGTGCGCAATCAGTAGTAATGATGTTTTCCTTGAGAACTATTTTTAACTAGGCGTTACTAACACACGTTTTCTCACAGTTTTTATTCACACTTATGCAATATTATAATTTATAAATAAAATACAGATAAAACTTCTATTTAATGAAAAATAAGATACTTTCATGTTAACAGAGATATAAAACACATGTGATACATGGCATACTTAGGAAATAACTAAACACGTCACGCATGGGGCGATTTTTCAAAGGTTTGATTTTTTTTTAATGTGAAGAAACAGCGAGAAGACTATACTTATATCATGAAATACAACTTTGGCGGTGTCCAAAATGAAAAATGTGTTATTTTGTAATCTGTCATTTCGTAAGTTTCAATTTGGACTTCATCGACAGTCAATTATTTATAACACTCGCGGAAAAATATTTTTACACTAACAGTGAAAATTATATTTATCTAAATTTACCTCATAAAATGGACATGATATTTCTACAATGATTACTGGATTGCTGCGAATATATTAATAAATAATAAAATAATTATTTATGCATTAACCACTTGAAAAAAAAATTTGTTGCAAAATATATAAACAAAGCACAACACTTACTTGCTTTTAAAACATCTAGGGTATTTTATGAACACTTATTTGTTTTAAAAAAGTTTTAAATAAGCAATCACATATATATTTTGAAAGCCAAAATGAACATGGCGCTGATTTTGTCATTTTGTATTTTGGCTACCATCCGCAAGATACCTCATAAAAAAATTAACTACTGATCGATATACATACATACACTCACAATTAGGCTACCGACCGGTGGCGAGCTCTCTCACCTCTCCTTCACCCAACCAACTCCTTTTCCACTCCCTGAATTTACCAACCCCTCTCACAGATACCAATTCCTCCCTCAACGCATTCCACTCCCTCACAGACCTCACAAGCATGGACTGACTACCCCGCTCCGTTCTCCTCCACACCCTCTGAAGCTTCTCACCGTTGTTTCCTCTTCCTCTAAACACCCCCTTACTTAGCTTGCAGTGTAGCCCTCCCCATCCTCCCTCTTCATTCACCATCCTGTACATCCTGACTAACCGTTCAACTTTCCTCCTGTCCTTCAATGAGCTCCACCTCATTTCTTTCATCAACACTGATGGCCTATAGTTCCTTTCTTCCTCACCATCTTGCCCCTGCCTTCTCCACCTACCCTTCACTCATCTTGCTGCCTTTCTCTGCACCTTTTCCAGTTCTCGCACCTCCACCTCCACATACGGGTCCCATACTGCTGCAGCATATTCTAACATTGGCCGTACCATTGTGCCATATACCTTCTCCTTCACCTCACAGCTGACTCCATTCAGCACCCTTCCAGCATACCCAGAGCCCTTCTTCCCTTTGCAACCACCCTCTCTACCTGTTTTTTCCACCTGAGGTCTCCCTGCTGTACAATCCCTAGATACTTATATTCTGCTGCTTCTTCTATCTCTTGTCCCTCCCATCTGTACATGTCCCTGCTTATCATCTTCTTCCTTGTGAACCTCACTACCTTAGTATTTCTTACATTTATCTTCATTTTATTTTTCCTGGTCCACAACCATATCTTATCAATGTCCGCCCGCAAATTTCCACCACCCTCTCCAATCTCAGCATATACAACACAATCATCTGCAAACAATCTGATTTTTCCCCTCATCCCCAAACCCATGTCATTTACCATTATGGTAAATACTAAAGGACCCAGCACGCTTCCGTGTGGTACCCCTGACGTAACCTCCTCTTCCTCCGATATTGCCTCCCCCACTTTCACCCTCTGCCTTCACCCCCTGAGAAAGTCCCCTATCCATTCCACTACCCTCCTGTCTGGTATCAGCGCCTCCACTTTCCTCATCAATGTCCCATGGGGCACCTTATCAAATGCCTTCTCAAAATCTATGAAGCAGGCATCCACCTGCTTCCCCTCAGGCATCCACCTGCTTCCCCTCATCAACTACCTGCACCAGATCCTCTAATAACCCAGCCAGCTGAGTCTCACATGAGTAACCCCTCCTGAAACCATGCTGGGACTCCTCCAACCAATTCCTATTGTTCATTACCCTCACCACATACTGCACCACCAGCCTCTCCATTACTTTTCCTGTACTTGATGTGAGACTCACCGGTCTGTAGCCACCAGGCCTCCCCCTATCCTCCCCCTGCTTGTGTATAGGTACTACCATAGCATCGTTCCAATCTTGTGGTAACTTACTCTCTCCTAAGGACTTTTTAAACAGCACTTCTAAATATTTAGCCAACTCCCTGCCACCAAACTTTAGTACTGTGTTTCCTATCCCATCTGGACCCCCTGCCTTACTGCTCTCCAAACCCCTAATTACCTTTTCTATCTCCCTCTCTCTCATCTTAGACTCAAATAAACACCCCCCGAACCCTGTTTGCCCCCTATTCCAACCCTCCTTTGCCTCAAACACTGTCAAGTACTGTCCTTGCAGCATCTCCGATTTTTCTTGGTCATTTGTCGCATGCCTACCATCTCTTCCTGTTAACAGAGGAATCCCTTCCTCTCCTCCCCTTAACCTCCTAACATACCTAAACAATTTCCCCCATTCCTTGCCTTTTCCTTCTTCCACCATGTTCCCCAGAAATACATTCTTTGCCTGTTTGATCTTCCTTTCAAGCTCCCTACCCATTTGTTTCATCATTTCTTTAGATCTTTTCATCCCTTCATTTCTCCCACTTGGCATGTAATTTTCTGCACGTCTTAATTTTCAAAATCTCCTGTCCATAATATGACGGATCTCCCCCAGTCCATAACCTTTTCATTGGCACAAATTTCTCCAACATAACCTCCAATAATCCTCCAAACTACCTCCACAACCCCTCTACACCCTCCTCCATAGACCATGTCTCTCAGGAAGATTTCTGCCCCCTTCTTGTCTCCTCTCCCATACTGCCACACCAACCATTATGCAATTTGTACTTCCCTCATCCTGCCAATCCCAATTTCCACAACCGGGATATGATGGTCGCTCATACCATCCAATACTATTGCACCAACTACAGCATTCCTAGGTCTGACCAACACCACATCCAGCACTGACCCAACACCCTCCTCATTCCATCTCGTCGGTGTTTCTACTACCTGGACTAATCCTCTGTTGACTAACTGTGCTGCCATTCTCTGCATCATGCTACCCATTCCTTCTGCACCCTCTACCCATTTCACCCCTGGCATATTCAAATCCCCTGATACAACAACCCACTGCCTGTCCTTTAGTCTATCGACCCTCTCCTTGATCGTCTCAATTGCCTGCCATCCCTGTCCTGGTGGTCTATACACTGCTAGTAAAGTAATACTCCTATTACTACTACCACTCAATTTAATTTCCATTACCTCGACATCCTCACTAACCCATTCTACTACCCCTTTTAGCCCTTTCCTTGCACACACCATTATTCCTCCTCCTCTCCCATCCCTCTCTCTTCTGAAGATGGTGAACTTATCCTGCCTACACTCAATGTCCAGTACTTCCTCAGTCAACCAAGTCTCCACAGCTACCACTATATCCACCCCATATCCTTCAACCTTTCCCCAGAAGCCCTCCAGCTTGTTGTACACACTCCATTATCTTTATATTAGTACTCTGCTTTACCATCCTACATTGTTTACCTCTTATCTCCATCCCTGCGGCCTCATCAATGCTATCCTCTCCATTTCTCTCCCCTTCCGTTTCCTTGCTTCTAACTGATTGCTATTTCAACAACTGCTGCTCTGCCCTGACCCTCTCCATGCAGCCAGCTACTTCTCTACCTAGCAGATCACCTAGAATCCTCTTTCGCTGTTCTTTCAGGTAAACCTGGTCCCTCCCTACATTTTCCCAGCCTACCTATTTCCTACTATCTATAAATGTAGCCCCAAATCCCTACACACCCTCTCATATACCTCACTCGCAGCCACTGCCTTCCTATAGGATACTCATTTCCTAACCAGCATGCCACTGACTACTCCCCTAGCTCCAGGGAACTTCTCCCGCACTTTCCTCAGCAATCCCCTGAGGTCCCGCTCTACCTCCTGCCCCACCTCCCTATGAGCCAGGTCATTTCCCCCTACATGAATGAGAACAACCTTTGTCACCCTGCTACCTCTCATACCACTAACCCTTTCCTCCAAATCCCTGGTATTTGCCCCCCCCCCCACCCCAAATGCTGCTTTATATGTAATTTCCTTCCTGATATTCCTCAGCTCCACCCCCTATACAATAGAGCTACCTAGAAAAACTACCTCTAGCTCCCTTCCTACAACCTGTTCCTGCTTCGTGGCTCTTCCACCCACCTGCCTACCCTTGTCTCCGGCCTCCTGCAGCACCCTTGTTTCCCTCCCTCTTGCCGGCCCTTCTCTCTCCCCTCTGGCCCTGAACTGTCCACTTTCTCCTGCTTGCTGGTCTTTGCTAATCGCACACTTGCAAGCCTCAGCATACTGCTTCCAACCTTCTACCACTGCCTGTTCCCTGCTTTCTGTTTCCCGTTCCTCTATTTCTGATTCTCTACTCAGCTTTTCCTCCTGTGGACTGGCTTTCATTTTCCTTAGCACCCCCTTTACATCTTCCAACTCCTCCTCTAACTTATCCACCCTCATTTCTACTCTACTTTTACCCATCTCATTCCTGACCTTTTCCTCCATCCTCTCAATCCTATACATCAATTCCCTCTCTTTCCTGCTCATCAAATCTACCATCTCCCCTTTCCACCTCTCCTCCTTAGCCACTTCCATTGGCACTGGCACACCCTCTACAAAGCTTCCCCTATATCCCAAATCCAGTTTCCACCTTCTCCACTTATTTGCATTTCCTTCTCTACCCTTAATTTGTTCCCTACCACTGCCACTAAACCCTTTCCCTCAGCACATTCCTCACACATTCGTGTAGTGATCCCAGTTCCTCCTCCCTGATACCTATACAGCCAACATGGTACCAGCTGCCACACTGGTCGCACTGCACACCACTATCTAACCTTCTCCACACCTTACCACAGCCCCTACACTTACACCTCCCTACCATTTTTTTTTACCCTCTCTTTTTAAAAAATAATTTAACTAACTTAAAACTAAAACTACTCCCCCTTATAAAATACACCAAATACCTACGTATACATACACTTTGATACAAAATACGAAACACCGAATTACCAAGTATGTCACCATTTTTGTATACAAAATTGAGTAATATTATCAATTTATCAACAAAATCTGCCATTTTGGACATGTTTATTTGCTTTTAAAGAAGGTTTTTAGCCAACTGTGTAATGAGACTGCAGTAAACAGATATCATGATTATTCTTCATGGTAAAAAATATAAATTAGACTTACTGATATTTTATGTTTGCTGTTAAAACATACACGGTACTACCCAATAAAAAAATTAAAATAGTTTCACTCAATAAAATTTTAAAACCACCACAGTAACATAATTATAAATTATTATCTAAAAGATGTTAATATCTATTTAACCTTACTGTTAAATGAAATTGCACAAATTCCAATCCTCTGAAAATTAAGTTGAAGAAATAATTTCACTAGTTCAATTTTTTGAAGAAAAAGTACATTCTGAGTGACAAATGTTTTATGTCAGAGAAAAAACATAATTTATAGGCTGTCACATAGAACACAATGAAAGAATTGTTTCTTCCTAGGAGAAAGATTTTAAATATTCTTCACATTTTATTAGTCTAATTTATTTAGAAATTAAAGGCTTATACCTACATAAAAGCAAGATTATATTAGGAATAACAATAAACTAAAATTGAAATATAAGCTAACTATAAAACCAAATTCAACCAAATAACAAAGTGTTATTAGGTACTGAATGCATAGAATTGAATGACTAAGTAAGTTAAATGCCAAGCTTTGTAAAGTAGACCTCTTACCTTGATGCTTTAAAACTTTCATCAACTTACATCTGAAAAAGTTAGTACAGTACACAGAACTACCAAATGTGATTTTTATAGAATGTCTAAAAATAATATAATGGGTATCTGTATAGTTGGTATTTGATCAACATTAAAATCTTTTATTGATGCTACTGTTAAATTACTCAGAAACTAAACTAGGTAACTACAATATTTTTTAATGAGAATGTTAGCAGCCAATGGCAAATGAAGTGCTGTGAAAATGCTGGATAAATTCTGTACTGTACAGCTGAACTCATAAGTTAACATCCAAAAAAAAAAAAAAAAAAAATAGTTGTAGAATTTTAGAAATTTAGCAATTCAACCAACCTTCTTTTGTAGTTTGTTGAGCACCAATTATAGCTTCCACATGCTCTGTGAGAAATTTTACTTCACGCATGAGTCTTGTCAAATCATTATCCAATCCAATGTAAGCAGGTGGATTAGAGAAATCTGAGAGTAGCTTAAATAAATCTTTCACAACAGGTTCCAAAGTAGAACACACAATTTCCTATAATAATACAGTCTGTTAATTGTTTTTGGCAGTTTTTTTTTCATTTTTAGTTAATAAGTTAACTTCCTTGGACACAAAATTGAAGTTAACTTCCTTAGACACAAAATAAAAATTCAATAACATTGTTGTTTCCAATTCAGTATTTTATAGCAAAAGAATACATTGTAATGTTAATCTATATTATATTTTGTTGATCCATTGCTGGGCTAGTATACACAACATTGCCATGATTAATATGTAATAAAATCAGTAACTTACATACTGGAAAATTACAAAATATGTGTATTTAAGTACAGTATACCTACATTGATCTACACTTACATGCATATTTCCAAGTAAAGGCTGTTCACGATAAAGTGAGCACTTGGGAAATCAACCTTAGAAAAAAGTCACTGTTCCTGCCTGCATATTTTAATGGGCTCACTGAGTGGCATGTGTGTAGTAAAGTTGGTAACGATGGATGAAAAGTAGCTCCATATTTTAACATCGAATAAAAAGTGTTAGGTAACAATTTCTGATAACTTCATTTATTTCTTTCGCTTTCAGATTTTTTTAATGCATCAAAGTGTAAAAATTACCAGTTTCACCTGATCGACGCATGAATAAAGTAAAGAGACCCATGGCAATGTTAATTTTACTTAATATGGAAGAATAATACATAGCATGCATACAAGTAGATCTTAAGCAGAGCTTTCAAAAGTGCTCATTTTACCGTGAACAGCTTATAGATGTGGTTACCAGACGTCCTCTTTTTACTTGGACATGCCCTCTTTCTGAGGCCTTGTAAACTCTCCGGCCAGGTTTTTTAGAAAAAAGTTTTAATTTCCCCTTTTACCATAAAAGTGAAATGCAGCGAAGTTTAAATTTTTTGTGGGTTTTTTATACAATATGATGTTAACCATTTAGTAATGATGCCAACAAATTTCCTGCAAAAGTGGAAAACGTTTTGGAGAGTATTAAATGATTGTTTTTTCTTTATCAACTGTTATATATATTTTAACTGGCATTTTTACATGTCCAAGTTAAAAATTGTGCCTAATCTATTCAAAACTGTATGATTATTTGTTAGGAAATAGAAACCCTAAAACAAATAAAATCTCCAAAGAAATACTATTGAAATGTATCTGAATCTGAATTGTGTGAGAGTGATTAACACTGTCTATTAAAGAAATTGTATCGAGTGTGTCGCCGGCTAACAGCCAGCCACGTTAAGACCATGATGGCGCTCACCACTCACGTGATACGTGGGCAGGCACGTGCGCAAAGAGGCCATAACCTGAACTTTCCAGTAACTGAATATTTATTTGAAGTATGAATTATGTCTCTTGTTTTATTTTCAGGTTTCCAAGTGTTTTAAGTGTTTAAAATGCATGTTTGAAATGTTGCACAATGTTTGGTTATGAATTCAAAATGTGTGCTGCACGAAGACTAAGAACATTATTATTTCGGTGTGACGCAGTCAATAAAGACATTTAATGAATACAAAAAATTCTCTATTTAAACGTAAAATGTTAATCCATATTTAAATTATTTATGTGCCATTTATTTTAAAAGATAAAATTTTTACTCTGCATGAATAGCACTTCCACTTGTGTGAACCCCGTAGGCAGACATGGTAGATCCGCACGACCCCTGCCTCTGGCCAGACAAAATAATAATATTTATTATAATCCTATGAGAAAGAATAACATCAATACGACAAACCATTTTCAGTCCGTCGAGGAGAGCTGGCGAGGTAAGACGCTGTCACGTACGCACCTCAAAACTTTTTGCACTGATGTAGATTACAATAGCTCACTTTTAGTATACCGGTTAACCTTTGCCTTGCGTACTTTTGCCAGACATTCCCCAGCATTATGCTTCCACGTAACATAGTAATTTGTGCCATTGTGGCTTTTTCAATGTAATCGAAGAGAAAGAAGGAAAGATGTCGGAGAGGCCACGCTGCCACTGCAACTTTGAATCAGGTGCCATCTGCCTATGTTAAAGGTGTTTCAGTGTAATTTCTGTTTAATTGCTGCATGCAATATTAAGAGCTTTGTTTTTATGTATGTATTTAAGGGTATTTTTCATGTTTAACTTGTTTTACGCCCACATCATTTGCAACCACGTGGTTAACAGCCATTAAGTCAATATCTGCACCATCCATGCCCTTTGAGGGTTTGTGTGTGTAATATCATGTGCACCACAGTTAATTTCAGGGTTCTATGTAATACTTCATTCCGGTTTCCGTGTATTTTCATGTAATTGATGTTTTGTATGTATGACCACGCTGTCTCGCTCATGTTTGATTTTCCCGCCATCAGGCGTGCTACAAGCCTAGAAATGTCTCAATCTACAGGAGAATATTTTTCCCATCATCAATAACTGTTTGTCTGACCACGAGTTGCCATTTTTATGGAGAAATACTGAAATTTCACCTGCACCACGTGATCCGCTACAAATCTTATCCAGTGGCATCCGCGCCATATAAGCTTACTTTCATGCACCTGCGTGTTTATTGTGACCATCTATGCCGTGTCCCAGCCTGCCTCATATGTATTTGTGTCATTTGTGTATTTTGTACGGTGATATTATTTCTGTCCTAGCCGGCTATGTGTATAGGCCATCACCACACTAACCACGAGCTGGGAGACGCGCCCCGACGAGTCCGCGTTAGCAATGCCAAATAATTACACGTGTTCGTTGTTCATTTCATAATTCAAGCCCTGTCTTCAGGAAAAATTGGCAGTCCACCCTAGCGGCTGTCGACCCCTTTCCTTTCGAAGATTGTGTTTGCTAACACCACAGGGAAGTCATTCATCTAGGCATGCACTAGATTAATTGCGGGCTGCGGAGCACCCGAACTGAGTTAGCTAGATACTTCCAAGTTCAATCATAAAGTTAAATCCTGGCACGAGTTTGTATGAGTGGCAAAATAAATGCAAGTCTCACAGTGCATAAAGTATTTCTTTGTAGTGACAGCAACCTCTTGCCTTTTTCAGTGGTAAAAATGTTTAGTAATGCAAAGTGTTTTGTAAGTACGCTCGGGTGAGACGGACACACAGAACCCACAGCATCCCTGAGAACCCTGATTCCCAACAGAGCGGTGACTGAGAAACAATGCTGGTGCCCATCTACTGTAAGTTTATTGTGTCACAGTTCGTCTCATGTCCCACCTGATAGCGTCAAGTGCTTATGTACAACTGTATTTTGTGTGAATACTTCTATATTATTTGCTTGCAAAATATTCTGTATTGCCTGAAAACTAAATGGAGTTGACTTTCATATTCAGCCTAAACATAATTATCACATTATCTGGTTCCAAACAAATGCTGTGTATTTTTTCAAAGCTATATGGAACTGATTTTTGGATACAGTTTTCATATTTTTAACTGACCTATGAAATAAAAAGATAATTTTTTTTATTTCCATTGTAAAATTGTGTCCTCTTTCTTTATGTCATTTTCTGACAAATTATATCTTTTTTTACTGCCAGTTAATTGTACATGTCCTCTTTTTGAGTGGGAAATGTTTATATTTTATGTGCATGTTATGTAAGCCCATATGTATATAGTACATGTAAGCACATATGCATATATGTGTAATATAATGTGGAAATTTGTTATAAAGGCAGATGCCTGTGTAGCGGCAGGGTATGGTATTCCAAGATTGCTGCATATATATTGACGCAGTCGGGTGAGACACGAGACGAATGATTACACAAATACTTACTGGTAATTTGGGTGCCAGCGGTACTTCCTAATCACCGCACTATTGAGACTCAGGGTTCTCAAGGATGTTGTGCGTTCTGTGTGTCCTATCTCACCCGTACGTATTTACAAACTCGTTGACAATACCAAACATTTAGTAAAAATCATTAAAATAAACAATTGATAAACATATGTGGCTAGGACACTGTCACTACTGAATAAAAAATTTAGTTCACTGTAGACTTGTTTTTATTAATATTGTTCATACACGTCAACGTGCCAATGAAATGGTTATCTCGGTGCTCCCCAGCCCATAATCAATCTAGAGCACCCCTAAATGGATGATCTCACCGAGGTGCATGAAAGCACAGCCTTCACAAGGGAAGAGGGCAGACAGCCACTAGGGTGGACTGATGGCCTATACACAGAGCCGACTAGGACGGGAATAATTGCACTGTACACTAATTACACAATTACATAGACCCTTGAATGATACACGAAATAAGATGGGACACGAGATAAATATTCACAATAAACACACATGTGTGTGAAAACAAACTTAGGTGACGGGGATGCCGCTGAATGAAGTTCGTAGCGGACCACGTGGTGCAGGTGAAAGTGCAATATTTCTGCGTGGAAACGGCAAACTAAATTCAGTTAAAATATTAATTGTGTTGAGCAAGTGATTCTCTTTATGATTAGCATTGTTACAGGCTTGTAACCTGCCTTATGGCTGTGAAATCGAACATTACGGTGACCGCGTGGTCAAGTACAAAAGCATCAATTTACGTGAGAAATACATTGAACCCTGAATAAAACTGACATAGAACCCTGAAATAAATGATTGCACATACAATGTTATACAAATAAGTTCTTAAAACGCAATGATGGTGTATACAAAGACTTGGCTTCAGTCGGCCATGTGGTTATATGTGATGTTGCCGTATAATATTCAAACACGAAAATTATCCTCAAACACATACATAAAAATATAGCTCTTAAAATTTTGTGTAACAATTATGCAGAAGTTACACTCAAATGCCATAAACATAGACAGATTGCGCCTGATTCAAAATGCACGGGTCGCGTGACCTCTCCGACATCTTTCTCCTCCTTCTTCTCGATTAAGTTAAAAATGCCACAAGGGCATAAGAATTAGTAAAGTGGAAGCATAATGCTACGGAAATTGTCTGGCAAAACGTACACAAGCAAATATTGACCGGTAAACTACATTGAGTATGGAAACCTAAATCAGTGAACAAAAGTTGTAGTACAAACGTGACAGTGTCTTACCTTGCCAGCTCTCATAAACAGACTGTCCAAATACAAGCGTCGCACAGACCTACCATGGCTGCCTACGGGGTTCACATAAGCGAAAGTGCTATGCATATTAAGTGTTCTTAATCTCTGTGTTGCGGGCAATTTGAACATTCATAACCAAACAGTTAAAATTAGTACAAACACTTTAAAACATTTTAAGATATATTAAACACTGTAAAGACAATATAACACATTTTACCCTGAAATTAACATTTATAGGAAAGTTCAAAATTATTGGCCTCTTTGCGCACGTGCGGAACACGTGACACGTGAGCGCCGTCATGGGCTCTAGCGCTGCTGGCTGTCAGCCAGCATCAAAATATATATACAACTTTTGGTTTTATGACAGTTTCAGTTATTTTTATTAGTATTGTGAGATTTAAAAAGTACTCACAGAAGAAAGGTATTGTCTGAAGGTCCTTAAATAAAGTGTTCTTATAAGGCAATGGCCAGAAGAAGAAATTATTTGGATGTCCTTTTCTGGAGACTGAATACTCTCTTGCTATTTGATGGGGCTGTGGTGGTGTAGTGGTCACACTACTCGCCTCTTACCTAGACGAACTGGGTTCGATTCCCGGTGGGGCCGCTCCCGGATTTTTGCATGTGGAAATAATGATGGACGATGCTGCTGGTTGGCGGGTTTTCTCGAGGATCTCACGTTTCCCCCACACCTTGCATTCCATCCCTGCGCCATACTAACCTCACTTCACCCTCATCAGCTCTCAAGACCTCTATGTTAAGAGCCACCCAACTCTCTCCTCTCCACTTCACTCTTGCTATTTGATGTGTGACCCTGAAGTTCTATACCACAGCACATGACTAAATGAAAGAATTTAAAATGGTCAGTATGTAGGTAGTCAGTTGACTGCAGAATTTTTACCACCCTAAATACTTAACAAGCACTAGAGAAGTGGGTTTTCTTTATATTTAGTTTTCTTTATTTTTGGTTAAATTTCTCAATTGTGTGCTGTTTTAAGTGCATGATCAATGTTCATGTCATCTGCAACAAAAATTCTTTATTGTGTGAATGGGGAATTATTTGTTTAGCGTAGGGTGCCCTACTACATTATGTATCAATCACGTGCAGTGCAGTGCAGGGTACTGGCAATTGCAGTGCTGGTCCATCAGTTGCTATGTACAACAATGAAATGCTGACGACTGGCTGGTGAGCATAGTTCTTGCATCCCAAAATAGAAAGCAAAACAATCACAGAGTTTTTGTTGGTTTAGTTCCACAGAAGGCTTTATAATATACCTACACTGTGTATGTGTGAGTGTGAGCACGTGAAGAGTGAGTGAAGAGATTGAAGAGATTTGAACGGCTCTTAACATCGAGGTCTTGAGGGCGATTGAGGTGAGCATGGAGCAGTTCCGGAATGAAAGGGCGGGGGAAACGGGAGATCTCCAAGAAAACTCACAGACCAATGGCATAGTCCGGCATGATTCCCACATGCTAAAATCCGGAGTGATTTGGCCAGGGATTGAACCCTGATAACCTTGGTGGGGGGCGAGCAGGCTAACCGCTCAGCCACCGTGGCCCCGTGTCCCTATGTGTGCACATGTGCATCTAAACATATATAGGCTGTTCATGGTAAATTCAGTACTTTCAAAGCACTGTTTAAGATCTATGTGCATGAACAATGTGTATTCTTCCACCATATGTAAAGTTAACATTCCCATAGTCATGATCACTTTATTCATGTGTCTGTCCAATGAAACTGTGAAATTATTGGAAAAGTAAATATTTTACAAATACAGTAGAGTTGATTATCCGAACGTCAATCAACCAAACACGGACCTATGGGAACTAAAAGTTATTTTCTGCAGTGAACTGGACAGGTGGGACGCTCGGTTCAGCGATGAGTCAGTGACAGGCCATCTGTTGTTGTCTAGTAGAGGCGTGTGCTTTACCCATGAGTCAGTGTGGTCGTCGCTGTTAAAATACAGTTGGCAACAGTTGGCCTAAATGTGTAATCCTTTATGTTATCGTTTACTTTTTGTAGTCAGTGTTCTTCCCGCTCTTGTAGTGATCATCACGATGTGTGTACGAACGGTGTTCGACCTTGATAGCAACTAACTCTTGTGTGTGCTACACAATGAAAGCTAAACTATACAACAGGTTATGGGCCCAGAACACTACAAATGAGAAGAGTGTTGTGAAGCTATTATCTATTTATGTATGGCGGGAAAGATAGGTTATAAAGTGAGGTTATTAATCTATAGACTCTGAAAAAGGTAGTTTTATTGTGCAAAAACTTGCAGCAAGCCTAGTAACATATACAGTCAGAAGAATTATAAAGTTTTTTTTGTGCTTGTGTGCTGTTGTGTATTAATGGCAAGTGGTGATATTAAAACAACTAATATCACTACAGTAACCACGGCTAGCTCCAGCTCGTTGCCATCCATTGAAAAACTGGAGGGCTCAAGTAACAATAACAATTGGAAATTTCAAATGGAGCTTTATCTTATTCATGAAGATTTGTGGGACTGTGTGGAGCCAGCTAACCTTAAAACGCCTATAGATAAGAAGAAGGATCATAAGGCACGTGCCAAGATTGGATTGATGGTTCAGACACAATGTCTTGCACATATACGTTTAGCAAAAACTGCTAAAGAAGCTTGGGAAAAATTGAAAAGGGCCTATGAAGACACAGGCCTGTACAGGAGAGTCAAGCTACTGGCAAAACTGCATCATCAGACACTTGACAGGTATAAAACTACAGAAGAATGTGTGACAGCCCTCATGACAATACAGCAACAACTGAGTGACATAGGGTAACCCATAGATGACGAGCTGTTGGCAGTGTTCATGTTGAGTGGTCAACTTGAAGAGTACAAGCCCATGGTGATGGCTTTAGAACACTCAGGTGCACAGCTCACTACTGGCTTCGTCATACAAAAGCTACTGACAGAAAGCAGCACGACCCCAACCCAGGAAGGCTGATGCAGCTTTTTTGTCTGGAGCTAAAGGGTATAGGGGATTGTCAAACAATAAATGGAAGAAGAACCCCACCTTGAAGAGCACTTTAAAGTGCTTCAACTGTGGAGGGACAGGACACTTTTCAAAGGAATGCCCAAGCAAAAGCATAACTAGGACACGTATCAAGCCTGAGGATAAAGGTAATGATTGGTCACTACTGATTGCCCTATCAGCTGGTGTAAATTCTACAGAGTGGTATGTTAACTCTGGTGTGACCAATCAAATGACCAATAGAAAGGACTGGCTAGAAGACTGCAAAACCTCACCTAGTAAATCAGTTGTATGTGCCAACAGTGAAAAGTTATACGGTACTGGTGAGGGAAATGTAACTATTAGTGTCAATAACGAAAAGCAGCCGAAAACTATAACTGGTGTGAGTCATGTCCCCAATTTGTCAGCAAACTTGTTGTCCACAAGTACCATAGTTAAGAAAGGAATGGTTATAGCGTTCACATCTGAGGGGTGCAAAATGTACCACGAAAGTGATTGTAACATACAGAGAGGCTAAAGTCACTGTCACTGAAGTAAATGGTATTTACAAACTTAGATGTACACACTGAAACAGTACCAGTATGTTTAGTGCAGGAAGAAAATGTGACAGCACTACAAAGGGCAAGCTCAGTAGAGCTGTGGCACAAACGATTAGGTCACCTGAGCAGAAGCAATATGTTGTTGCTCAGGAATGGAATGGCCGAGGGCATAAGCTATATGAATGATGATTATAAAACATATATATCATGTGCAAAAGGGAAACAATCCAGAAAACCCTTCAAGAGACACACTGTCATACAAGCTCAAGAGAAACTTGAACTAATACATTCTGACTTGTGTGGTCTCATGCCAGTGAATTCGTGGGGAGGTGAGCATTACATGTTAACGTTTATTGATGACCACACATGAAAGACATTTTGTTATTTTCTCAAGAATAAAAGTGACATGAAGGTAAAATTTTAAGAATTCAAAGCTTTGGTAGAGAATCAGACAGGATTGAAAATAAAGGCTCTTCGTTCAGACAATGGAAAAGAGTATGTCAGCATTGTACTTGAAGAGTTCCTTAGAGTCCATGGCATCAAACATCAGTTGACTGTCCCATGTACACCAGAGCAAAATAGGGTGGCTGAACATTCCAACAGGACCATTGTTGAAAAGGCTCGTACAAAGGTACAGGAAGCAAAACTGAGTGACAGATACTGGGCTGAAGCATGTAACACAGCTGTTTATCTCAAGAACTGCTGCCCCACCAAAGCTGTCATGAACAAAACACCAGAAGAAGCATGGACTGGTAAAAAGGTGAACCTTTGTGACCTGAAAGTGCTTGGTTTGCAAGGCATTGGTTCATATCCCACAGCAGAACAGAACAGAATGGGATGCAAAGAACCAAGAGATGGTATTTGTAGGGTACTGTGAAAACACGAAAGGCTATAGGCTTATTGATCAGACAAATCCTCAACGATTTATAGAGCAAGGGATGTCATCTTTGTGGAAGAAGAACCTGTTGGAAGTCACTTGAAGACTCAGGTAAAGCTGAAAAGAACCATTGTACCACTTGCAACTGGCAGAGAAGATTCTCAACCTGAGTAACAGCAGCAGAAAGAGGAACAAAGAAGTTCTCGAGAGAAAGAGATTCAGATGCTGCACTGAATAGTTCTTCCAATGAAGATTTTCATGGATGGCCAAAAAGCTGTCATGGCCACTTGATAGAAGACATTGCAGAATTGAAGTCTGCAGTGGAACCAGAAACAGAAAGAAGATACCCAATAAGGGAGAGATGCAGAAAATCATTCCCTGAGATGGTAGCTCATCATGCAGCTGACTCTGCTCTAGATGAACCCAAAACTCTGGACAGACCCAAAAGTGACAAAGTGGTTAAGAACAAATGGATGTTTAAGCTGAAAGAAGGAGTCGATGGAAGAGTCATCCATCACAAAGCCAGGTTAGTCACCAAGGGTTTTACTCAAGAGTATGGAATGGACTATGATGAAACTTATTCACCAGTTGTAAGGCATTCAACCATTCACATTCTTTTCGGATTAGCTGCTGAACTAAACTTGGACATTGATCACTTAGATGTAACAACAGCTTTTCTTAATGGTAAATTGGATCATGATATTTATATGGAGCAGCCAGAAGAATTTGTAGTTCCCGGTCAATAAGATAAGGTTTGCCTCCTCAAAAAGGCAATGTATGGGTTGAAACAAGCATCGAGGGCACGGAATCAGAAACTCCATACTGCATTGTTTGAAATAGGGTTTAAAAGGTCAGAGTCAGAACCTTGTGTTTACAATAAATTGAAGAAGCACTTAAGAGGTTTAGAATGACCAATTGTAAACCTGCAGCCACGTCTCTGGATGTAAGTACTGATTTGTGTGACACCGAAAGTGAAACTGAACAAAATTTGTCACATTTGCCTTACAGAAGTATAACAGGCTCACTTATGTATCTTGCTGTGAACACTCGGTCTGACATAGCACATGTAGCTAGCGTCTTGAGCCAATTTAATTCTAAGCATGGTGAGAAACACTGGAATAGTGCCAAGAGAGTGCTTAGATACTTAAAAGGAACTGTGAATTACTGCCTTGTGTTCAGAAAGAGTGGCAAAGATTTTGCTGGTTTCGTAGATGCTGATTGGGAAAATGATAAAGTAGACAGAAGATCATATACGGGTTATGTTTTTACCCTGTCAGGTGCTGCTATTTCTTGGGAATCCAAGAAGCAAAGAACGATTGCTCTCTCGAGCACTGAAGTAGAATACATGGCGATGGCAGAAGCTACCAAAGAGGCAATCTTCATGAGAAGCTTTCTGATGGAGCTGTTCAGAAGAGATGAACCAATGAAGATATGGAACGACAATCAGGGAGCTCAAAAATTGGCGAATAACCATGTACTACACAACAGAACTAAACACATTGATGTACGTCATCACTTTGTGCGAGGTGCAGTTGAGGACAGGCAAGTTGTGTTTGACTATCTACCTACAGAAGAAATGGCGGCAGACATTCTAACCAAAGAGCTCTCCATAAAACAGCATAGTATGTGTTTGAAGTGGCTAGGCCTCGACACACAGGATTAAGGGAGAGTGTTAAAATACAGTTGGCAACAGTAGTCCTAAATGTGTATTACTTTATGTTATTGTTTACATTTTTTTAGTCAGTGTTCTTCCCACTCTTGTAGTGATCATCACGATGTGTGTACGAACGGTGTTCGACCTTGATAGCAACTAACTCTTGTGTGTGCTACACAATGAAAGCTAAACTATACAACAGTCGCCATGCTTTCATATCACTGGAAAAGGGTGAAACTGGAACATCTTTAGTGAGAGTTTATGGTGTCAGGAAATTCCAGGATTTTCAGGCTGTGACATTGGGGACACTGAAGAATGGCTTGCAAATGATAACGATCCTGGCTTCCAGATGCTAAGTGATGACGAAATCTTGTAATTCGTGCAAGATCAAGATGAACCTGTTGGTGACGATGAAGAATATGACAGAGAAATTAATGCAAGTGGCAAAAACTGTCCGAGTCATGAAGAAGCATTTACAGCCCTGGAAACAGCAATGCCGTGATTTGAGAAACAAAACGAAAGTTGTTCTACTCAACTTTTGTTACTGAAGAGAATGTGTGATTTGGCAGCCAAGAAAAGAAGTTCAAATTTGAAACAAAATAAAATTAATGACTATTTTTTCAAACAAGTATGTACTGTACATATCTACTGTAAATGTGTACAGCACAAAGAAAGTCAAGGCCCAAAGAAAGAAGAGGAGAAAGTGCTGTGCACTGTCTTACTCATCCGAGTGCAGTTGCAGTGCAGGAGGATGGAGGGTGTGGCTGCCTTCGGGCCGTAAAACCTGTACATTTGTACTGGGGGTCAGTGACTCCCCTGGGAAGAAGGTTTCCGGGCCCTTAAGGTATTGTGGCAGTACCATGCTATAGTAGTCGACCCATATCCCTATGGGAGCCATTTTCCTCATGACTGGTAAGGGGTATCTGCCATGATGGCTTGGGCCAACAGTTGGTACCTAGGCCGACCACTTGGCGGGGTGTTGGGTGGGGACCCAATACTGTAATTTCATGGTGAAGAAATTCTAAAGTATGGTAATGGTCATTGGCCGATGACAGATCTTCCAACTGGCTGCTCTGCTGGTGGACGATTGTGGTAGCAATGGTGATAACATGGAAGAACTCTAGTACCTACAAGCCCAGACCTACGGAGTGTGATACGGATGGAAATCTTACATTTCAGAGTGAGGGATGCTTTTCCCAGAGAACGCATGTCATGGTGGAGTAGAGGAAGTATGCCACTCTATGCTTATTGCATACACCCCTGTCTTCGAGAGGGTTGTTCAAGGTGGGATATTGGGCAGGCAACCAGCCTGTAATGGATGTATGCTCGGTGAGGCCTTAAAGTGTCCTAAACCACAACCAGAGTGTGCCAATAGTTGGCTTCGCCGACTGGAGCACTAACGGGTGGAAGGGGCTGACTCTGTCCGCCTGATGCTCACCACTGGTGGAGCAGTTGGTCATTGAAAACCCACTAGAGCTACAGAAAATAAGTGGGAGCACAGGCTGATCAGTTCTGTCCCACCAGAGGTTTTCTCTGGTGTACCGATCACTAGAGGTTAGATTTGTGCTGGTAGTGGTTAATTCTGTATGCTGGAGAAGGTCTAGAGAAATTCCCCCTCTTAAAGAAAGACCGGGCGGTGAGCGGCGACCTGTTTCGGTTGTATCCTCGTGAGAGACTAGGGGTATTGATAGAACCCTGGCCAGACCACACGTTTGGTATCTGAAGGCGAAGGTCTCATAACCTTGTGGTAGGGTGATCTTTGCTGTACTTGTGAATCAGGTTGGGGCAGATCTAGTCCAGTCAGGTGTTAAGCTAGGCACCTGCAATGAGAGGACATGTTCCCTCTCCCCCACCGATTCAGTGGTCGTAGCACAGAAAGGCCTTTCTGGCTAAGAGCACTACATAAAAATACAAAATACTATTAGTATATAGTCTGTACATGTATATTTTAATGTTTATACATGTGTCCATATGTTACACTATGTAGCTCTTGTTACTGTAATGTATCTTTTAATTATTATGTACTGTATTTGTTTGCTTATTTATGGATTTTTATTAATTTTTTCATGTAACTACCTATTTTAACTCAAATTAAAAAGTAGTGTTCAATTATCCTAACATTTGATTATCTGAACCACCCTCGGTCCCAATTAGTTTGGATAATTGACGCTCTACCGTATTTTAATTCCTTCACTTGGATATATTTAAAATAAAACAAAAAACAAAAGAAATTATTTAAATATTCAAAAATACTTCCCTAACACTTTTAATTCAATGTTAAGACAGCGAACTACTTTCGCTCCGTCATTACCAACTTAACTGGGTGCATGCCAGTCACTGTGTCTGTTAAAATATATGCAAGTAGGGGCAGTGATATTTTTCAATGGTTGATTTAAAAAGTGCTCACTTATCATGAACAGCCTCTGTGTGTGTGTGTGTGTGTGTGTGTGCACGAGGATGTGTGTGTGTGTTTGTGTGGATGTGCACATGTGTGTGGGAGTGTGTGCACATGTACATATGTGTATGCATGCATACACACGCGCGCGCACACACACACATACATATACATATACATATATATATATATAGACACACACACATACACATATAGATATACATAAAGTACATATACATGTTTCAGAAACTTGTCCAAACTGTGCCAAGGGATTTTTGACATGAAAATAAGAAATTTGAAATATGACACCCATAGTCCATCTCAAATAATAAGGGTTGTAGAAACCCTTAAAGATGGACTCACCCCATCACGTAAAAAACAGCAGTTTGCACCCTGTTATTGTATAAAACTTTGTTACCTGAGGTAAAATTGATGTGTGACACCATCGTATTAAGCAGTACGTCTTTATTGGCCAAATAGGCACTCTTGTTGCAACTCTCTATGACCCACCATTTTTGTGTAAAATGCACACAGAGGTTTCAGTTGTAACAATACTACAGCCTGGTGGGTAGGCAACACGTCCTACATCCAGAGCTAAATAATAATCATCGCCAAGTACAAACAGCTAGGAAACTAATTACAATTAGTAAATGTGCTACACCAACATTTAGTTGTGTTTAGTGGCATATTATGAAGCAAGAGTGTAGAAACGAAGACAAAATATTTCTGTGCAACTGCTTAGCTCTGGCAGTTCTGCAGATACTGTAACCACATGTTTTCATGCGCAGGAGTGTGGATAGTGATAAAAGACATTAAATACCTACCAGAAAACAGTAACTTCATAGTACAGTCAGTGATTTGTTTACCTGAATCAGGCTTGCAATAGTGGACTCATTGTTGAATGCCATAGCAATTTTCCCCCCTTCCTGCCCTTCCCTTACATTGTTGCAGCCCTACCTCAATGCCAGAGCAGCCTGTTATTCACTACGTGTTATTGCATAGCTTCACTACTGCAAGAGAGGGAAATGGCATTGTACACTTATTTTAGGATGACAGACATGGTGATGGTGTATGGAGAAACAAGAGGAAATGGAAGGGATGTTGCATGTTTGTACAGCCTATAATATCCTGCACAACATCAGCCTAACAGTCATACGTTTGAAAATGTTACCCAGTGACTATGAGAAATGGGGATGTTTTTGAGGCAAGGTTGACCAGGTCAACTGAGAAACAATTGAACCCCAAGTTTTGAAGAGTGTGGAGGTTATTCCTTAGGTGGAAATAGAAAGACAGATAGGCAACTTTTGGGGAGTAAATTGTAAACTATATCTTATCAATATTTAATGTGTTGAAATTGGAGGCCCTGTTTTGTAGTGTCTTTTTTTTTCCCCCTCAGAGACATGTTACCTTCAGTGCTGTATTATGAAGTGTGGCTTTTAGACGTTACTTGTGAGTGATGTTAGTAAAGAAGTTAAAACTATAATGATTTTGCTCTGATTTTATTAGCCCCTAACAACAGCAACCCATGGTCCAGGTCAAACAGTAAGAGCGGTAGATGCTTACAAAATTTGAGAAAAAATTTATCATTTATTGTCATACTAGGGAAACTGCTTGCAGGACTGAAACAAAGTAATGGTTACTAATTATTTAAACAGTAATCATTAATAAAGTTAATGTTGTGTACATGTAGCCCACCCCCATCATGTTGAAAGGGGGTGTTGCCACCCTTATTTCTGAATAAGAAAAAAAGGTGTGTTACAGGAATAATTCCCTATTTTTGACTAGAGACTATGAAATGCCTATGAAATTAAAAACATAAATGTAAATTTGCAAATATTTATCTAACATTTTAGTAAAATGCACATGTTTCATTTTAACAGAGAAGTGTTACTACCTGCCAGGTAGGCAACCAGTAATGGGTTTGCGCATGCGCCATAGTGGTGTGAACATTACATATAGGTGGTTGCATGCGTTCTACTACACGTCAACATGGCCAAGTATACAAACTCAGAAATGACAGACATGGTTCTGCTTTACATGAAGTTAAAGGTAATGCATGAGCTGCTGTATGATTGTACCCTGAGAGGTTTCCTGTGCTGCGACAACCTCATCACGAAACCTTTACAACTGTTGCTCAGAGACTGTGTGAAACAGGCATGTTTAGGGCTTGAGGTAGGTTTGGCTACCCAAGGAGTGTCCGTACTCCAAATGTGGAAGAAGTACTAAATGTTGTGGAGGAAAACTAATCAAGCAGCACCCATGCCATTGCGCATGGAATGGGTGTGTCCCATTCCACTGTATGGCGTGTTATGCACAAGCAACCGCTGTGCCTACCACGTGCAAAAGGTGGTCATTGGGACCAGCAGATTTTGTTCCTTGACGTGATTTTTCACAGTGGTTTCTTTAACAGTTAATTTTACTTCCATTGTATAGTTTACTGATGAAGCGACATCCACGAGAGATGGTTATTTTAACAGAAGGAATAGTCACATGTGGGATGACACCAATCCTCATACAACTGCCATCACAGCCAACCAGCACAGATTTTCTGTGAACTTCTGGGTGGGCATTGTGGGTGACCATCTCATTGGGCCATACTTGATGCCGTAATGAATGACTAAAAATGTACTGTCAATTCCTGCAATTTACATTGACAGATTCCCTCAAGGATGTGCTGCTCATGGTCCAGCAACGTATGTGGCTTCTACACAACGGTGCCCTTCCACATTCCACAATAGCTGTATGTGATAGCCTCAACATGGCATTACCAACACAGTGGATTGGAAGAGGTGGGCCTGTTGCATGGCCAGCACAATCGCCTGACCTTAATACACTAGTAGACTTTTTCCTGTGGAGGTTCATCAAGGCTCTGGTGTACGACACACCCATTGAGCCGGAGGAAGATCTGTTACCAAGTTTATGGCTACCTGTGACAAGGTTCAAAATACTCCAGATATTTCTAAACAGTACACCAGTCTTTCATAGGCTAACTCAATCATTCAGTGAACACCTGTTGTAAAGTTGCTTGTGATGGTACAACATTAAACTAGTAGTGCAAAAACCTCCATTTCTTTTCTGATTTCTTTACTCCTAACAGTGAAACAAGCTCACCAAACGGTTGTGTGTGCAACTCACTAATGTACAACCACACACACAATTGCGAGTAACTCATTCCAATACGATGCAGCATGCAGACTGCCATTACTGACTGCCTACCTGGCAGGCAATAAAACCTCTCTGTGAAATCAAACTTGTACATTTTACTCTAAAAGGGTGAATTTAGACAATTTTTGCAAAAGACAGATGTTGCTCATTTTTTGGTATTTCATTTACTCTATTCGAAACTAGGGAATTGTTCCTGTAGTATACTTCTTTTTACAGACAAAAGGGTGGCAACATCACCTTTCAACATGATGAGGGTGAGTTACATGTACTACATAACATTTACTTTATTAATGATTACGGTTTAAATAATTAGTAACCATTACTTTTTCTCGCAAGCAGTTTTCTAAATGAGACACTAAATTATAATTTTATCTCAAAAATTTGAAGTGTCTACTGCTTACCGCTCTTCCTATTTGACCGCTACCATGTGTTGCATACCTCAATTTTTATATTTCCACCTCAGGAATAACCTATCAAAATTTGTCTTTTGTATGTTGTAGATACACGGTTTGTGTGTGTACATGATTTTACATATATGCTGTTAAATGTTTGACCCAAGATAAAAGTTGAAGCAGTTTCTCAACATTACACTGCAAATGCTTACTGTAGCAAGGGCACTAAGGCAATAGTCCAAATAATGCTTTTGTGCAGCTTCTGTTCACACAGCATCTAAACAGTGGTATATTGCCTTCCAGTAAACTAAATAAATTTGCAACATTAATAAATAAATTATGACGCTATTGCCATTATTTTCTGCAATACTTACTAAAAATATGCTTTCTTTTTTTAGAAGCATTTCTTTCATGCTTTCCAAGTTATCATTGGAACAGGACATTCTTGGTAGTTACAATATAAACGAAAGCAAAGAATTAGAGCGATTTGGGTATGATCGTGTTATGCAGTACGTGTGCAAATTAACGTATATTTCTATCTGGAACACAAAAAAAAATCATAGGGCGTTTTACTACTACATTAAACGCGAAAACATTCAAGTGTAAAATTATATTACGCCTCCGTCTGCACGCCAATCATGCCAATGTAAAAAAAAAAATAGTCCCGCCCCCATCCTGCTGAGTGTTGTTTACTCTATGGTTATAACACAGTAGTCGTAACCATGGAGTGCGGCAAGAAAAGCGAAATAAGTATTTTGAATTTAAAACTATCTACAGTTGCAAGAAATTAAGTATTTCTATAAAGCAGCACACATATTTATCGAAGCGCATCGTGATTGCACTTTCCATTTGAGGGGCAATGGAATTACATAACACACTTTAAAGAACATATTTATGCTCAAAACTTAAAAGCATACTTAACATTTGTCATTATAGTATGTATAAATCAGTGACCCACTTTTCTAGATTTATTTTGCTGCCTTTGATATTTAGAGCATTCATAAAACAACAGCCGTATAAATAAATAATCCGCACCGCAGAGAGTGCACTAAAGGAATTAGGGAATTAAATAAGAGTCAACTATTCTAAACTTCGTGCAAAAGTACGTGCCCTTGTAGTTAACCGTGTAGCCAACGGCAAAAAAAAACATCAAAAATCGTATAAGCCAACTTTCCAAGGTCCATTAAACTCACAAGAATGTTAAACGGCACACGCCTATAGTGACGGAGCGATCCCGACGCAGATGTTCATAAATTATAACCGTACATGACAGCGCATACTACATTACTGCTTTACCTCGAACAGATGCAAAAAGAATGTTGTTATTTATAAAGTATGGGGATTTTCTTAGAATAAAGAACACTCACTCGCCACCAAAGATGTTAGAAGCTCACCACTCGCTACACTCCCTAATAAACATACACATCACTACACTCTGTTTCATGTGAGGTCGCAGGCAAGGTGATATCAATATTAATATGGGTTTACTATTAAAAATTGAAGATATTGTAATTAATAACTCGATAAACATGTAAAAATGACAATAGAAGCCTTTACTGTTTATGATTGAATTATCAACTGTTAAGTATAGCCAATCAGAATCGTAGAAGCAGAAAGCAGCAGACATAACCTGATAAATGGATTAGAGTGAGGATAATTTACGTTGACTGCAGACAAAGTGTCAAAAGCAAATAGGAATTCGCATACGCTTGGGCGAGCCATTTTGACGGCTGTTGCATGGATGAGGAGTGGTCAAATGTGATTTCGGAAGGCAGTGAACTTTGAGGTGAAGGAAAATGTGTGGAATTATACCTGGTAGGCGCCAGACATCATCAGAGCAGTATCAAAGTAGAAGTTCTGATAGAGCATGATGATCCTCAGTATTCTCGGGGTGCTGCTGGCCGATCATCCAAGCACACTATTCGCGCCATGTTGTTGAAGTTCACCTGTATCCTGTGGGATGTCTCATCACGAATCTTGTCGATTATTACGAAAATGATTGTTAACATTACAGACTCCCTACGATGTTGATTGTTGGGGCCAACCACACACCCACACATATAAACACTTTAAAATGTTGCAGCACCCATTAATGAAAATTGCCCTTGGAAATTAAGACATAAAACATTGTAGGAAAATAGCGGGATTCTGAGGGCCCGGGAACTTAAATGCCCTGCAGCAGTCGAATTAAAAACCACATGTAACTTCCATGTATCGATTTTAATTGACGTCCAAATTAAACATCTGTCTACGGGATAACTTTACACTGGTGCACGCTTTTACCTGTGGCGAAGGTGATACTGATACAAATGTTGTTAAGCTCTCATGAATTAAGTGTACTGGTTAAATTATCCTCCCCAGGCGATGCAAACCTTGGGGAAGCGAGGTGTGGTGATCTGGGCAACTAAATGAAAAACTGTTCCAGAATAATTAAGTCTCTTGTAGTTACATGACCAGTGCAAACAGTGCTGGCCACCCGGGCGCGGGAATACGTGATGAGGTCGCATGCAGACCGGCCCCTCTTGGTGCTAATCACTGACTGACTTCCCGCTAGGGTGGGCGATAGCTGGTCCATGCACCATGGAGGGATCTACTTGTGCATGTACTCAAACACTTCTGCCTTAAAATTCACATACATGGCCACAACTCTGCATAAAAATATACAAACATCAACATGTTTTACCTGCCTTGCAAAAATTCACGTCAAATAACGTGAACATAACACTGGTGGTGATGAACAAAATACACTTGGGTGAAACACTGCAGATGGGATGATATAGCGAAAACTGTGGATTTTGACATGCTGTCTTTATTACATATGTAAACACATATTTCTTTGCATGCTCAATTAAACTTGCAATACTGAATTTAATAAAGACAAAACTTTGGTACTCTATGCATATCACTCCGCCGGGGAAGTCTGTTGACATTCGACCGGTAGAAGTGTGCGAGATGTTACACTGCCTGCCCCAGCTTACCCTTACTGAACTTACACTATTTTCATCGCACTAGACTATAGATGTGTGCCATGTTCCCCTTCCCAAAAGACAGTTTGTCTGCCCTATAGTGCAGGGTAATTAAACGAAAAATAGGCTTAACCCGGACAAAATTATTAACAAAATGAAACCTTCCAGAATGTGTTTGGCACCATCCCCTGGTCAATTTCTGAATCTTGCTAAGGTTTCCTACTTCAGTCAAATCCGCCATCTTGGAAAAACCCCGCCAAAGCAGGGTTTTACTCAAAAATGTATATCTCCAGAACAAAAACTCATTTAAAGGTCCAACTCGGGCCATTCTCTTCTATTTCGACAGTTCTACATGAAAAAAAAAATTTACCCACCAACCAGATAAACATACTGATATTTTTTTTTTGTGAAAACATAGTTCTTCAAAACAAAAAACATTCAACTTTCTAATCTTACAGTTTTGATTTTAGTACTACATGTTTTCTTCTCAAACAAAAGTTGTAAAGCTGTTAAAAGCCTACCAGAATCATGTTTTACTTTTGTAAGTATGTGAAAAACGAACGGTCAAAACAAGCATTAAAAATGCAGCATTTCCACGTCAGCCATCACCCCGGCTGCACCGCAGCTCTGGTAGCTGGCAGGGCTTTGATTTCAACTAATTTTCAAGATAATTTAACTTTATTCTGTATTTCCTAATATTAAGGTTTTTATTTTTATTAATAAATGGCATAATAATATTGTAAATAATGTGTACTTAAAGAGTTGTCTTTTCATCTAAGTATGTATTATTTCAATACATAACATTTGAATTATTACTCATTTCTGCACATGTGGGAGTTATATTTCTTAGTAATATTTACTACGTATTTGATGGAAATTTTTTGAAATAAATCGTAACATACTTTTACAGAATACGTCACTAAATTGTAAAAACTTTAAATGAATAATAAAAAAAAATACAATAAATAGTAATATAGTGCTGACGTGTTCCTACGTGACTCCTTCCCCTTAACCTGTTTGCACGCGCCGCATTAGGAGTGTGCCGCAGTGTGTGTGCGCGCTCTACGTGCGCAGGTACAGTGCAGTATGCCAAGGAACAACACAGGTGCAGAGCAGAGTGAGTGCAACCACATGCACATGGTGCAGGAATCCGAAAATAAACAGTGTGAAAATTCTGTTATTTAATTTGTGCAATAAAGGGTCAAGGTAAGTTCACACAAGGGGACACAACTAATAAAGACACCTACCTTCGCAGCCCTAAAGCCCTTAGTGTTTTCAAAGTGTCTTTTTGTAATTTTCTATAATGTTCATTTACATGTCTTTCATCTCCACATTATCCACACAGTGCAATGTTTTGTTATAATTAATAATATTTACAGGGTTAATTTTAGGAGCAATATGTAACAACCAGCACGCAGGGTACATGTCCGATTTGTAAATGTTGTGTGCAAGGAAGTAGCATAGCGCGGGATGCCAGCTTGCCAAGCCGGCCAGCACGCCACACTGAGAAAGTCAATCGTTGTTCGTCATTGCGAAGGGTGTGCCGCATCACGTCGAGGCTCATGTTTCGCACGCTAGGGTAGCCATCACCATGTTGGACTAATCATTTCACAGCAATAGGTACTTTAGCATAGCGGAAACTTTTTCGTATTTCAGCTGCCCAAGATTCCACCGCCCCTCGCACCTACCCAGTGCTTGCATTGTCTGGGTATGCTTAAATTTGATCTTAAATTATTTCATCTGACCACGTGTCTTTTGTACAATATTACCTGAGCTGACTGGTTCGTAAGCAGCACCAAATGTAAGCTTTTCCTGACAGGAATGTAATCATGTATCTAATAAATCGCAGCAGTGACGAGTTACTACATGTGGTTTATTTCCAGTCGCTGCAAGGCACTAGGTATGGGCCTTCTCCCGCCAATTTTCACAACGTATAACTTACTGTGCAAGTATGATTGAAATGATTTCGAGTCCGTGTAATAAGTAACAGTGCTTCGTATGGGCGTGTGGGGGGCCCAGATATCCCACAATACAACAAGTAAGGGAGTTATTCAGTCAGTATTAATTTTTATTCTATTTGGAGAAAACAACTTCACTTGGAGGATTTGTCGTAGTCGTCATCCGAACGAACCTGAGGAACGAGTCCACAGCTGCTCTCCGACTTCGCGATATTGTTGACCCGAAAATATCTGGTGCCCTGGGTAATTATTTCCACTGAGATTCCAAAGCTATAGTCACCACTCCTCATCCAACCAATATCCTTATTGACCAACACCTTGGCACTAGTTGCCAGCCTCCTCCGCATTAGACAAATGTAAGTGCCTTAAGTGAAACACATAAGTTGTTGTGCGCAAAAAGAAATTTACGTGCCTCAATGATAGTAATAATATTAACAACTGTATTTTGTGTACGTGATATTTTACGTGAAGTATGAAGTTGTATTGGGAAATTTAGGGTGAAATGGAATACTGTCGAAACAGGTTGGTAGGCGATGGAGGGATTAGATGGTAATAGCTCACTCCCATGTCGCGACTTGCTTGCCACATTGTTGGCCTGTGGTTGCAGCTTCATCATTAGTCACATTACGTGCATGGTCTGGTAACTACTGTTGTTTCAGATGTAATCGTAAATCATTTTTGCCAGTGATGGAATGTGTGATTTACTGTGGAAGTGATGGAGATATAAGAGCTGTTAATAAAGGTATTGAAAAAATTAAAGAATATAGTCGTATCAAAGAAAATGATGTGTACAAATGTGTTGAGGAAAACGAAGTGGTGTATGTCCATGAACAGTGCGGGAAAACATATACTCGGCATCCACCAGTGAAGAAAGATGAAACTACAAAATGTGCAGTCAGATCACTAAGGTCAGGCAGTTTTAATTTCAATAATAATTGCTTATTTTGTGGAGAGATTGCTACATTTGGCTCGAAAAACCCGAATCAAAGCATTAGTAAAGCCAGGACACTAGGAATATTATAAACAATAAGATTGCATGTTATTGTTAGGGATGATAACTGGGGAAGGGGAGTAACATTGCGATTAAATGGGGTTATAGACTTAGTGACACCCGAAGGGCAAAGTCCCTATCGCAGGGAAGAAAACTGTGACCACTAACTAACAATTTCTGGTCAATGGCTGCGAAATATTTCCTCACAATCAGATAATGATGTAGAGCAATACACCACCAGTTATTGTTTTGTGCGATCCAACAATCTGACCAAACAACTAATATCCTGATCTCACCTACTTTGAGTGGTTCAAAATTAAGTTCAGTATATTTCAGAATGCATGAAGTAACTTCAGAAGAACCACATTTTGCCACCGACTCATTTCACACAAACTTAAATGGTTTTTCAGTTCCCATGTTGTGGACACATTGGTTATAAGTAGAGAACTGCCTTTGATAAAACATAGAGGTGACGTGTTCCTGACATCCACATATCCCTTGTGCCCGTTTGTTCCATCACAGACGCATCAACGACACAGCAACTCTCAACCGATCGACATTAGGTCGCGGTCTCGATCAGTGCAGGACGACAAGGACGGCATTGCACTTTTCTTGCCGCCCTATAACTCGTGGCCGCGGGTCATAACATTTTACATTCACCACAAGAGGTAACTCTCGTGATGAATGGATATGTGACCTAAACGAGTGTGTCCCATGAAGCCATGACTTTTAGATGCAAAAGCCATTAGAGGAAACACTGGGGTAAGCTGCGCCGCTTATTCCCACGACTTTCCAATGTGCACGATGTCGACGGGCCCCATAACCGAATCCGGAGTGCGACATGGTTCTGGGTGGTTTCAAAAGATGGGGAGTCAAATTCCAGCAGGAAGTGTGAAGTGGCGAGCTGTTCACTAACAGCATTAATTAATAGGAGCATTTTTAAGCATAATTCACGGTGTTGATATCATATTTCACTAGGGAAACCGCCCGCTCCAGCATAGAGAGTCGATAACATTCCATAGAAAACTGGGTGTAGCTTCGCCCTTAGTTACGAAATCCGTGTGTCGTCACATCCATACACATTCCTAAAATTAATTACATAACAACACATGCCGATTCTAAAACGTTAATTATAAGAGTGTACATGAAATCATCTATCGAGAATCAGCCACCTGAGGTATCATTTCATTTAATATCACCCTTCAAGTGCTGTGACATTCTCGTGACGTCACATTCCTAGCCATATCTGGGGCTCCGGCATTCACGATTATGTCACCAATGTGTTTTAGTTTAGCAATCTTAATTATGTACAACATCAATTTCACTTATCATGTTATTCATTAAGTTCAGTTTTTTCATTTTGGCGCCGCATTCGCCAGGCATGCGGCGAAACCGACGCCATGTCTTTAGTCACACATCAGCACTCCAGACAACCGGCAGGGAAGATGGTAAGCTCCACATACCCCCCTCAGCAATTCAATATAGGCTGCATTTTTCTTCATAACCATAGTTAACGTAACTCAATAACCTTTTAGTACATTTATTTAGCCGAGAGGATGTCTCCCTGCACCCTGACGTAACATATCAGGACTTCATGCGTGGGACACATTTCACGTAATTACAATCTAAGGCCCACACCTTATTTTCCAGAGTTCTGGGTCCACTTAACAAAGGTATGCATGAACAAGTGCAGTAATATTCCGTTGTACCTTTACGGTAATAAAACATTCATACCATAATTAGACGTGTTTTATTGCATTTAACTCTCCTGAGTTCATCAGGTACTGCGCCCTAACAGCAGCCTTAAATTTACAAGTGTATTTCAGTGTGTTTTGCATTTACGGGGCCTGTTTCCCTTAATCAGGGTAAAGTCAGTGGTAATATAGGCATGCGAAGTGGCCGACAGCTGCACCCACAGGCAATATTTTACCCTTATGTAATATAATGGACAAATTTACTCAGTTATCCTTCATATTGGCCGCAGATCAAGAGTCACCGTAGGTAGTCATCAGTACGACCCCCATCAACAATTGTTCTGTACACCGAACGTGGTGCTGGGCACAACATCAGTTCCTGTTCCCCACTTGTTCTCTGGTGGGACACGAACACGCCACTAGCGCCTCTGGAGGAGCAGCACGTCATATGAATGATAAATGTGTGGGGCAGAACAATATCTGTTGCATATTTGTACAAAGTAAAACATATGTGCGGTTCGAATTTGACATTACAACATCCTCATGAAGAACTTTATAAGCAGTCTCAGCCTTTCTGTGATGAAGTGTACTTTGCACACTAATCCTCTTCTGCTCATATTCGGTCGCAGCTGCTATTAGATGAATGTAAAGTTCATCACAATATAAACCAGAGTCTGGTCGTGGAGGACGAAATCTAAGCTTGAAGTCACTTCTGAATATGTCCCTATGCAAACTACGCGAACATTTAATATTAGGATGACTTTCCTTGAAAAGATCGTACATTCATTCTACACACAGTTCTGAAATAAGATAAAGCTTGCTGGAGGTGGATTTTGAATAGTGGCTCTCTTGTGCAGGTATAGAGCTGATATGATCCCTTACCAGTTCTTTGACATCAAAGAACACAGCACGTGGACGATTATGATGTGTCCCTCTTTTGTCAGATACGTCAAGGTAAAATTTCATTTTTGTCTGAAGCTATTTGCACACGCCGAGAGGAAATTTGAAAAAAAACATCGAGCACAGTTTTCTTGCACATATTTGTATGATTTGCCATTTACAGGAAGGTGGTATTTAAAAGTTGTCTACCTCCAGGAGATATCTTCTGCTAAAGTTATTCGTTTTACGTCTTCCACAACATTGGACTAAAAACGTAGATTGTTCATTATATGTTCGTTTGTATAAATCTTGAAATAACTTTGTCTTCATATCTTTGGAAATCTTGTCGCATTCATACATACAGCAGCACACGGTAACCTGAATCAAACTCACTTTATGTTGATGGTGTCGAATTTGCCAGATCATATTTAATACAAACAATAAAAGGCTGGTTTTAGCAGTAAAGCCAGGTCATCAACAAAAATGTTTTATTATTATATCAAATACTTTTTCCCTCGATACAGGACACTCTGCTCATTAACATGGAGAATACTGCAAACTGTTTTACTACTATATTTCATTATGAGTAGCATAACATTATTGTGGTTTTAGGCAAATCTTCTGAAACTGTCACAGCTATTAATGAAAATATACTGTGACATTTTTATGGAATTTTTAGCAGATTGTGCAAAACATTACTTTTTTCGTAAAATAAAAATGTTGACTTATTTTGTTAGGTTAGATCACTATTCCACTCATCATTTCAGATGCACATTTCCCTGGTACAAACATCCCTTTCCTGTTTCTATATAGTTTGCCAGCATTTCTCAAAGATTTATTCTTGTTGTCCTTCCATTCTGACAGCTGTGTCTTTTCCCTACATCCTCTATTTAATTGCTTTTCTGCACTACCACTAAGCAGCAACGTCTCCTCGTCAGCCATCTTGCTGCAGTTAGATCTGTATTCCCCAGAATACCAACTTTACAAAGCAAAAATATCCTCCTTGGGATATAACTATTGCCTGTGTGCAACAGTGGTATTGTGATGTGCTATGGATAGATAAGTATTCCGTTATAATTGCAACTTTCTCATTTCTTGTGGGTTAGATCCCTATTCGGGGTAACTATTCATTTGTAAAACTGGAATGTGACGAATCATTGAAAAATAAGGGGGCTGTTTTCAACGACAAGTCTTCTTCCCCGAAGGAGGTTGCTGAAGCTGGAGAAGCATTTATGTGCGTTATTTATGGTGGTAAACCTTCGGAAAATATAAATAAGCTGCACTAACAGTCGTACCTTAAAACTGTAGGTAAGTAAACAATCGATGGTACCTTTAGAATGTCAGTCGTATCTCCGACATCTGAAGCTTCTAAACAGCATTCATTTCGTGTTTTCCATTATGTACAAGAGTGGGAAAACTGGGCGATGGAGCCTACTGTTTGGGGTTGTTTTGAAAATGGCCAATACTCCCCAATACCAACATTGTTAGAACCAGTACCACAAAGGCTGTTATGCTTACTACCATGCACCTGCATAACTGGTTGTGACCGCCGAAGCTGTGAATGTCTATGAAACTGTTTGAAGTGTACTGAAATGTGTGGCTACTGCTCTGGCTTACGATGCTTAAAATGCTTGCCGTCAATAGAGGAAGATGATGGTGTCGATGATCTACAGAATTCTAGCGATGATTATGCACTTTACCCATAAAACAGGTAATATTCTCTATGCTTACACTTTGAAGTGGCTCTGTAGAATTTGTAATGAGAAAAATGTTTATTTTTACAGCATTTCTGTGTGAAATGTAATTAGTAATATCTATTTTTAATTTATTTTAATGTGAAAACGAAATATGGGTACAGCCATCTCATTGTTTAAACATAGGTTATCTCAGATAATATCTTATTTTATTTATTATTGTATTTACAGTTTTCAGCTCCTACCAAAATCTAGCAATAGTCGGCTACCAGAGCTGTGGTGCAGCCGGGGTGACGGCTGATGCAGAAAAACTGCATTTTTAATGCTTGTGTTGGCCATTCGTTTTTCACATTTGTACAAAAGTAATCCATGAATCTGGTATGCTTTTAACAGCTCTACAACTTTTATTTGGGAAGAAAACTTGCAGAACTAATAGCAAAACTGTAAGATTAAAATGTTTTTTTTTTTGTTTAAAAGAATCATGTTTTCACCAAAAAAAAGTTTATCAATACATTTATCTTGTGGAAGGTAACAAAAATGCCATGTAGAACCATCAAAATAGAAGAGAATGGCACAAGTTGGGCCTTTCTATGAGTTTTTGTTCTGGAGATATACTTTTTTGAGTAAAAGCCTGCTTTGGCAGAGGTTTTTCGAAGACGGCAGATTTTTCTGAAGTGGGAAACTTTGGGAATTTTCAGAAAATTACGAGGGGATGGTGCCAAACACATTCCAAAAGGTTTCGTTATGTTAATAATTTTGTCTGGATTAAAATCTAAATGCACTGCACTCCTAGCACTACAACCCACCGCAACACGGATGCACACTCTGCAGACGTGCAGAAGTTGGTAGTGCGCGACAAGTGCAAGTGCAACGTAGGGCATGCTGGGGCAGCATAAACGGCGCCTGCCCGAGAGAGTATGTGGACTCCAAAAGGCAGAGGGATATGGAAAGAGAACCTTTTCAACACTCAGTGAAGGGCTATGGCTAATTCCACCACAGTATTATTTGTTATATTTAATAAAGAGTTTATTTTGTTGTTCACTTGTCCTGCCAGTATTGTGTAATGTTCTCTCCCATTGTGAAATTTCATTCCAATTGTTATGCTGTGTCCATATCCATTTTATCAGTGTTACGTATGTGTATATCACCCAAAGTGATTATGTAATTTAATGCATCGCGTAATATTAAGTTTTCAGCAGGTAGAGCAGGAGTTCACATGTCATGAAGGCAGTAGTTCTAACCTTGGCGCGCAGGCCAGTCCTCGCCCGCTCACATACTAAGTGAGGGAGTTAGTAAGAGTCACACATCCACTGAGGGTGATTGTGTGTGACAGAGAGCTCCGTATTCCCAAACACCAGGCAGCATGCATCTTTTGTGACTGATCACTTCACTACAATAGCTTAATTATTCCATAACTGTTCGTTTTCTCGTCGCCCAGAACACCACCCTCACTTCCCCATGTTTTAGCATCGCCCAGAGAAGCTTAAGTCTTCCGTAATTTTTCTGCATTACGCATGTCAGTTTCGCAGTGTAACTGCGATGGCCGCTCTAAGCCATCAAAGCAAGTGTTAAGTGTCGCCTTTAGAGGTGTGTTAAGTAACCGAATAGATACCCTGAGAACTCATAAGTGTGTAAGTTTATTTCGTTCGCCGAAAGGTGTTTAAAGGGATGGACCTTAACATTTCCCACATCCAGTGCAAGTGTATTTTCTCATTGTAAGCATGTATCAGAGTAAGTGTACCATAGCATTATGGGTGTGTGGGTAGTCCTGATAATCCACACTGCGCGATATTATAGTAATTAGCAGTTCATCGCCAAAACATCACTGCAACAGGACGACATGTAACCAGCCAATGGGTTACCGTTTCGGAAACACCCAACAATAGCATCTATGGCCTTAACTGTAGAGAGGCCAACTTCAACAATTCAATGGGAGTTTTCATCCGGGTGTATGACCCGCAATCCTCAGGTTATCGAGAGTCAACGTGCCACGGCATCATCCAACATCATGGTGTCGCCTTGACGATGCCTGGCAGCTAGTCGGGTAATGCCATAATTACCACAGACCTCACTCCTCACCGCCTTTGAAAACCCATTCCATCCATTTCCATTATGCCCTTCTGTGGGGCGAAAACTCTCCAAAATTTCCTATCAGCAATTTCCCATCAAAAACTTTTCCACAATTTTGCGGCTAAATTCCACACATCTAAGTCATTCCTGTATTATCCCTACCTGCCAACAAGAGGATCATAGGAACCCATCAACAAGGGAACAGCAGCATTGTTACACCTTCAGGACATTATCCAGATGCAAGGAGGTGATTCACATGATACGTGTCAACAATTGGGAAAAGCATGCCACACCACAACCCACACCATGCCACCTGAACGAAGAGCTGGGAGAAACGATTGGTGGGAGGTACCCACTCCACCATCTTCCTGTCTCTTCACACCATCGGCGGCCAGCTGACGTCTCGCGCTGCACCACATTACACATCAGCTGAGCACGCCAAGTTGTTGACCCTTGCGCAATAGGCCGAGCAGGGACAGCCACGCCGCAAGAGGAGAGAGCGCTCCCTTCCCCCAACCTCGTGCTTCCATGAGCTGTTCACCTGTGGCGCGCATGTGGCTTTGTTGACAAACAGAGCATGGCTGGCAGGATCGCCCACAGCGCACCGGTGATGTGGTGTCCTGAATGTTACCTCATAGTCAAACATGAGGAATTCAACAACTGTTAATGCTGTCGTCAGTCCAGCCCTAGAATCAACCACAAGAGTGAAACAAACAATGATGTTTTGCAAAGCACAGTGAACTCATTCGTGGAAACCAATGTGGAGAGCCAAAATTTTCCAAAGTATGTAGTGGTCAAGGCATTATTATGTTGCAGTGTACGAAATACAAAATTAATTTTCACCTGGAATACCTGGACGCAAAAGAACTGAATACTGCAGTGATACTTACATTCACCTGTATGAAGTGTAGCGCAATAAACAAATAGCAGGGCGAAATCCAAATGCAAACCGCATTCGTTGAAGAAGGACCGCAAACAAATATGGTAAATTTGCTGAACCAGTGGGATCACGAGATGCAAATCACTGTCAACAATCATGGTTCAAATGTCATGGCTGTACGGGACAGAAACAATATAGCATAAACAGTCATGTCTAGTGCTGGAGAAGGATGGCAACAGTGTACAGTAGCAAAACAGCAAGGAACGGATCCACAATGCACCCACTTGACATACATGGCCGAGGTAAACAAACCGGCACTGTCTGCCCCAACCATGACAAATGCATCATTTTCATTCCAACCATTGACCCACAATTATCCACCAATGCCTAACATATTTCCCATACCTGTATATCACACAATGTTACTAACCATGTCAACACCCTTTCAAAATTTCCCACCAGTGACACAGTTTCCCAAAAATTACATGGGAATTATGATGCAGCAACAGGCACTTATAGGGAACATCACACGGAGCGAAACTACAGGGGTTGATGCCACCAGCACGACACCAAGACCGGCTACAGCAGAAATGCTGGCAAAGTTCCAAACATGTCGAACTTTTGTAGGGACTCCGATGGAGGATCTCGCAGCATTTTTGGATGACTATGTGTCGCTCCTTGCGAGGTATGGAGTCAGCAGGGAAGAATGGGCAAGCTGTGTCAGAGCACAACTTCAAGAAGACACACTCTCTTGGTTGCTATCTCTTAATCATTACAGGCTCCCGTGGGAGGAGTTTCGACTATCATTCCAAAGTCGCTTCTGAGGAGTATTTTTATCCCTGCAGGCTCAGAGCAAGCTGACCTTGGAGGGACAGAAATGAACGAGTCACTCACTGTGTTCATAACCAGGAAAATCCACCTGATCAAACGTTTCTATCCGCACTTGCCAGAGCGAGTGCTACTGGAGATGGTCGCCGAAACTGCCAGATTGATACAGCTTCTTAACTGTACTCTTGACGACGTAATGCATGCAACCATAATACTGGAGCGCACGTGCGAGCTGCCTCACCACAACATGAGTGCTACATGATGGCGACACGAACAATGGGACAGACGGACCGCACCGCGAACAACAACAACCACAACACCAATAGCGACATTTTCCGGGACATCACGCAACAAAAGTGTTCAGGCAAGATCAGAAATTTCATGGTATGCCAAGGTCAAGTAGTCAGAAACCACCCGAGAAAAGTGCAACGGATCGCAATGGCAGTGCAAACAGTATGTGGAATCCGAATCAACCACCGCAATGGCCATGCCATATTATCCTATGGAACAATACCACTGGCATAACAACTGCCTCAATGATCCACATCTGGATCGGATCAAGGATGCTCCAGGTGCAAGGAAGTAGGGAAATGGGTTGTAGAGGTGAAGGGGTCAGATGCCTCCGACACCCCACTGCATCACAATAATCATCGAACTTGACTTCAAAACAAACGTTAATTCAACAGGTCAGTAGTAGCATAGTGCAGTTCATACACATTTTGGTTTCTGTTAATGGTCAGTGATGTTTTGCGCTGATAGGTACCACAGAATCGCACAACTTCATATATCCAAATTTTGTAAATGAACAGTATATCACACCCACCAATCATGCAATTCGGCTAGCCACAAACGAACATTACAGTACCACCATACGCCAGACAACAGTATCAGTTAAAGCACGGGATATTGAAAGTATCACCTCAAGTCATTGTTAAACTGGAGCTAAGAAAGGATGTAATTCTAGGCGTACCCTGGCTTACAGAGCAGAACACGATAGTATAGCAGGCAGCACATCTCATACATTTCGGCACGAAAGAAAGAAGGACTTTGTACAACCTGGACCGCTGTCCGACAGGTAGCCTACCTGAGGTGCAACTAGGGGAATTCGATAATCAGATTCCACCAGAACATCAGGCAGCATTTCAATGAATGCTCAATGAACACAGAGATTTGTTTGAAAAGCACAATGCCTTGAAACACACTACAGTTGCTGAACACGAAATGCCATTAACTGAAAACAGGCCTGTATTTACCAACCCGTGGGGATACTTACCCCACCAAACATGTAAAATTAAGAGAGAAAATCATGAGATGTTAAATTATGGTATTATAGAGCCACCAGACAGCCCATATAATTCGGCCATAATGCTAGCTCCAAAAAAAGATGTCACTTAAATTTTTTGAACCAAATTACGTTTAGTGCGCCTCCGCCTTACATTGGTGTCAAGGATACATTAAATTCATTGGGCCAAGCGAAAGTGTGGACATCTTTATATCTAAAGAGTGGATACTGGCACGTTCACGCGAGATTAGAGATCGCAAGAGAACAGCGTTCACATCACCGGACGGGCGGCGATTTCAATTCAGTGCGATACCGTTCAGGTTGAAATTGAAATGCGTCCCCGCTACCTTCCAGTCAGTGGTGGCACGAGTGTTAGATGATATTATTGGAGAGTATATGCTTGCATATCTTGACGATGTCATAATCTGGTCAAACAGCTGGGCAAAACACTTACATCATTTAGCAGTAGCGCTGGAGAGATAGACGATTAATGGTCTGACGTGCACAATGGAAAAATGTCATGTGGGGAAAACGAGCATGGACTTTTTAGGCCATGTGGTAGATCATGAGGGGAATAAGCCGAACCCTGAGCAGATAGGCCTTAGTGACCATTACCCACAGCCACATACACAAAAATAGCTCCGCAAATTTTTTGGACTCGTACATTGGTTACGAGAGCATAGCAAAAACTTTGCGGTTATTACTGCTCCATTAAGTAACTTAGTTTCACAGCAAAAGAGGTACCAATGGACAGAGGGGGCAGAAAAGGCCTTTGTTGCCATAAAACGTGAATTTCAGGCATGCCCAACACTGGCTCATTATGATGCACATAAACATTTATACCTTCAGACGAATGCAAGCCAAGAGGGAATAGTCCCAGTACTGTACCAGATCGACAATAGCAGAGCGAAGTGTGTAATTGATTTTGCTAGCGCCAATCTCGGACAAATAGAGCGAGGCTACGATGTAAACGAGTGGTAGTGGTTAGTGGTCGTGTGGGCCACTAAGAGTTACCACCCCTACCGAGAATATCAAAGGTTTGCACTACGAACTGATAACAGATGTCTGGTTTGATTGCATAGTATGAAGGAGACGAGGAGGAACCTAACGAGATGGGTGTTGCATTTACAAGCGTATGACTTTGTGGTCGAATGTGTTCCTGGCAAGGAAAATGAGTTACCAGATGTATTGGCACATGCCCCCAACAATGCGGTAATTGTAAGAGGCGAGAGTAGGTGTCTATTGCAGATCCTAGCATAACTCAATAATTTTACTAAGTTTCAAGCAATTTCAAGCCAAATTCAAGCAAATTTCTAATTTCCTGTAAAATATTTCAAAGCACTACTCAAAATCAATCAAATTTAAGGTCAAAATCAAATTCAATATTCAACTTGTGTTCACTCTTTGTGCAGGGTTCTTTAAAGCCTTATTTGTAAGCTAAATCATCATATTTTTTTAATGGAATTCCAAGAATTTTCATACTTTCCTTGGTTTTCTTTTTTTTACTAATTGATTTGGCTTGCAAATTTAGAGTAAATTTAGCCTTTTTTTTTACCTAGACTTGTCCTCATTCACTCCCGAGAAGGACACTGATCAAAGAGTGAACGAAGCATGTTTTTTTTTTTTTTAAGTGTGCCTGATTGAGAATGTAGATTTGGATCAAATTGGATTGATTTTGTGAGTGGAATTGAAGAGATGAATCATGTTTTCAGAAGAAATTGAAAAGTTGTTTAAAAGTGAGAAATTAGCTTGAATTTTAGTCAAATTATTGAGTTCCGCTAGGATCTGCAACAGACATTTACGAATTTAAAAAAAAATGTTTACATATAAACACTACTGACCGTTTTCAAGAAATGTTCAAATATAATTGTCACAAATAAAGTTAACACTATCAAAGATGTTATGCTCGAAGCTCTACTAACTTTTTGAAAATTTCTTCTATCTTCTCAAAATCATCCCCTATTACACAAATTATATATTTATCGTTAATTTTTTCGAAGAGTGTTAATTGTAAACTTTGTAGATTTCAATGAAACTTGTAAACTAAGTATTTGTTTTCCTCGGAGGCATTATCTATTTTATAGTAAGGCATAGTGTTACAACCATCTTTAAAACGTTTTATCATGCTGCAAGGCAACACAGACATTTTTATTTATAAAAGAAAAAGTTTATTAAGAGAAAGAAAAAAGCTCATTCAGGTTTAAAAAAAGGTTTTTTTATTCTATCAAACAACTTCACAATACATCTAAAAAATTTATTAAAATGTCGAAACAGTCTCTTGTTTCTGTAAAACTGTTTACATCCTCCATTTAATAAAATTAAAATTTTATATATCTTCAGTAATCCGTTCTTTCATATAATCATAAGTTCAATTTCGTTGACTAATTAAAATAACATTACAAATTGTATGTGCTTCAGCAGCTGTATCAAAATAAACACTAATTTTTATATTTGTTTTTTTTTTCTTTAACTACAGTTTTGTTTCTATATACACAATCAATAATATACAAAGGACTTCGACCTTCAAATGAATAATAATTGGTTTTACCATCAACGTTTAGATCCGGCTTAAAATAAAGTTCATTATTTTTATATACAGTAGCCAGTTTTGTTTTAGAAGTTCGAAACTTGTTATAAGCAAGAAAAGCTTTATCGCAAAAATTATTGCCAATATCTAGATTCCAATTTAATTTCTACCATTTTTAACACAAAAAAATTTTTCCACGTTACAATGGCCAAACATAGAAGCGTGGACATGCTGTTCAGCACAAATTTTTCTATTAGTTTGATACCCAACAATTACAAAATCGGACGTGTCAAACTGTAATTATTAAACTGATGTTTTATATCAAAGTTAAAAACAGTTGTATCAGTAGGAACTTCTATTCCTAAAAATTGCCAATAATCAGATGTAATATGTATTTTAGGGGTTTTGTATACATGTTTTCTTTAATCGCAATGGCCGTGTTAGCTTCGTATTCAACAATAGGCCACATAATTTCTAATTTCTGAATAACAATTTTCCCCAGATCAGCATAATCGCTATCTAGTGTACCATCTGCTTTCTTATTTTGAAAGACAAATAAGCAGATGTTATGGGATGACTTACGAATAAAAGTAATTTTATAACTACATTTACAATAAGTGTAATTATCTCGAATAAAATCAAACAGATATCTAAGTGGCTAAATTATTTCATTTGGTTTAGCACTATGAGTAGCTTTTACTCGATAATAATCATCAATGCAAAAAAATTCTAAAAAATTTTGTTCAGCTGGAGATCTTAACAAAGTATTCATCACTGTCGAAGTTATGCCCCGATTATCAATAGCCTCAATAATATGTCCATGATTTGAGATTACTACTCTAGAAAATTGAAAAGGAACAACATGGTAAAGGTGTGATAAATTGGGCATTGAACAGTTTAAATTTTCCCGAAATGCATTTGTCTGGTTATAATTATTGTGGCTCATTTACAAAATTAAATTAAAGATTAGAAAGAGGAGACTCAGGAATAAATAAATAAAATTAAGCTTGCAAATATCACGACATTACATATAGAGACCACAAAGATTTAGAATCTAGGCATGAAGCTGATAAAATTTAAAAAATATATATATTTAAAAAATTATGTTATATGAAGATACACTAATTGGTAAAAAAAAATTGCTTCTGCTGCTGTTGCCTCAGCAATATTTACAAAAATAAAACTTGGTTGGGGCATTAAAATGTGTAATAACATATATTTTCTTACTTATTCATTATTTTTTTCTATATAAATGAAGATAAAAAGCTTAACTTTCGATATACCCATTGCTCTCTTTAGAGACTTGGGTATAGATAGATGTTTAACTAAAGATCAACTGAGCGAAAAAATTAAAGATTTAAAGATGGCAAAGATTTCTTGCTAACCTTGTCATTGCCAATACTAATATATATATTTTTTTTATTTATATATATACATATATAACAGGAAGTGCTTTACACCATGGAGGATTTTTACCAATTTTATTTGCAGCTTTAGGTGCACTTGGTGCTTTAGCGAGTGGAGCTAGTGCAGTTTATAATTCTGTTGAACAAACTGAAAAAAAAAAAAAAAAAGAATTAGAAAGACAACAGAGACACAAATTAGCAATGGCTAAAAAGGTGGAAGTGGTGTAGTTGCTAAATAAAGAGGAAGGCCAAAAAAAATTAATGTTTACCCACTATCTAATATCGATATTGAAAAATATGTAAAAATATTTCATTTTAAAGATTTCAGACATGTTTATATGATTGACGAATTAACAAATAGAATGCTCAAAAATGAGTGTACTGTGGTTAATTTTGACATATTATATAATCCTGGCACTCATTGGGTTTGCTTCTTTAAAGAAAATAATTATGTTTACTATTTCGATTCATTTGGAGGAAATATGCCTAATAGTTTAATTAATTATTTTAAAACCAGAAATGTTTATAAAAATGACATAATTCAGAATTTTGATTCAGTTATTTGTGGACATCTATGTTTAATTGTTTAATATATTTTTTCGAGAGAATTTAAGTTTAATTATATAATTTCTATGTTATTAAATGACAGATATATTTGGGAAACCATTAATCAGATCTTTAAATAGAATTTTTGACACTATTGCTTATGCTTTAAAATCATATGTAGATTCGCAATGCAATTCCAGTGTTTCTTCTTACAAAGTGAACTATCCAACTATTTTGATTATACAAAAACATATGTTTCTTTTCTAGGGTGTAGAATTGTGAATATAGGTGAACCTATAAATAATAGAGACGCCAACAATAAAATATTTTTTGATACAAATATAGCAGATTATGCATTAAAAAGGGATGTCGATTCAAAGTATAAAACTATTGTTTCTGATTACATTCTAAAAGAATATATAAATTTACTATTCAGTAACACTATTGCTGATTGTATAAAACTAATAAATAATGCGAAACAGACATTTGAAAAGGGTGTAGATTCGAAATATAAAACTATTGTTTCTGATTATGCATTATAAAATGATGTCGAATCAAAATACAACACTAGTGATTCTGATTTAAAAACATATGTAGATTCAAAATACAATACCATTGTTTCTGCTTTACTAGATCAACTTAGTAAAGTCTTTGTTTATACAACAGACTATGTTTCTATTCAAAATCGTAGAATTAATAATATGGCTGATCCTGTAGATGGCAAAGATGCTGTCAATAAAAGATATTTTGATGATAAATTGCAAGATTTAAACAAATCAGTTTTGAATTACTGTGATACACACGTTAAAAAAGTTGAAAAAGCAAAGAAGCTTTTGATAAAGAGTTAGATGTAAAATTACAAAATTTAAACCAATCAGTACAAAAATTCAAGGAAGAAAAATCGCATACATTTTATTTACTTGGAAAGTAGAATAAAAATAACAATATTTTTTGCATAGACGATAATGTATATTTCGTTTCTTTTTTGATGGATTGTACTGTTTATAAAATAATTTCTGATAGTTATTCTGATGATATTCTAACTGTTATTAAGGGAACTACAAAAATATATTATATTAACACTTTTGATGTTAACAGAGGTGAGTTTTTAACTTTTAAAATAAAGAAAATAATAATATAAAAATAGAAAATACAAAAAAAAATGGGCGACTAGTGCAGAAATGTATCTGCTTAATATGTAATTATAATTAATTTACATTTTTTTTTAAAATTGCCTGGAGTAATAGAAGGAATAATAAATTAATTATACAAACCTGCACAAAACAATTTCCCCAGAAGAAAATTAATTTCGTATGGAATTGATGATCTGTAGCAAATTGATCTTTTAGAAATGGAACTGGTAATTTAAAAGTCATATCACATATAAATAATAGATACAAATATATTATGACAATTATTGCTGTTTTTTCAAGTTATGCATTTGCAATACCAATTAAAGATAAAACAGACAAAAATGTAGCAATCGCTTTAGAATCTATATTAATTAAAAGAAAGCCAAATAATTTACGAAGTAACAATGGCTTAGAAATTTATAATAAAATATTTAGTGAACTTATGGGAAAATATGACACCAATCACTATTCTACATTAAGTGAACTGAAAGCCAACTGTGTAGAAATATTTAATTGTACAATGAAGAATAAAATGTGGAACAAATTTGCTTATATTAGATGATTTAGTTCAAAACTACAAAAAAAAAACACAAGGCATAATACCATTGGCATGAAACCAATTGAAGTTAATAAAAAAATTTAACAAATTTAAGACAGCAAGATTTTGTAGAAATGATTACTAAACCAAAATACAAAGTTGGAGATATTGTCAACGTCAGAAAGAGGAAAAGATTTTTTGAAAAGTGTTATATAGCTAATTGGCCAACAGAATTATTTACCATTTTTGAGGTTTTAAATTTTGAAGTACCAACTTACAAACTGAAAGATGACAAAGGAGAAGAAATAAAGGGTGGTTTTTATGAATACAAAATTATGAAAACAAATTATCGTGATGAATATTTGGTCGAAAGAGTCTTAAAATCAAAAGGCGATAAATTCTAAGTAAAGTACCTGGGTTTTGATAACTCTCATAATTCTCGGATTAATAAAAAGATGTTTTGTCAATTTGAATTTTAAAATTAAAAATTAGTTTCTTACTCAATTCGGCCAAGAATGTTAATATCATGAATCAATTGTTGTTAAGTATAATTATTTCCGACAGTATTAATATTGTTACGAAAACACTCAGTCTGATCATTCTTTGTTTCTTTCATTATTTGATATGAATTGATAGAATTTGGAATATAATCAAATCTCAATATTTGTATATAATTTTGATGTTCATTTCTAATTCCATACCATTTTGTTTGAAGATTTTTCTTTGAGTTCTAATGACATAATAATCATATTCACAAGCACCATCATATAACTTAAAAAAAAAAAAATTTGGATTTAAATTTCGATTTTGTGGTACAAAATGTGATTACCTCATTTCTGTCAGCTATTCCATCTAATGCCATACCAACAGATTCTCTTAAATGTTCTATGCATTTATCTTTATTTTTCTTTAGATCTTTCCAATGATTAACTTCATTTTCTATAATTTTTATCTGCTGCTCTTTTTAATCTGTTGTTGTTGTTGTTTTTTTTTTTTTTTTTTAAATCTATATAACCAATCTTGAAAATTTTCACCCATTTCCAGTTTAGATGTGGCTAGAAACCGAAAAAGACCAGGTTCATTAACAAAACTGTTCGATTTTTTAATAGTACTAAGTGTCTGTGTTTTGCCGAATCATAATTCATCATATGATTTTTAATATTTTTATTTCATTTTATCTGATACAGCATCTCTAGGTCGTTTATATCCAAGTAATCGAGCAATCTGATTGGTATAAAACCAAGGATTATTATTCTCATCAATAATCACAGAAACTTGGTTACCATTGTAAATAAGTTTGTTTATGTCTAGAATTGAGTCCAATTTTATATGCGAGATTATGCGCAAGTGAAATTGATGAGTTGTAATAAGTGTCTTATATATATTTTTTATAAAGAAAATGAAAAATTAAATAATATAATTTATAAAATATAGACCAAATTCATTGATAAATACAGCATTGCTTCTTATTCAATTTGGCGAAGATTATTTATATCATGAATTAATTGTTGCTGAGTATATTTATTTCTGACAATATAAAAATAGTTACAAAAACACTCCATGTGGTCATTTGATGTTTCTTTCATTCTTTGGTATAAATTTATAGAATTTGTAATATAATCAAATCTCAATCAATCTTCACAATTTGGATGTATATCTCCTATCTATACAATTGTCTTTGAACATATTTTCTTGAGTTCTTATGGCATAGTAATCATATTCCAAATCATTATCAAATAATTTTAAAGCAACAAAAATTGATTTAAATTTTGATATTGTGTTTGTTGTACAACATGAGGGGTCATTTCTCTGTTTACCTCATTTCTGTGATCTATTCCATCTAATGCCATATGAACTGACTCTTAAATTTTCAATACGTTCATCTTTAATTTTATTTATATCTCTTAAATTATCAAGTTGGTCATCTTTAATTTTACTTATTTTTTTATATGCTCTATTTGACCTTCATATAATTGTAATACATATTTTTTAATCTTATATTCACCATATTTTCTAATTGAGGGAATATCATCATCAAATATCCATGTTTTAAAAGCTTTGGAAATTTTACAGTGCAAGCAAAAATAAGTTAATATAAACCATGTTCAGATATAAAAATTGCTTTACCTTCTTATAAGAGAGGTAGTTTCCATTTTGGATACCATCTATTTCTGAAAAAAATTTCTATATTTTGGAGACACTTTTCTATAAAGAGCGCTTTTTATATTTTGATATTCTAAAATTTCAGCAACATCTTTACCACAAAAATAAGGTTCATTTTTTTCATCTAATACAGTATTTATCTTTTTATTTTTAAAAATTGAATTGTTAAAATCAAATAATGTAGCCATTTCTGTGTTATCATTTCCACGTGCGGTGCCGTACTCTCATAGCTCGTGCGGCCATCGTGCAGTGACACTGTTGCGGTGTGGTTGACATGAATTGCATTACGAGTGTTAGCAAAAGTGCAGCCTCAGTTTGTAAACAATGTGACATGGTTTGTTGTTGACATGTACCAAAATGAGGAAGAATTTTGACATTGTACCACTAACCTGATTAACGAGTGCTTGCTGGGGTATCATATCTTGTTGTTGTTGTGAAACGGGGGTGTCAGAGAAGTCCGGTCTCCTTACCCCAGCTTACTGTTTTCTTGCTGCGGCTTGACAGGTCCTTGATTGCTGTCAAGATGCGGGTTGTTGGGGCAATGACTATGCCAGTGATTTTCCTCCGTGAGTCGGCAGTAACAGAAGAGATTCTGTGATCATCCTGTCAGTTCCCGTCGGACATCTTGATACGCAGGTGCGCACGTGGCACTGTTTTGCTTCTGAAATACATAATTTTTTTTTCTGTTCACACTTTTGCTAACACTCGTAAATTTCGCAGGTTGTGGTCCAAATGGTGTCTTGTGAAAAGTTTTTGGTTGTGCGTTGTCACGTGCGGTGCTGTACTCTCATAGCTCGTGCGGCCATCGTGCAGTGACACTGTTGCGGTGTGGTTGACATTAATTGCGTTCGAGTATGTTTGTAGCCCTCATGAGTTCCTCGACTGTGTCATTTAGCAGTGGTACAACTGCTACTCTATATTCAGATAGGGCTGTCTCCGCCACTACCTCCATCACTTCTCTTTCTGTTAGCTGCAGGTGGAAGTACCTGACTAAGTGTACCTGGCGAGTGATGACTGTGGTGGGTTGTTGTCCTTGCAATGTAGGTTTGCTCTGGGCTTACAGAGACGAAAATGTACCTCCAAATATGCACTGAAATCCGTGGACTGATTCTTGCTAGGACAAACCATAGTGGTTCAGCGAATTCCAACAAATCTTCGCTTCGTTCTGCAACTGTGCCAACACGCATCCTGCCCATTCCTCCTCCCATACTCCGCACCTCTGGAGTTGTGTGGTACAATCCTGGAGAAATGCCTGCAGGTCTTCTGTGGGTGCTCCTGAGAATGTGGGTAGCATCTGAAAGCAGTTCAGCATCTTCTTTTCCCCTACCTCGTGCGGTGGTCGACTTCTGTTATTTTGCATTCCTGTTTACGGTGTGCTGTATGCTCTCCATTGGTGTTCGTTAATTGCTTCTGCTCAATTCGTCAGCAATGGTATCACTGGAATATTGGTGGTATAGGGAGTAAACATAGGTTGGAAGTGCTGCGGAGTTACTGATCGTGGTAATATGATGGTACAATTTGTAGATAAGGAATGACAGTTATGAGTGTTTGAGGTGCTGGGGTCAGGTTGGGTTGCTGTGAGATCGACTGTACTTCTCCGTTCCTTGCGCTGTCAGTTGCTACGTGCATTTTGTTTACATGTGCTCTCGACTCCGTACCCTCCTTTGAAATGGAGTCGTCAAAAAAAAACTCTTGTGCCTTGTACCATGAAAAAATCCTCCCAGTTGATTGGTATTGTGGGTTTCTGTTGCAAGTGTTTTTACACTGTTTACATACGTACTGCTCGACAGTTGCGGTCTCTGCTTCCCTCTCATTGAGGCACTCTCTCTGACATTGAATTTCGCATTGCAGACAGGTGAGAGCCTGCATGTTCTGTCCTGTACACAACATACTGCTACACCAATATTCTGTGGTCAGTGCTGTAAAAATTTCTTGATTGGCATTGTCCCAAATGTTTATTTCCCATCTCACACTTTCTTCGCTGTTGTTCCCGACACAGTTGCATGCTGGGTTGGACTTTCGGTGGCAGTGGCAGTTGCTGTTGCCATACTCAAATTTAGCCCAGAAGTCTTGGGGCTTAAGTTTAAACAATAAGGACTGAGGAGTACCAACGCAATGGCCTCTGTCCGGTTATCTATGGTTCAAGTTGTTGGGAACCTCGCATGATGCGGCTGTCCCGCCTGACAGGATGCGGGTTCAATGCACGACCTGTGACCAGCTAACCGCCGGTCGTGCAGCAAGCAGGCGACACGGGAGGAGAGTTTTCGTTCCTCCTTCCCACCATCCTCTTTCTATTCTTGCAGCATGGCGTGGGCGGAGGGTTGGTTGGTATTGTGCGCGCAGCTCCCTTTGTCCTGCTAGTGTTCCGGGATGGTGTGGCTGACATCACAGTACTGCTCCAACATGGCTGTTTTGCAGACTATGTGCTCGTCTTCCCGAGGCAATGGCGGACACTCACTGCTTTTCCTGCGTTTTATCTTGGGCCACTTACTCGTTCTCCCTGACATCTCGCAGGCGTCTGAAGGGCGTCCTGATGTTGCAAACGTGCTGTTTAAGTTCCTATTGCCTTCTGCTTTGCAGGTAATAGGAAAACAGTGGGAAAGTTCTCAGGAAGAAATTTGAAAGTTGGCAAAATTTCTCAGCGAAATTTTGCGGAATGATTTTTGGATGGTTTTGATAGCCAGGAAATGATGATAAAGGATAGGCCAATAAGTTATGGTGCCATTTTGACAGAGTCAAAATGTTGCAAAGTAGGAAATCACTGTGATGAGACTTGGACCAGCCATTTTGACGGCATGCTTCTGCCGTGAGATGTGGTTCAGGAGCCAGATTGAAAACAAAGAATTTGGAAAATTACAGGTTGAGGACTGGATCCGTCTGGAATTAGGTGAATCGATTGAGGTAATTTACCCAGGCGTCAGGCACAACCAGACCTGGTGACGTGAAGTGGTAGAGCAGACTCTTCTCCCTGGGTCGTATGGCTGACGGCCAAGAAAGTTATCCTTGTGAGCTGCTACATTTTTCTGATGATTGACGAACATTATACATAGTATGCAGTGGATTATTAAGGGCATCCGTACCTCTATCCTGCTGTACTCACTGAAATACGTGCAAATAAAAGAATTGCCATACATGTGCAGTTTGGCGGGAAATTTAAGGGCCCATACCCTGAAATGCCTTGTGGCTTTACTTAATTAAAAACACTCGGTTTCCGACATGACATTTATTAGGTAACACTTGAAAATGCCCCGAAGGCAACACTTTACAAATAACTGGCAGAAGAAGTACCGGTCGGCAGCGGTAATACAGTGCGAAAATGGTGCGAAGCCCGTGCGTTACATTAGGTGCATAATTATGCTTCCCCAGGAGATGCAAGCTCTGGGGAAGTTAAATGCGGGGTCCTGGGTAGCTAACGAAAAAGGTTGAGAAGTAAATTAGACTATTGCAGTGAAAACTGATTTGTACTTAAGGTGAATGCTGCCCGGACGTGGTACCCGAACAGTATACGTCCGACCTCTCTGAGTTCTCCGAGATGACTGACTTTCCAACATCGCATGCTTGCCAGGGTTGCTGCCAGAGCGCACCACATTGGACTACTTTCTTGCTCCTTGCACAATAAAAACTATTCTACATAAACATACCCTTTGCAGCAACTTGCGTAATACATTAACAGATTATAAATACAATAACCCCTTGCAAAACTACGTGCAGTAATGTGAAATTGATGACACTTGAATGCAAACAAAACACTCGAAAAACACTCTATAGCTTTTTAAAGTTTGTTTCTGGTATCCTATCTTGCACTGGTAACAGTTTGTTACTACTGGAGCCATTTAAAAACATTAAGTGAAAATTAAATACTAGGGGTACTATTTCCTGTGTTAATGAGCCAAGCTCGCATGGTCGTATATCCACTGGCCACCCCATTCGTTGCAAAATACCTGAAACAAACACCTGCACTGCAATACTCTGCACTGTCTGGCTCATGTGATGTGTTGTGCACAAGCATGCTACCACATGTGGTAGAGTGCACCTCCTAGTTGCTGCTATTTTTTTTAATGGCGGGCAAACGGTCTAGGAGCCAGGAGCTCGGCTCACATCACAACCACACCGCGAACAATGGCGACACTGCGGAGGCATTAGCTACAGTGGTACAGCAGGCAAAACAGCCGCAAGCAACTCCGCATAATCAAATCAGAACCGGCAGTTACTCCTAACTACAACCTCCCACATTTTTGCGATACTTAAATTTGCGACGGGCAGGGAGAATCATACTCTGTTGTCAAAACTGTAAGGCAGCATACCATAGAGAGTGCTCGAATGAGGAGTTATTGACAAACCGTGGTTTATAGTTCACATGTCTCATGGGTCACACCGGTGAAAACAACAGCAAAAGAGTTCAGCAGGACTTACAATGTATGATGGAAGCATGCCAGTTGCAGTCAAATTTAAGCAACAGCAAGGGCTACACTAGTATTGTGCAGTGTTATAATTACGAATCAGAGTACAATGCAGCAAGTAAGCAGGGGGTAGGACGAGAGACAGTAGCTAAGGGCATGGGGGAGAAGTGTCACGCATACACAGAGGCGATGCAGGAGAGGCTGCAACAGCCACACGTCAGCAGCACATACGTTGTGAGCGGGATGGTAAAACAACCGCTGGTGTCAGCAGCATTACCACAACTTCACCTGAATGCAACACCCTTACCATTCCTACCTGTCAATGCGTGTTTCCCACCACTGCCAACCCTGTATCATACACCAATATATCCTTCAATCATGCCACCGTTAACCACACCGTATCCAACCTTCAGGTTATAGCACCATACGCATTGAACTAAACTGACATCACATCAAGACTGCAACAGTCAGCAGCCGATATGGAGATGAGGTATGACATCATTGAGCCCAACAACCAAGCAAAACTGCCAGGACAAACATCAGCAAGGATGCCCACTAAGTTTCAGATTTTGCCCACTTTCGAGGGAACGTCGTCAGAAGACCCCATCATCTTTCCGGATGACTGCACAGCTAGACTTACCATATATGGTGTAATCAAGGAGGAATGGGCTAACTGTGTTGGGGTGCAGCTTCATGGAGACGCATGGTCCTGGTGGCAATCTCTCAATCACTACAGGCTGCAGTGGAAAGAATCCCAACAAGCATTTCAAAGCAGATTTCGTGGTTTACTTGGCTCGCTGTAAGAAAGGAGCCATCTCACATTAGAGGAGCAACAACCAAACCAGTGCCTGACCGTTTTTATAGCAAGGAAATTACATCTAGTCTGCATACTTCATCCAAATTTACCGGCAAAGGAAGGACTGAAGATAATTGCAGAAACTGCTAGGCCAGAGTTCAGAGCAGCACTAATACCATTACTCAGTGGAACAGTGGAGGATGTCATGCATGCCTTGATCTTATTGGAACGCAACCGCGAGCTACCTCATCGCGATTCTGGTGCAGTGCGATGGCATCACAACCAGAGAGACAAGGCGAGACTCTACCAGTAGTACTGTTATTCTGAGAGACAGAGCGCAGCGCATCATTTCATCGAAAAACCAAGCAATTTAACCAAAGTAAATGTTCTATATGTAATTATAATAAATCAACATAAAAAATTTTTTCGCCAATGTAAGAGAAAGAATAATTAATGAATAATTATATAAACAGCAAGAAAAAATTTCCCCAGAAGAAAAGTAATATAATATGGAATTGATGATTTATGGAAAATTGATCTTTTTGAGACGTATAATGCAAATTTAAAAGGCATAACATTTATAAATAATGGAAATAATTACAAAATGACAATTATTGATGGTTTTCTGAATATGCATTTGCCAAAAAAATAGCAAATGCTTTAGAATGTATATTGTTAAAAAGAAGCCATGTAATATACACAGTGACAACAGTTCCGAATTTTACAATAAAATATTAAAAGAACTAATGCAAAAATATAACATCAGACATTATTATACATGTAGTGAATTAAAAAACCAGTGATGTAGAGAGATATTTAGTAGAATAATACAACAATAAAAAACATAGAACTATTGGAAAGAAACCAATTGAAGTTAATAAGAAAAATGGAAAAAAATTTATGTCAAACATATATGATTACTGAACCAAGATATAAAGTTTGCGATATTGATTACATTAGCAAAAATATACCATTATTTGAAAAGGTTTACACTCCTAATTGGACAACAGAATTATTTGCTATTTTTGAGGTTTTAAATTATGATGTGCCAACTTACAAATTAAAAGATAAAAATGGAGAAGAAATAAAAAGAAATTTATATGAATATGAAATAATGAACACTTGCTATCCTGATGAATGTTTGGTTGAAAAAGTTTTAAAAAATATAGGTGATAAAATATATTTAAAATGGTTATGATTTGATATTTCACATAACTCTTGGATTGATAAAACAGATGTTTTGTGAATCTTAATATTTTGTAAAATATAATATTCTTATGTAATTAGTTATTTCAAACACAATATAAAACATGTTTCTAATACTAAGCTAATTTAACATCTATAACATGCATTCAAAGTTTGTTTAACCTTCGTTCATTGTTCGTCCAATGTACTTTCAACACAAGTAGATAGCGACACAGTTTTGATAATATTCTTCCTGTCACACACAGAGAGAGAGAGAGAGAGAGAGAGAGAGAGAGAGAGAGAGAGAGAGAGAGAGAGAGAGAGAGAGAGTGCTGAGGTCCAGAAAAGGAGAAAGCGTGTATAGTTCACGAGGCAGAGCACACTTTACAACTGCTTTTTTCTTGTGGCCAGTAGATAGGGTAGCGGTCTTCAAAGTAGATAAAGAATGTACGTATACAATTCACAAGACAGAGTTAGAATACAAAATTTTTTATTTTGTGCTGTACTTTCCTTCCTTCATTTTCCTACTCATATCTAAAATGAAAAAAACATATTCTTAATTTCAGCAGTTTTCACAAATCTCTTTGAATTTCTCATAAGAAAGGTCACCACCGACAAAATCTTTATAAATTAGTTTCAAGTTCGTATCATCTTGTCTAAATATGCAGAGAAAATTCATATTGTCTCTTACCAATTGTTTACGCACTGTCGAAAATGTTTCTGCCAAATAAAATACATCAATATTTTTTTGTTATCCTAAAGTGAAATATTTACGAATGATATCCTGATTGTCTGAAATGACATAGTCAAATATAACAAAGGAATCATTCTCACATTAATCTAAGGGAATCATTTCGTCACTGTTATTATAAAAATATGCCATATTTTCTTTAAACTTGTTGGATATCATATCAAAATCATTTTGTAACTGAATATATTTAGTTGATTTAAACTTTTTGAGCAGCCATACAGTTTATTAAAATTTAATCAACCATTCTTATAAATAAAATTTATCATCAAATTAGTTTTTGAAAGATTACTTGGACCAACAATTTAGGCCCTTGTGTTGTCAGGCAAAAGTTCGCCATTATTTTGATTTTTAGCATTTTGTTCGGATATTAAAGCACAGACACCCCAATTAACTTTTTTCAGTTAATACGAATATTTTTGTAATACATATGTAATAATGTAATTAAGTTAACAAATAATATTTCTCTACTAAAGAAAAACTTCATTATGACATCATTCATAAAGTTAAGTATATTGCTTTGATTAATTTTTATGCGAAATTTTTAGCTCTTAATATAAACAATAATACTATAACGACAATTATAAAATTGAGTGCTGTTGTTGATAAAACTAAAGTTATAACTATTCCTACAGGCCAATACGATATTGAATCACTAAAAGAAACTATAAATTCAAGTGAACCATTTTCAAATAATATAATTGAATAAGCAGCAAACAGTGTGAAAAAACAAATACCTATTAAATCTAATTTTAAATTAAATTTGACGATCGACTATCCGATATTCTTGGTTTTGAGAGAAATATGGCCATTGAAAAATACAAAATTCTTGAAGGTACTAAATAACCTATTTTAAAATCCATTTAAAACAATAAATGTTAATTATAACTTAGCATATTTTATGTTTATAAAATATGATGAATCTAATAATTTAGAAAGACATAATGTCTATTTTCCATCAAAAACTATGTATAGTTTTAAAGATTATTTTATTTATGAGCCACCTTATCCAATTTTATATAAAATAAATAATGAACCATTCAATTATATTGTTTTAAAAATTAGAGACAAAAATTGTAAACTAAATGATTTTGATGGGGCTAATATCAATATTGTTTGTGAAATTAAAGATGTTTAATTTATAATACAGAAATACAATAATATAAACATTAATTAAAAATTGCACATTTTTGATTCCGTATGGTAATGAATCGATATTATTTGTTTTATAATTCTTATGCTATCATAATGACTTAAGCTACTTTATTAATTTTGACTGTATATATTTCATGCGTTTCATTCCTTATAAAAGTTGTTGTTCTGTATTCTATCTTCCCTTTAAACAAACCATTCGTATAATCGTCAAATGTTATTATATTTTTAACTACACTTTTTTTCACAACCTTCACAAATTTATTTTCTTTATCATGAACTCTATAAGCGTACATTTTTGCTCGCAATCCAACAAATTTTTTCATTATTTTACCATTACATTCATCTTTCATTTTACCTAAAACATTCTTAATTATTTGAGGTATATTATAAACACCACCCTTTGGATAATCACTTGTATCAGGTCTATCTAACATTGACTTCATGTCTTCGTAAAAATCTTCTGTTTTAATGCTATAAATGTACAAATTGGTATCTTGTAAACATAATTCAATTTTATCACCATATTTTGGTTTCATTACTTTATAATGAAAATCAAACATTAACTCTTTTGATATGTCCTAAATTGATATACCCACATAAAAAGGATTATTTAATTTCACACGTGTTTTATTCATATGTATGACAACAAGATTCTCAAAAATATAGTACTTCTTTTGAAATTTGGTTTTGCTATTAATATTTTGCAGCATTTTTCATTTGATATCAGTTTTATATCAACTCTATTTCTGATATTTTCCAATGTCTTACCAGAACAGTTTATAAAAATCTTTTAAATGTCATTTTTAGCATTTTTTTCTCATCGCAGTATTTAAATATATATACTTTTTCAACCAATCAAACTGATTAAACTTCAATATTCTATGTATTTTGGTAAGTTTTAATCCATTCCTTAGGAATTGTTTCTAATTATGATAGTGAATTACATATTTTTCTTTTTATGTAAATTTTTTAGCAATTTGGATTGATTTGTTCCTGGAACTACCTTATTTTCTGGGGAAAATGGAAGATCTTTATGCGAATTATGCAATCCATAAGGCATCGCTCATCCATAAAGATTATTGGCATCAAGATATGCTAAATAATTAGACTATTGATTTCGAATAAAATCTTTTAAATATTTATTATTTGCTTTAACATATTGTTTACAACATTGCGATATTCCTCCTCTGATTCCTTTTTCTATCGTCAAAATCATTATTGTATAATAAATCTAATGATTGTTTATTTATTTTTAGTATTGCATCCCAAGATAATCCTGGTACTGTAAAATACCACGCAGGATGTAAACCATATGCATTTATACAAGTATTTATAAAATTTTCAAATATATCTGATGACAATAACACGTCACTTTTTAAATATCAGTCATGAAATTCGCCAAGATTTTTCATATTAAATTGATTCCATATTTTTTTACATGTTTGTAATCAGTTACAACTATATCACGATGATTTAATTTATTTTAAAATTCGATTTTTGGTGGAAGTTCAATTTCTTCAAATTTTTTACAACTATCCATATAATCTGATGGATAAACACCTTTCCTAATAACTAAATCTACTTTACCTTTTAAAAAATGTTTTTGAGTATGTTTCATTTGATCTTTAGTTAAATTAGACGATAATTTATCTAAACTACTAGCAATAAATTTAAATGTGTCTATAAATATCTTTTTTTAATTTTCTGTTCCTTTCCCAAAATTGATATACTTTTCTTCATTATTTGCCATTAAATCTATATTTTTTTCATCATACCTTAGGTCTTTAATAAATAAATACACATTGTATCCACCTAAATTATGAAAATAATTTGGAACAAAATTGGGTAATTGTAATTGTAGATTTTGATTAGTACATACTGGTATAATGAATTTTCCAGTTAAGTGATCATGAGGATGGATTTTCTTATTATCTATAGTATATTCACATTCAAATACAATGCATTTTTTAAATTTATTATATAATATTTTTACTTCTTTTATTAGTGGATGCATTGGTTCAGTTTGTGAATATATTTAGCCATATTCTTCTACTTCCTATTTAATTTATTGAATAAACTTTTAATGTGCATTTGGACCAAAATATACAACTGGTGTTTTATAATCTGCATAATTACATACAATATAATAGCAAAAACCACATGCTTCTTGTAAATGGTATTTCATAGTATATGAGTCATCATTTAACTTTAAAATCAATGATAATTACTTCTTCATCAGTAAGTTTATATCTTTAAGTATTTTTTTTATAAGAACAATTATCAATATCACCCGCTGTTAAAATTGGATATTTTTTGATTAAGTTAAATTTGTTTATTTCCTTTGGATCTGGTGTAGCTGTTGTTAATTTTTTAATATTGAATAAAAATCTGCATTTATTGTAAATGAAACTTTCGTCGAATGTTTAATATTTTAAAATTTTATTAGGTGACCTTTAAAAGGTAAAGTAATTCTTACCGTTTCATTTTCAGAACAGTCTTCTGTTTGTGTGTTTTAACTTTCTTGTGAATAAAATAATTGAAGACACATATCACAAGTATATTATCTACCATTATGTTTACTTTTTGTGCAGAAGGAGTTTCGATAGAGCTTTTATCCAACAATAATGTTATTTTTTATCATCTTTGAAATAAAGTAAATTTATGTGCTTATATTTTTAATTTTTTTGTAAGTTTTAATGGCTATACCTAGGAGTTTATACAATCAATATCGTTTAAATTTATTGATATATCAATAGAATACACATTTATAGATGTATCGATTTGATTTTCTATTTTTGGTATATCATCAATTTAAATAGGATATTCATATTTATCTATTACATTATCAATATTAAGTTCAACATTTTTATATTAGTAAACACTCTGTGGATATTTTTCTACTAGAAACAATGCAGACTTGATTGCCATAAGAAAACAATTCTGATCTTCATTTTCACATTAATTCGAACTTGTTTATTGTTAATATCGTCTGGTAATTCTATATATGATGCCCATCTAATGGATTATACATATTTATATCTAAATATATTCCAGTTACTCTATCTAAAGCCCATCCCTAACCTCTTAGTTAATATTCATATAATTGTGTAAGAAATTCCTGTTTTATGATTTTTTATGTCTTTATAATTTCTACTCTGTTTGATATTCTGTGGTTATATGACTGAAATGAAAATAATTTATTATACCTGATTATTCACTTACTAAGGATAATTGGTATATAATTTAATGTAGGTTTTCAACCCCCTAAATGTTGTAAGATTATTGCATATTATCTCAAAAACCTGAAATTTGTATTGAGGTTAGAAATTGATTAGGCCGTACCAAATTAAAGGAATTTTAAATGTTATATGTTGAAATCCTACTTTTAAAAGCTGTATTAATATCTGGTTCACATGTACACCAATCACACCAAACATACAGAGTGGAAAACTAGAAGAGCCAATCAGAAGCCATCCTTGGTTCCCACACAATAAGCGTGATCGGCACACATGCGAACATATCTTTCTCTGTCATTTTCATTCGATCTTCTATTTTTTTTTATTACGAGTACATGAGTAGAGTAAGGGAATATTTCTTTTAATACAATGTTATCTTGTTTATATACTTTTTTATATTGCATCAGCTAAAGGTATATTTGTAAAATTATTCTTTGTAGCCATTCATTTATCCACTTACTGTTATATCGCTTGGCTTTACATTTTTATTATTAGATAGACGAAATATTTTCTTTAAATTATTTTTAGCTTTTTTATGATATTTTGTACCCTGAAGAAGGTAAATTTGCAAAATTCCTTTTTCTTTGTTCATTTTTTTGTATAATAAATATCACTGGGTAGAGAGTACCAGGGTGTTGAAATAAACTGTCTAACATTTGCAGACTATCTTGCCATACTTTCTGATTATTTATGTGAGATATTTTTTAAAACGCTTATAAATTTTTTAGACATAAATACAAGCAAAAAGTACCTTATGAAATGAAATCGCTTCGCAAGAGATTAAATAATTCATATGAATTCACTAAACTACTGGAATGCTGCTACAGATTTTCAAATTTGCGAATCTGAGTTAGGTAAAAAAATTTATTGTATTCTAGATGGAGAGTATAAAATTACATTCCCAGGTCGCTATGTAAGTATGATAGATGAAAATGCTTGACCATTAATAAATGAGAAAGAAGTTTTTATAATGTATAAATGTTTACAAGAAATGAAAAATGAAAATTCTATGCATGATACAGAATTTTCTTAGAATCATTAGAATTATTTTAATTGATTTTTTCTTCTCTTTTATTCGGATCGCTCGATAGAGTCAATTTGAAACAATTTTCATAGACATTTTAAGTATAAAATTTCTCAACGTGGATTTTGGAAAAAATTGAAATTTGCTTGATTTTTTTTATTGATTTTACATGTTTTTAGTTTAAATTTTCTTGTTTTTGAGAATAAAAAAATGGAGTCAAATGGGGTTTCTAGAAATTCGAAAAAGTTGCTGAAAACTGATAAAAAAAATTTGAATTTTTGTTCAATTGCTTGGTTTTTCGACGAAAGGGTGCGCTGCTCTCGGTCTCTCAGAATAACTATACTATCAGTGTCGCACTCACCACATTAAGACAGTTCGATCAACACAAACCAAATTTTTAGAAATTTCAACAACCAAATACTGGTACTGTCTCACAGAAGTTTACCATTTGCACAACAAGTGCCCAAACAACCCCCACCTTGACCGCATAAAGGAGATAGCCAACAAGAAGCAGGGAAATGGGATGCAGGGTGAAAGGGCTGGATGCTTCTCCCACCCCAGCCTCACAGAACAGCACACCGGAAAGGATACCACAGCAAGCACTGGTTCAACATGTAAGTAGCAGCGAACAACAATTTATCCGGATATTAGTAATAGTGAACGGTCAGCGATGCCATGGGTTAGTGGATAAATGCGTATCACATAATTTCGTACGCCCTCAGTTCATATATGCACGACAGATCATGTCAAATAATTACATCATTCGACTTGCCACCCACGATAATTGTAGTACTGCATTGTGTCAGGCAACAATCACAGTAAATATTTGAGTCATTAAAACCACAACAAACCACAATAATCATCCCGGAAATCAGAGTGGAAGCCATCCTGGGAGTCCCGTGGCTCTTGGAATAGATTACTATTAATAAACCCACAGCTTACAGGATCTATTTTGGTGCAAAAGAAAGGTATACAGTATATAATTTGGACAGACAGCCGGCTGACAATATCCCAGATGTTATGCTAGAAGAAATCGATCACGATATACCGCCAGAACACCAGAATTCTTTTCAAAATTAACTGAATGTTTGCAGAGACGTGTTTGCTACACATGACACACTTCGTAGCACTACTATAGCAGAGCATGAAATACCACTAATTAATGAACTCATTTGCATAAACCCACATAGTTATTTGCAGCATCAGGTCAAAATCATTAAAACAGATACAAGAAATGTTAAATGACGGTGTTATTGAACCACCAGACAGTACCTACAGCTCTGCAATAATACCTGCACCAAAAAAAAAAGATGGCACATGACATTTTTGCGTAGACTTTAGGCCACTCAACCAGGTTACGAAAAGTTAATTGCCGCTATCAGTGTCAATGATGCACCCAGTTCTTTAGGCCAAGCAAAATTCATATCATCGCTAGATTTGAAAAGTGAATATGATAGGTCCCAGTAAAGCAAAAAGATCGAAAGAAAACAGCCTTTACCGTGCCAGATAGGCACCACTTTCAGTTTTGTGCTATGACCTTTGGGTTGAAATGTGCACCAATGACCTTCCAGTCGATGATGGTTCGAATACTGGACAGGCTGATCGGCGAGTACACCATGCCATATCTCGACGACGCCACTGTCTGGTTGAGTACTTGGGAAGAACACCTACACCGTCTATCAGTGGTTTTGGAACGGTTCGCTGTAAATGGCTTCACCTGTGTGACCAAAATGTGATCCATTGGTAAAACAAACATTGATTTTCTGGGACATATCATTAACGCCTAGGGCAACAAGCCAAATCCAGACCAACGAAGGCTAATTGATGACTACCCGAGGCCTAAAACACACAAGCAACTCAGGAAATTTTTCAGCTTTATTAACCGACTTCATGAACACATAGAAAATTTTGCATTCATAACAGCTTTATTCACCAATCTCCTTTCCCCACAACAAGGTTTTCAGTGGTCAGCTGAAGGTGAAAACATGTTTCGAAATATATAGAAAAAGTTTCGTTCTTGACCAGCACTTGCAAGACACGATGCAAGCAGACATCTGAATTTACAGACTGTTGCAAGACAAGAAGGAGTAGGTGCAATGCTGCACCAAGTGAGTGACAGCTGGGAAAGACAGGTGATTGACTTCGCGAGCGCCAATCTGGGGCAAACAGAGCGACATTATGGTGCGAACAAGCGCGAATGTCTCACCGTGATCTGGGCTGTTAAGAAGTACCATAAATAAGTTGAATTTCAACGATTCATGCTGTGAACAGACAATAGGTGTTTACTATGTTTACATAGTATAAGATAGGCACAAAGTAAATTGACAAGATGGGCCCTACACTTACAAGCTTATGACTTTTGCTTGGAGCATGTACCAGGAAAAGAAAATGAGTTAGCAGACACATTGTCACGTGCCCCTATTGAAAAAGTAATCGTTCAAGATGAAACCTAGTGGGAAGATATCCTTCAGCCAGACCCGCAAGATCCGGTGACAGAAGTTTACGTGCAGCAAGTTAGCACAGGAGAAGCAGATATTTTGATACATGAGTTGTACCAGCAGGTCATGCAAGCACAGCTGGGTTGCCAATTTTCGCAGGCCAAGGTCGAGCAGGGTAAACAGAGCATGGAAGAGGGGTGATGTGTTGTGGATGGGTGCCTGGTAACGTGTTCGTTACAACAACCGGGGAAATGGAGGGTGTTTATCCCCACATGTGCATGGGAGCAGGTGTTAGTCGAATCGCACAGTGGCAGCATTTCTTTTGGCCCAGCCTTACACAGGAAAAATGTGCAAAAATGTAACAAGTGTAATCGCTTCAAAACACATAGAGCCGATGGCCAGCAACAACAGTAGCCACACGTACCCAGAAACCGTTTGAGACAGTGTACATTGACCTAATGTAGCAGTACCCAAGGACGGCGAATGGGAAATGAACTACAGTTGTGGTCACGGACAATTTCTCCAAGTGGGTAGAGGCCTACCCATTCAGTAACGCACGCACAGCGAATGTAGCACGAGTGCTGAGAGAGGACTTTTTCCCATGCTGGAGCATTCCTAAGAATCTACTGACAGATAACGGAACCTAGTTTACTTGACAATGCTGGCATTAGTTGTGCATCAGGTGGGAAGTGCATCACCTAACGACTGTGGTGTATCACCCAAGGACCAACCCCACAGAGCGGCGAAATCTAGAGCTCAAGGTTCAGCTTCAACTCCGTTTGGGTGACCAACATGCAACATGGGCAGAACATCTGCCAGTAGCGCTATGCACCCTCCGTTGGCCCATCAATGCAGCCACTGTCAATACACCCACCAAAGTACTGCTGGGAAGAAACTTGCGCTTGCTAAGGGAAGCAAATTGCCCGCAGGCAGTTAGCAGCAGTGCAACCCCTAGCAGCGCCACACAACACAAGTACACCATCAGCAGGAGCAGCAAGTACATGAGGTAGTGGCTGCCGACCACAACAAGGTCACTACAAGGGCTGGAAGTAGGCCAACATATCTATGTGAGAGCTCACCTGCAGTCCACAGCATGCAAGGATTTTTGCATGGGCTTTGCAGCAAGATGGAGTGGGCCGCACCATATCATCCAGTAACAAGTACACACCACCTTCACAGTCCGCATAGGCAGGTGGAGGGTGAGGGTTCACCAGAACGACATCTGGCTCACACCGGGTGCCGTCAACGACGAGGTTGTTCCCCGTGACCCTCAGCCCTTTGATTGCGATGGCCATGTCGAGCCTGCAAACACATGGAGTGAGGAGGGGAGTGCAACAGCACATCCAGAATCAGGGGAGGAGAGTATCCACAAGAAACTGTGGACTTGGGAGCACCACTGGGTGAGACCCACGACAGCCTCGTGGACGAGCTCCCTATGGTAGATACCAGTATGAAAGGCACCTCCATACCTTCAGCAAGAGAAGGGGCAAAGGGGTAGAAGACCCACAGTTGTCTGGCTCCAGAACATCTGACAGGCAGCGTCGGAGTCCGTCCCCAATTATCACTGACGGCACAGTGCCTACAAGCACCACCATTGGTCCCACAGCACTCATTTCTGCGGCAGTACTGCAAGCGGAACAGCCGCAAAAGGATGCACCAGCACCTGCAGAAAGAGCAGGAGTTGCAATAGGGAGTCACGCAAGGATGCAAGAGATAGCAATTCACCTGGGTCGCACCCAGAAACTGCAAAGCAACACCACAAAAGGAAGCAGATGCAGTACCAGGAGAAGCAGCATGAGTAAGAGCAGTGATAGCGGAAGTGAGGGCAGCGGGTCCGTTGTCTCACTGCGACTGCGCTGGTCTAGGCAGTGGGTTCTCCTGCCTCTGCAGTGTCGATAGTGTGGGTGTGCATGAGCCACCTGCGGCACAACAAGCCACAGCATCAGCCATCAGGGGAAAGCACCTATAGAGAGTGAGGCTCAGAAGGGAAGAGCCTACTTTCTGTGTCCTCGTAGGACCCCGAGGATACCCCAGTGCTGAAGGTAGCGGCGTCGGCCCACAAATGGCCTCGTTGGGGAGGGGAATAGGGGTATGTGGGCTTTTGACGTGTGCTCATCCCCTACCCTAGCCCGTTTGTCAGGCCGAACGCTTTACTCAGCGCAGCATGCACCAACACTCTATGATTAATCACCATGATGTTGTGCAGTGACTCCATGACACATGAACTCCTGCTGTACCTGCTGAATTCGTACTATTACATGATGCATTAAATTACATAATCACTTTGGGTGCTATACACATACATAACACTGATGAAATGGATATGGACACAGCATATCAATGGAGATGAAAATACAAACTTGCAAAGAACATAGCACAACACTGGTAGGACAAGGGAACAACAAAATAAACTCTTTATTGAATATAACAAATTATACAGCTGCATTACCTGTAAGCCCTTCACTGAGGGTTGAAAAGGTTCTCTTTCCATATCCCTCTGCCTTGCGGATTCCACCTACCCTCTAGGGCAGGTACCATTTATACTGCTCCAGTGTGCCCTAAGTTGCACTTGTACTCGTCACGCACTACAAACACTTGAATTGCTCTGCACGTCTGCAAAGTGCGCATCCCTGCTGCAGTAGCGGTGTAGTGCTCAGCCGGACAAACAGGCTTATGGGAAGGGGAATGTGGCTTACATCAAACTTCCCCCCCCCCCCCCCCACCAGCAAGACCGTTTGTAGTCCACCAGATGCTTCTGACAGCAACTGCAAACTCGTGGTGGCCTGCGTGCCCGCAGGTGGTACCTCCTTCCCTGCTGCACTGCTGCTTGTTGCGTCGTTTGTTGATCTATAGAGTGCCTCCTCCTTTCAGGCAACTGCGTTGGCCTGCACTGGAAGCACTGCTGTTGCGGACACATCTACTGGTGTGATCGGCGCAGGTGATGCGAGCACTCCAACCTGCTGCCTTTGCTGTCACCGTCCTCACTCAAGCTGTCAGCCCTGCTCTAATGCGATACCTGCTGCTTTCGGGCGCGACCTGGCGCCCTTGCTGCTCTCACCATGCTTGCTACTACTTCCTCCTCTTCATGCATCTCTTCCTGCCTTTCTACCTCCTCCTCATACACTCCCTCCTGCCCTGCTATCTGCATGGATTCCTGCCCTGGTATAAATGTGGGGATGTTCGTAGGCAGCTCACTGTATGTGCTATCAGCCTAAGCTCCCAAATGCTCCCTGCTGGGCATAACTATGCCGGGTAACAAATGTGCACTCTCTTCCACTGCGCTTGCACGTTCCTGAAGTGTGGATGCATTTTGTTGTTCGTTGTCTCCTCCAGGGTGCTCGTCGGCATCGTCACCATCGAGGGTTACATCAGGTGAGTCGCCTTCCTCCTCCTGCCCATGATGATCCTCTCTGGATCCCTCCTCCTGGTTGCCATCTTCTGCTCGGCATGACCATCACCGTCATGGGGCTGAGTTCCATCAGGAATGACCTCATCACCTGCCATACCCGGAGTGATCCGGATGTCGATCATATGTACTCTCACTCTCCTCTTGCCCATGTGGACTGTATATATTGTTGGCCCATGCTTCTGAATTGTGCGATACGGGCCACTCCATCTTGCGGCATAACCAGCACAAAAATCTTCCCGTGCCGCGATTGCAGGTGCATTCTGACATACACCTACTGTCCTGCATACATTGCCGGAGGCGGCCTTGTGCTGAACAGGAGCCATCTTTCAGTGTACCTGATATGCTGCTTTCTTACTTCCTGTATGCCTTTCCTGTGTTGTTGATGCTGTATGTCGCTGCCTAGGCAGCTTGCTGCTTTCCTCAATGCACAGACATTTTGCTTCCCCTGGTAACTGTAAGATGGGGCCTAGGAGTAATGCTGCGTGTGATTTTCATGTCGCGACATTTACTCACCTGTTGGATGTGTACAGGATATATGGTAGGTGTTTGGCCAGTGCTGCTTGGTGCTCCCCCACACAGAGCCGTAATTGTATCTTGATCTCTTTGTAACGGCACTCCATGGTGTTCGCTCTCGGGTGGTAAATTGCTATAGCTATGTGATACATGCACAGATCGAACACAGCTCCCTCCATTTTCTCCCGGTAAACTGAGTACAGTTATCGGTGAGAATGTTCTTCAGGAATCCCCATAGTGGGAAAAATTGCTTCTACAAATCCCCTGTGGCATTGCCTGATATTGTACTGCTTGTGTGGTATGCCTCCATCCATTTCGAAAAGTTGTCCGTGACAACAATGAGAAATCGCTTGCCTCCCTTTGTCCTGGGATATGGTCCCATCAAGTCAAGAAATACCATCTCAAAAGGCTTACGCCTTCCATCTGATAGATGTGTTTTGAACAAGTTGCTTTTGTGGAATTTTGCAAGTACTGCCTTACGCCAAAAGGAGTGTTCATGTATATTACGGACCATCTGTTCAACGCGTGGGTGTCCTGCCACACTGCCATTGTGAGAGTAGGTCAGTACTTGGTACCTCGCACATGTGGTGACATACACTCTCATTTCCCTGGCTGTTGAACTTATCTTGTCCCTAACCTGTCATTAATAATGTGCCACCCCCAACTTTCTGCTGTGCACATTATTGCATCTTCATTCGTGTTAATGGACAGTTTTTATACACCTACATTTCTTCCTTGTACAAATCACTGATGAGTTTATCACTATTGTTGACATCCATTTGTTGCACGTAAACTTCGGTTATGAGTTCGCGTGTGTCTGGTGGCAGTACATCCTCCGATTCCGCCTCGTCAGTGGATGTCTTTTGCAGATTCTAGCGCAACTCTATAATTTGACTAAAATTCATGTAAATTTCTCACTTTCAAGCAACTGTTTTCAATTTCTTCTGAAAACATGATTCATCTCTTCAATTTCACCCCCAAAATCAAGCAAATTCGATCCAAATCTACATTCTCAATCAGGCACACTTTTTTTTATAACATGCTTCGTCCACTCTTTGATCAGTGTTCTTCTTAGAAGTGAATGATGGCAAATTTAGGTCAAAACAGGTTAAATTTACCCTAAATTTGCAAGCCAAATTAATAAGTAAAAAGTTATCACTAGAAAGGTATGAAAATTCTTGGGATTTCATAAAAAATATTATTATTTAGCTTGCAAATAACACCTTAGTGAAACCCGCACAAAGAGTGAACACAAGTTGAAAATTGAATTTGATTTTGACCTTTAATTTTATTGATTTTGTATTGCACTTGAAAGTTTTGACAGGAAATTAGACATTTGCTTGAATTTAGCTTGAAATTGCTTGAACTTTGGTAAAATTATTGAGTTGCGCTAGGATCTGTAATATACATCTACTGAATTTATAAAAAATGTTTACATATAAACACAATTACCCCTTTTGAAAAATCAAGTATAATAAATCATCTTATCTTTTATGAAAATTCAGCACTTCTCAGAATTCTATGTGGGTAAATTTTTACCCTCTTGATCAACATTCTTAAAAACTAGAAAAGGTTTGGTAGCAAGTTAATGCTGACCCGAGGGACCTGTTTATTTTTTGAGTTTACAAGCAAGTTAATGCCATTTCCAGTGACTCGATTTTTTAATTTTTCCGGGTGTAATTAGTAGACACAAAACTTCAAGTGGAAAAACCCCTCACTTCACCACCGGTCAGTATATATATATATAAAAATTTTAGTGGTGAAGTAAGGGATTTTTTTATTTATTAATTTTCTTATTTCTTGTGCTCCCTTCTCATATGTCGTGGAATCTTTGACATATGAGAATACTCCAGCTTATGCATTTGCGATATTAATTTTGTAATGTGGAGAGAATTTTTTGCTGGGGCTCGAGAAGTATAATTTATTTTGCGTCAATGCAAATGCATTGCTGTATTAGCAAGAGCAATTAATATTTTATTAAACTCACATTTTGAATATCTTGGTGATAAGTTAACAAAGAAAATATGGACATTATATATTTGCATCATTATATTACCATCTCATTCGGGACTGCACCCCGAATCTTCAGTTAGAAGACACACATTGAACCACTGAGCCAAGGTGGTCGAGTGAGCGAGGTGACAATTTAAAATTCACATGATGCGAGATGTGGCAAGTTGAAGCCTGTTATCATGCTCGCCGCACTGCACCTCACCGAGAGTTCCCAGCAGCTCGAGTAGATATCAGCACAGTTGTTTGATAATATACTTCCTGTCACATACAGAGTTTGCTGTGGTCGGGCGCAAACGACTGTGCAGATAAACTTTGTCCTATTACTACAAGAGTGTGCGGCAATCGCGGAGGAAAACTCGTGTCCAGACAGAGTGCACTGAAAGATTGCTTTTTTTCTGTAGTCGATAGACTGGGCGATGGCTGCGAAAACAGATAAATAATTCTTGTTTACAATTTTAAAAAGACAGAGTTAAAATATAACATTTTTATTTGATTTCGATTTGATTTGATCACCGCACGTGACAACGCACAACCAAAAACTTTTCACAAGACACCATTTGGACCACAACCTGCGAAATTTACGAGGCTGCAAAAAAACAATGCAGATATCACCCCTACCAAGCATCTTATTAAGTTGTTAACTGGACAGGAGAGCAATAGTGTGCAAAGTCAAGCAACTGTCACTGTCAGGGTACGTGATTTAGAGACTATCACTACAGTAATTGTAAGAGCAAAATACACTTGGATGAAACACTGCAAATAGGATGATATTGCGGTCTGTGGGTTTGACATGCTGCCTTTGTCACAGACTTAAACATATGTCTCTTTGCTTACTCAATTACCCTTGCGATACTGAATCTAATAAAGAGAAAACTTTGGTACTGTTTGTGATTCTGTCCACCGGTTAAGTCTGTTGACATTCGGCCAGTAGAAGCATGCGAGACGCGACACTGCCTGCCTCAGTTTACACTTGCTGAACTTACACTCCTCGCATCGCACTACACTGCACAACACCATGGTGATCAATCGAAGATTGAGGGTGTGTGCTGCACCTTGTAGGAGTGGTCGGCCTGACAAACAAGCTAGGATAGGGGACGATCTCACGTCGACATATATTTAATTATTTGTGGTTGCTGCTAGTGTAAAAATTTTGCAAAACTCGTGATATTTTATAAAAGGGAAAGCCGATGCCAACATCAGGCATTTACATTGAAGTGTACCACGTACTCGCCCTCCCCAGCCCGTTCGTCATGTCACTGCATCAGCGAGGGAAATGAGTAACTGTGTGTGTATATCAAGTGTAACTGCAGAATAAGTGTAGTGGCGTGTATTTTAGTGTGAATGTTTTGTGTTATTCTTTTCCATGGCCTTTTTAAACCTTCAAATATATTTTTATACAAGTGCCACATGTTAGATTCAGCGACCATGAAACCATGTCGGTTTATTTATGTTTTGGTAATGTGTATGTATTTTTGTGGAATAAGTGCTCTAGTGTAATTTAGAATGTTTCATGTAAAATATTATAAGCTGAGTGCAGTGTACATCTCGTGTACACAAATATGTACGTAGATAATAGTAATTTTTTGTATTAAAGTGTAGGGTGTCAATTGTTTTGTGTCAAAAAATCAGCATCACATTATTTTCATGTACCAAGCACATCTGAGTTCACTACATAAATACTGGTGTGTTCCACATTCTTCCACCCTCCTCAGCCAGTTTGCCGAATCGCTACTTCAACGAGTGCAGTTTTGTGTTAATGTAATATTGTCTATTTTCATAATGGCTTTTTAATAATATATATATATATGTGTCACGTGTATGCAGCAGCGACCATGTGTATGTGTTAGTTTACTTTTTTGTTCATGTCAGGTTTTCAATGTAATGCATTGTTATATTTTAATTGCAATGTATATTAAATATGTTTTGTAGTGTTTTGTAAATGTAATACCACAAGGTAAGTGGTATGTACAAATAGTACCCAACTAATATTAGTACATTAGATAATAACAAAGTTTTACATTTTGGCAGTTGTGCTTGTTTATGCGATAGTGATGTGTTCTCCGTAACTGCCCTAAGGTGCACCATCCTATTCGAGGACGTCGCATGCTATTCCCCGCACAGGAAATATTCTGATAGAGATCACATGTAATTTAATTATTTGAATTACTTTGGTTTCTTTTTGTTCTGAGTGTGATAATGTGACAGTTGTATTTGTTTATTTAATATTTACGTTCCGTAATGTGCACTAGAGTGCCCCATGCCATCAGGGCACAGTAACTTGCCATTCATCCAGTAAACTTGCAGTTATAGTAAATAAGAGGGTGATGTATTAGGTTTTTATAGTTTGTTGGCATTTATGTTATGTCAACTGTGGTGTTTTCTGTTAAAGGTAAATTTTGGTGAAGATTGGGAGGACATGTTTGTGTTCTTTGTTGTTTTGTTTCGAGAAGAAAGGTATGATAATGGCGGCGATTGAGATGGCAGTCGCTGTAGCGGAGGGAAATTAAACGAGTATTGATGGTTATTCGGAAGGTGTACTTATCTCTGTATTGGTATAACAATTTTGGCGACAAGGATGGAAACCAGGGATTTGAGTAGAGGAAAAAAAAGTAAAATATAGGGCTGTGTCAGATGGGATTTGGCGGTGGAGTTGGGCACATCATGGTGCAGGTGTTGGAAGATTAGTGGTTTATTATGGGAAGTGTTCAGAGCTAGTATCATGGTGTTTGGGAAAGTTCCGGAATTTAATATTAGTGAGTCAGAGACTAGGCCTTATTATTAAACACGATATGCATTTTTTGTGGAAGCAAACAAAACCACGGACACGAAACAACTGCGGGCAATGTTTTTAACACTAATAGGATAATTGGCTTTGGCACTACTTTCTTCCCTGGTCACACCAAAACAATTGATCGAGTGTAGCTACAAGAATTAATTAATTCACTCGTCACACATATTGACCCAAAGAAGAATGGAATAGCCACAATTTTTGTGTTCGCGAATAGGGTGCAACAACATACCGAGACCATTTCCGAATTTGTAGCAGAGTTGAAGAGACTAACAAGGGGTTGAAATTTTCAAGATTTCAAGAAGCAATTACTGATATGGTTGGTTTGTGGTGTAAAGTACGAAAGACTCCAGCATCAGTTGTTGTCTGAGGCGGATTTAATCCTGGATAAGGCAGCTTAATTGGCATTAGCATTTGAGGCGGCTAACAGAAACATTGAGATAATTCTTGCATCAAATAATGAGGTTAAACAGGTTACCGGTGGAACTGCAGGGGATGTTCAAGGATGTGAATACATGGGTTTCCAAAAAGAGAATAAGTTAAAACCAGAAAACAGTAGAAGAGCAGTGTTGGTTAAACGTTTTTGATGTGATGCCACTGGTCACAAGGTACCTGTGTGTCGATATAAAGTTACAGTTTGTTCGCAGTGTCACAAGGTTGGGCATCTCAAACGAGTGTGAAGAAGTACTACAGAAAATAAGGTAAACCAGATTGAAGTTTTTAGTATGAATAATAATTCAACAGAACTGAAAAAACTGGGTACGGAGGAGCATTATGAACAGTTGTAAGATGTAAATATACGAGACCATTCAACTCTTCCTTAAAGAATTAAGGTTCAGTTAAACGGAAAACTGTATGAATTTGAAGTAGACTCGCGGGCAGCTTTAACTATTGTTAATCATAATGTATTCGAGAACATTTGGCCAAATGTAAGAGACATACCTAAGCAAGATACCTTGCAATGTAAGTCTTGCAGTGTGGGGCAGAAAGAGAGTGCATGTGTATGGAAAAGTATATGTGCAGGTCTTACAGAATTACTGGTAGCAGACTGTTCTGGACGAAGTTTGTTAGGCAGGCACTAGTTTGGAGACTTAGGCATTTCTGTGCAAGGAATATATGGCATGCATGCAGATGAAATGAGGGATACCATTATACAAACATACAAGCCATTGTTTAGTTAAGCAGGGTTACAGGAAAATGAAACTTTGGATACACTTGTAAAAGACTGGGTTTTGGAGCCGAATAAGATTTCCAGTTGTACTACTCTGGTTGTATCAGTTCTAAAAATATATGGGAGTATTAGAATTTGTGCAGACTACAGTAACACGGTAAATGCATGTGTTAAGCCAAATGCATACCCCTTTCCCACAGTAAAGGAACTCTTGGTAACTCTTTCTGGTGGAAAAATTTTTTCTCACCTGGACGTAAAGCAAGCCTATTTCCAATTTCCAGTTGATGTTGCCACTGCATTAATATTAACACACAGCACGTCAAGGGGGTTGATGCATGTAAAACGACTGTGTCAAGGTCTTTCTGCTGCCCCAAGATTATTTCAAAACTTTACAGGACAGCTACTGTCTGGCATTACAGGGGTTGCAGTGTTTTTGAAGGACATTGTAATTTCAGAGTCAACAAAACAGCAACATGATAACCATCTGAAGGAAGTATTTCATAGAATTTCTGAGGAAGGGATGATTTTGAACAAGGACAAATGCAGAATTGCTGTACCCCAAGTGAAGTTTTTAGGATCCACAGAGAATGAGCGTGGTATTCAGGGAGACCTTAAGAAGGTGCGTGCAATTCATGAATCTCCAGCGCCCAGGGACAAGACTGAATTGAAGGCATTTTTAGGGCTGTTAAATTTATATGAATCTTTTCTGAAGGGAAAGGCTCATACTCCAGAAACCTTACACTGGCTGCTTAAGAACTACTTAAGAAGAAGGTCAATTGGAAATTCGGAGCAGTGGATACAAAGGCTTTTAATGCATGTAAGGAATTGTTACAGTCAGATGCAGTATTGGCACATTATAGTTAAGAAAAAGACCTTATACTGATGTGTGATGCCAGTGCTTTTGTATTGCATGCAGTTTTAGCAGTAAAGGAGAAGGATGGTTGTGAACTACCCATCGATTTTTCATCTATGGCTCTGTCACCAGCAGAACACATCTACGGACAGTTCAACAAAGAAGCCTTGGCTATGGTTTATGGAGTTCACAAATTCCAAACTTACTGGTTAGGACAAGAATTCAAAATATACTCAGATCATAAGCCATTGTTAGGAGTTTTCGATCAGATCAAACCAATGCCAGAAATATTATCACCTCGCATGTTGTGGTGGAGACTGTTTCTGTCACCGTATACTTTTACACTCAAGTACAGACCAAGAACCCAGCTAGGAAATGCTGAAGCACTAAGAAGGTTACCTATAACAGATACTGTCACAGATCCACCAAAACTCAGTTGACATATTTTTGCTGTAATCCAAAGATGGGCCATATGAGGCTGCTGATATTGCCAAGGCAACGGACAGGGATGATCATTTGAAAACAGTCAAGACATGGATTAAGATGGAAAATTGAACTAGATGATTGCATGGTAAACACTGAATTGGAAACATAAGTCTTGGTTTAACGAATTGTCATTATCAAGAGATTACATTTTGTTGTTTAATCTAGTAGTCATGCCGAAGGAGTTAAGGAACCACATTCTGCAGGAATTAAACCTTCGTCACCCTGGAGTGGTGGCCATGAAATATCTGGTGAGATGTTACTTTGGTGGCCAGGGTTGAATTCTGATATCGAACAATGTGTGGGGTCATGTCTATTGTGTCAGCAGCTACCCATGGATTGCCTGAGAACATTGTGTCTGACAGTGGCACAAATTTTACCTCGCAGGAATTTCAAGATTTTCTGCACCGAAATGGTATCCAGCATGTCCTTACACCGCTATACCATCCGTCCAGCAATGGTATGGCAGAAAGCAGTGTACAAACGGCGAAGAATGCTTTGAGACACATGGGGGGATCAGGACATTGAAGTATAATTGCCCTGGTATTTGTTAATGCACAAGAACATGACAAAGCTAGCCAAAGGGAAATCACCGGCTGACATTATGTTTGACACTAGGTTGAGAACAGTTTTAGATAATATGCACCAAGGATGACAGATCTGTAAGCCCACTCAAGTGGAGAAGTTTAGAGTGTCCTAGCCGTCTGAACTGGTGTGGGAGCGAAATCATTATAGCAACGAATGGAAACCAGCAGTTATTTTAAACCAAGAAGGGAATATGTGCTACAAAATTCGGTTATCAAATGGCTGTGTTTCGATGCGACATATCAATCAGCTGATGGGAAGGTGCCAGGACAAGCAGAACCCTCCAGAAGGAGGTGAAAAACAAGGAATAGTGAAATAGTCCATGGCCAAGGATTCTGTGCCAAGACAGGGGCAGAAGAATCCCAAGAGATTCAAAATGGAAGGAATAGTACCCAGGTGGATACAGATTATGATGAAAGGGGGCCATTTGATGGATTTCCTAATACATTGGAGAATGAGCCTTCGCACATTAGATTGAAACAACCAGACACCCCTAACATCCATAGTAGCAAAGAGCAGGGAGAAAGAATTTCATCAGAAATGCAGCGGTTGCTCAGCCGACAGTTGAGTGGTGCTTGGGAAGAAATCAACCAGTTCATCAGCCTGGAGTGGAGGGCTCCAAGGTTCCAGGGTTGTGATGTTCTCAATGTGCAAGAACATAAGACAACAGCAAGTACAGGGATTTTGTGTAATTAACTCGATTTTGTAAAATATATGTATTGTTTGTTTTATGGTTGTATGCACCATTTGAAGAGTGGACAGTTAGTGATGAGAAACATTGGTATAATTATGACATAAAAATTCTGTGAACAATTTTGGTTGTCTCCAGTTGGTGGGCAGGACTGATTTGTGTTCTTTGTTGTTTTGTTTCGATAAGAAAGGATTGACGACGGTGGCGATTATGATGAATGGCAGTTACTGTACCAGAGGGAAATTAAATGTTTAATGAAGGTTATTCGGAAGGTGTAATTATTTCTGCATTGGTGTAACATCAACAAAAAGACAACATGTACCAGTTTGCACTCCTCAACTGTACTAGAGTGCAAAACAGAGTGTAGTGCACCGTTTTCAATCCCACACAAGTGAATGTATATAAATCACGCGTTTATGAAATAATTTAGTAATGTTTATTTTTAAGGATCACACACATAGCCTCACTGGCCAATGAGGCCAGACCACAGCGGCCAACCATGATGGCACACCAATGGACGTGTCTGTTTACCGTCTAACATTGTGAAGATTTTGGCAATTTATAATTTTTTGAGTGTTTTTGTAACTAATATGGTTTCAACAAAGAGATGTTAACAAATTGCATACACAAATAAATGTGGGCCAGAGTATGCAATGTGAGAGCCACACACGCTCAACAAAAACCACTCATATTTTAGGTTACGGGTTAAGGACAGCTAAGATGATGAAGTCATGTAATCTGTAATTTCTTGTGTTTAAATGTTTTGTATTTTTATTTTATTGTAGGAAGTGTAATATATAAATAGCTATGTGGCCGCATCATTTAAGTGACATCATTCTCATAATTTGACATAATCTGACATCTTTTTTTATCATCGATTCTTCCAGGAAGGTTTTCCGCCTGATGGTAGCCCTTCCGTGCAGCCATCTTTAGTAGTCTACCGGTACTCGCGTGGTGCAGACGTCCGTCGCGACCTTCCTGAGACCTTCACCATTTTGTTCATAAATCATGTAACTGCAATAGTGTAACACTTAATCTGGAGCAATAATACTTTTTGCATCAGCCCAGGGAGAGAGTTGCACCATAGTCCGGGCCGTTTCGCGCACAGCCGGAAATGATCATGAATGCTATGTGCTTTTTTTGTGCAGCATTCACACTATCCTGCATAATAGAGAACTTGTATTCTAAGTGCCTCATACGAAGGTTCATTGAATAATATGTGTGGATGAATGATATTCTCCAGCTTTTATTTCTTGGGGCGCAACTCATTCCATATAACGAGTACGTTACCATGAACGTAACAACGGCATGGGATCGCCAGAAAAATCCCTCGGGAGGGAGTGGCATTTTAGGGGATGCCTACAACTCCTACTAACCTAGGCGAAATGGATTTAAGTTCTATAAAACCTTCAACAGCAAAATGGAGTCAGTCTCCACAGACGGCGGAACATTGGGGGTTGGCCATACTGGCTGTCGGCCTCATGACCTCGCCTGGAAACTCCTGTTCACCGCATTGTGAACTGGCGCCTATCTCATCTATATCCACATCTAAATTCCAATTCACTTAACCTTACCATCTCCCAATTATCCAGATCTCGTAAGCTGTCAATAAAAATACATTTTTATCACCCAAGAAAAATGTGAATAGTAGTTTTTAAATGATTTATTATTGTAATGTTGTGTTAGAGTAAGTCAATGCTCAACCCTATAACATACTGACAATTCAAGTGCAGTGTCGGAGGCCATTCCCAGCCAACAAGGCAAAACAGCCTTATTCAGTAACGAAATATACCAGACATTTTTACTATTTTGTATTTTTAATTTTATGTGTTTCAGATGTCCACATATACCCTGTGCCCATTTGTACCACTGCAGATGCATAAATCACAACAGCAACACCCGACCGATCGACATTAGGTCTAAAATCATTTCAGTGCAGATCGACAATAACGGCGCATTTACACTTTTCTTATCCACCAGCAATGCATGATACTGAACTACCATATGTTAAATTTATTACAAGAGGTAACTCTTTCTATAAATTGGTATGTGGTCTAGAAGTCACGATTTCTAGATGCAACAGCCATTGGAGGGAACTGGGGGTATGGCACCACAAAACCTTATGCCTTTTCAATGTGCGCGATGTTGGTGGGTCTTGTGGCCAAGCCAGGAGTGCTAGGTGACCCCAGGAGGGTTCAAAAGGTGGGGAATAATATTCCCAAAGCAAGTGCAAAGTTTCGAGCGGCTCCCTAGTTGCAGTGAGCAATGACAGGCAAAACCGAGGGTTTTTCATTGTGTGTTTTCAAAGCTTACTAGGGAAGCCGTCCGCTTTTCCATTGTGGGTTGCTCGAATTCCATAGATACCAGGGAAACTCCACGCTAGTAACATTGATATTCACATGACGTCACTAAAAGTGAAACACAACGAGGCAATCTCTTGATTGGTAGTATTTCACCAACCAATCAAGTGTGTGTTAGTTATAATAGTGCAAATGTCAACATCCATTCGCGGTCTGCCAAATGAGGCCTTGTTTCATTAAGTATAATCCTGTAAGTGCAATGACGTGCCCGTGACCTCACATTCTCAACCATAACAGTGGCTCCGGCACACACGGGTATATCATGCACATGTAATAAGTATGTGATCATAATTATCTGCTGAGTTCAGTCATGTAAACATGTAAAATTAACACCATAGTTTTTTCACATTTTCAATTTGGTGGCAGCGTTGACGACCTTGCTGAAGCTGTGGCCATCTCCATGCAGTTCGACTTGAGTACTCGGCCACACAGCAGGACGGAAGGTGAGCTCTGCATTTACCGCCCTCTGCACCTCAATTTAGGCTCAATTCATTAACAGCAATAGACTATTAGCATAACAGAAACATTTTTGTTTATTATAGGGCCGAGGGTAGGTCCATTCTGCTCCTGGCGTAATATTTCAGGACATCACACATGCTATAGCGCATTTTCATTAAATCTTAATTAAGGCCCACTGCTTACTTGACAGCTACCACCACCAGTAGGCTACAAGTACTGGGTCTGCATTAATAGGTACGCATCAGTATTGCAATGTGACACATGTCATGTACCTAAACAGAGAATAAAATGTCAACAACATTGGGCACTGTGCCTAATGCAGAACTAACATCAGTGTATTTTTTTCAATGTAAAAAGTATTGCATTACTTGTCTGCCACCTTAAATCAATGTAAACTCAGTGTTTTATTGGCGTGTGAAGTAGCCTACAACTTCGTCCTTTAGATAAGATGCATTATAATTAATGTAGTTACTTAATAATCAAACAGGGCCTACATCAAACTGACCAGGGATCCAGAGATTCCTTTAGGCCATCGACCTACAACCTCCAACATCATTGTTCTCTACCGAACATGGCACCGAGCTCATTCAACAGTTCCTGCCATTCTCCTTCCATGCCAGGGCACAAACTCATCTCATCATCTCTGGGGACCACAGCAAATCTAGTAGCTTTCCCAACTAGGGGAGTACATCTCAGAAAGCCATTTCCTGTCAAGAGTGGTTTACCCAACTAGCCGCGTAATCAACAGACGGCCCAGAAAATTCCATGTGAATAGAAGTGTATTGAAACAGCCCACAATGTCGTACTACAGCATCCCGATATGTGAATTGGTGAGTAATCTTAGAGCAACAGACACATATTACACAATGAAATCAGGTCAGGTAAAGTGTCATCAAAGTACATTTTAATAGTGTCGCAAGACGCCCAGATTACTGTTGAAATATTTCAGCACATGTAAGGACATTTAAGAATCAAGTTCATTTTTTTTTTGTTTACCCAATAGGTAAACAAGTAAACAGTGTGAAAACTTGTTTGCAACATAGCAATAAATAAAGAGTAAACACATGCATTTTTGCCAGTAAGACAGAAATTATCAGAGCATTGTTTACACCATACAAATAAGTTAGAAGAGTCTTGTTTATTTTATAACATCAAAAGACGTACAGTGTACAGAGTGGAAATTGCACGAAGTCAACAGACATACAGTGTTGGAAATGCATTTGTGAAAACATCCCACAGAGTTGGGTTTTTATATGCACACATAAGCTGACATAATAAATTTTGTTAATACATATGTTAGACATGGAAACACATAGAACCAACTTAGCACAACTGTAGTCCAAAATAAACACTATTCAAACAACCACTCAGCATTGAAAGTGTTACAAAAGACAATGAATGTGTATTGAGTGTACATGTGTTCAGCAACACACGTCACAAGTCAGTAAACAAGAAAGACTTGCCAACATAAGTGAAAAGGTAAATCGTAAACACGATTACGTGTTATTAGGAAGAATAATGCAGCCAACAAGAACAGTGTGTGTCAGGGAATTACCCATTAGGCACAATAAGCAAATGTCTAGTGGTTTTTTCAAGCAATAAATGTAAGCTTCATTTATTTCAAAGTTCAAATTAAAATTTATTTTAACAAACTTTTTCAATAGCAAACATAGATTTTGCAACATTTTTTCAAAACATTCAGAACTGTCACGGTCTTTGTGCAAGAGCCACATGTGCCGCATGAGCAGCTGCTGTTAATTGCTATAACAGTCAGACAGCCAGGCACCGGGCGGAGCGATCACTATCCCCCTCCCCTGCGGAGAGTTAAGGTGAGCTGCGAGTGCATAGTTCCGGCGGAGATAACAGCTATTGCCACTGCGAGCACCCGCGCAGGTTACATCATCAGCACTAATCATGCATGGCAGCAATGTTCCAATGTGCCACTGTGCACCAGAAATACCATTCACAACCGTCTAGGTACAGTTAACAGGGTACAACCTGTGCCCGACCGACACTTGTAAAAGGCCCGAGACAGACATTATTACATGCCAAACATGTTCATGCCAGTACCACGAAGAGTGCACAAGGGCAGAAAACTGGATGGAAACCGATAACGACAACGGGGTCATTCAGTGCTGTCAGTGCAAACAAAAAATTGCACCATTCCCAGCCAAGTCACTCCCAGTAGTGCAATTGTACGCTGCCTTTGGCACAGAAGAAAGACGTGCGTTTGTTACATCCTACTGTATCGACTGCCCAATATCATGTCCACACGACCAATTGTCAGTAAGGGAACGTAAGATATTTACCATGTTTACCAGCGGATACTGGTGTGATGAGTGTCGTGCAAGAATCATAGCATTGTGGTACAGTCGTAACCAAGGATGCGATGTAGAATTCACACCACCAGTGCCCATTTCCCAAGTGCCTGTGTTCGTGTTCGCAGCCCTCACACTCCCGAGCCAGTCTGACATCAGAACGAGGGACAACAGGAAACGCAAGCATGCAACCGGAGAGGAGCAACATCCGAGAACAAAATTGAGGAGGGAAACAGTTCCTAGAAAACCCGCAACACACAAACGCAGGTAAATCGCAACAAGAGACTTGATACAACAGCAGCAAACTCGTCAAAATGCCTGCACAGAATATCAAGACAAAACAGACAATTACGAAATTCGAAAACTCAAAAGCATTACCGACAACAAAAGGGAGTACAGAATTTGCAGGTCCACACAAACTGCCATTAATTCCCAGCATCACGACACAGCATCATAGCGTTGCAGTAAAAATTGGCGCATGCACAGTCAAAGCCGCCACGATACATTTCTGCTGACCACCTCGACGAATACGAAGAAGGAAAAAACGTAGCTGCCGACAGCACGACATGTAGGCCGCATGGCATCGCTCTATGCCATCAGCAGGGAGGGCGCCTTTCAGGGTTAACAAAAGCAAGCACGGAACCAGCACACACTTGCAACATTCGCATCAGTGGGAACGACGCAACCGAAAGCAGACTGAGAAACCCAGGGGTAAACCCGACAGTGATGCAGTAAAAAAAAGAAGGGTTTACTGTCCGAAACAATCCCTCTCATAAAAATGTGTGCAGTAATTAAGAGTGATGCAAGTGATCAGTAGTGCAAACACAACAAAAAACCAGGTTACAGCTGATGGTGGAATGGGCCACATCCGGCCTGAGAGCCATCGAGTCACTTCATCCTCCTCGTTCGAACGAGTAGAAGAAGCAGGTTCGTTCTGAACACCGATGACTCTTGGCCGAGAAAGAAAGCGCCCAAAACCACAGCAACTAGCATGAACATGACAACCTAGAAATGCACGAGCAACACCGACATAACAAGCAGCATCACAGCAAAAAGCATCATCGCAGCAGAAAGCATTATCGCAGCAGAAAGCATCATCATAGCAGGAACTACACGACCGAATGAGTCAGTACGGAGCATCCCGACACCCTGCGTCGAGACACTGACTTCTCAAGATGTCACCCAAATAAGTCAGTGGGGGCAACTGTGGACCTGATCAACCTACAGGGAGGTGTTCCACCGGACTATGCCGCGACACCTATGAAGACACTTATCCTGGTTGAACTCACATCGGAGGACCTCCACATATGCAATGGCGCAAGGGCATCGGGATCAATGCATCCACACATGGGCCACCTACTTTTACCTTCGCTAACTCAACAATCATCAACAGGTCCATGCAGCAGTAGCAGCAGAGATTAATCGACAGGGAAGCGGGTCTTGACCCCCTCCCAACTCCACTTAAGCGTCCAAATCACCTCCATCGTCCAGCATGCACTGCTTGCGACGGGGCCAATCCCCATCGCCGAGCATGTGCCACAGCACTTCAACATACGCATCCGCAGAGCCACAGCCCCGGATCATCACCAGCCAGTGCAGCACAGTATCAACACGGGCCTTACCACTTGAAACTCCGCAACAAGCTCCGACTACTGGTTTCCTGTTGCTCCTAGAGGTGTGGCAGATTTCTTAGGGGTCTCCGACGACCAAACGGTCACCAGAGAGGGAAGCGTTTGACGTGTTCCAGGCGTCCATGTATCCCTTGTGCCCATTTGTACCACCGCAGATGCATAAACCACAACAGCAACACCCGACCGAGCGACATTAGGTCTCGATCATTTCAGTGTAGATCGACAAGAGCAACATGTTTACAATTTTCTTGTTCACTTGCAATGTGTGGTCAGCGAGCCACCATATTTTAAATTTATTACAAGAAGTAACTCTTGTAATAAATTGGTATGTGGTCTCGAAGGGTGTTTCCCATAAACTCACGACCGTTAGACGCAACAGCCATTGAAGGGAACATTTAGATGCATACACAGCATACATACCCGACGACATCCAAGAAGATATGATACTAGGCATCCATTGGTTAATGGAGCAAAACACAATGGCGGAACCCGCAGCGTGCCGCATCCATTTAGGGAACAAAGAGCAGCCCAAACCAGCTGAAAACCAGCCACATGAAGTGCTGGACGAGCTCGACCATGAGGTACCAGCTGAATTCCGTGATGCTATGCAACACCTTCGAAATGAGCTTCATGACATATTTACCGAAACTGATCCACTATGCCGAATCGCTGTGGCGGAACATTGTATCACACTCACTACAAACAAACCTGTTTACAAAGTCCCACACTGATATCAACCTCACCAGTGCAAAATCATAAAAGAATAAATTACTGACATGCTCCACGACAAAGTGATTGAGCAATCAAACTGTGAATTCAACTCGGCAATCACACTAGCACCCAAGAAGAATGGTAACTGGGTTTTTGTGTAAATTTTCGCCAGTTGAATAAAGTCACTCAAGGTGCACCACCACTCTACATACACATCAAGGACGCCCTTAGCAAATTAGGCCATGCTAAAGTTCTGACTATAATAGACCTCCATAGCGGTTATTGGCAGTTGCAAGTACGAAGACAGGACTGGCATAAAATAGCATTCACTGCGTCTAATGGCCACAGGATTTAGTTTTATGCTATGCCATTCGGCCTCAATTGTGCACTCTCAAGATTTCAAGCTATAATGGTTTGGGTGTTAGACGGCTTCATCGGTGAGTTTTCCGTGGCATACCTCAGCGATGTTGTCGTGTGGACAGAGAGCTGGGAGGAACACATCTGCCATATTTTCCCCTCACTTGAGTGTTTGCCATCAACAGTCTCGCCTGAGAAAATCGCAAGTGCCACATTGGTAAGGCAGAACTTCAGTACCTCGGACACTTGGTGAACGAAAAAGGAAGCAGGTCAACAGAAACACAGTTATGCTTTATCGATGATTATCTAGCACCCACCACCTGAAAACAGTTGCGAAAGTTCTTCGGCCTCGCTAACTGGTTGCATGAGTACATCTCGGAATTCGCCACCATCACAGCACCCCTCACTACACTCATGTCAACATGTGTAAAGTTTCAGTGGCGGGCAGAGCAGGAGTAAAGCTTCGCCAAACTCAAATGGCGTTTTCATGAGTGCCCGGCCTCGGCTCGTCATGACTCGACCCGCCATCTGTATGTACAAATGGATGCAAGAGAACAGGGAATTTATGCCATCCTCTTTCAACTGGGTGACAACAGTAACAGGAAAATCATCGATTACAGTAGCACAAAATTCAGTGTTTTGGAATGCCACTAAGACGTGACCAAACAAAAATATATGGAAGTTGTACAGAGCATGAAGAAATACCACCAATTACTCGAGTACCAAAGGTTCATGCTACTCACAGACAACCGTTGTCGTATGGTTATATGATGTAAAGGAAAGCCACAATAAGCTCATGCAATGGATACTCTATTTGTAATCCTATGATTTTGAGGTGCACCACATAGCGGGTGAGGATAATCAGCCGGAAGACCACCTATCCCACGTGCCGGGCGACACCTTTGCCCTCGACGAGGAGGAGTGAACGCACATTCTTGCCTCACCCCCAGGAGACATATGTCAACAAACCACTCATTCAGTGCAGCAATATAATGGGGTTTACTCCCGCGCATAAAATCGACACATTACTTCGAACCATTACCAATGCGCAAGTGCCCCGCCTCAGGAAAGTATAAACTGGAATGGGGGAAAATACAAAAGACAAGTGGCTTGCCGTTGATGATCATGTGGAGACCCGGTCAGATGCTATCAACACAAAGTGGTGTGTTTATGTGCCAGCCACAGTGTGCAAAGTATTACCTCAGTACGCACACTCGAGTGAAATCTCTGGATATCTAGGCCTCGCACAAACAAAAATAAATGTTTTGAAAACATTCTAATGTCCCGACATGACAGTGACAGTTCTAGAATTTGTAAGTTCATGTTTTGCATGTAACCAGTTCAAATGAAGTCGCACACATGGTACTCAGCAGCGACTCCATAGGGAACCCACCAAACCCTTTTAAACTGTAGCAGTGAATATCACGGGTCCTTACCTACACACATTACGTGATAAGCATTTTCTTGTTGTGGTAACGGACTTGTTTTAACGCTGGGGGAAGCCTACACTGTCACAAGTGTATGTACAAGAACAATTGGTAAAGTGCTCAAACCGAATTTTTTCCCCATTGTCCATAAGCTCATTTTCTTTAACTGGTAACACTCTCTATAATGAAGTCATTAGCTTGTAATAGCAGTGCCCACCGGGTTAGCTTGCTACTAGCCTCTCACATGCAGTTCAGCCATACCAGGCACCGATTATCCATTCTTAAGTGAAACGTCTGTACTCTACATACAGCCTGTACTTACTCACTTAGCAGATTACTGCGAGGCACTCTCACTCGTTCACATCATATCGGCGCTTGGTGCTGCGAAGTTTTTCGCTTGCAAAATCTATTGCTAGCTTTTCTCCCGTCTCACTATACTGGAAAAGGACAGCGTCCAGTCCCTCCTCGCTGGTGTCGGTTTGCATGTTCAAGTGGTGTGCTGGGTCAAACCTTGCTAGTGCAGGGCACAAACTGAACTTTTCTTTGATTTTCTGGAACACGTCTTCCTGCATGCTACCCCACACTTACCACTACTGTGGCGATAACAGGTCAATGGCAAAATGTTCTATGTGTTCCCTCAAAAAGTTTACTAAGCCAAAGGATTTTCTCATTTGTTTACATATTCGTGGTGCTTGTTGACACTCAATCAGCCCCAGCTTTTCGGGGTTTGGCCTATTGCCTGCCTCGCTAACCCCTTGATCAAGGAATTTGTGGTTGGTTTTTCCCAAATGACACTTATTCAAGAGCACGTCAAACCGTTGATTTCAAGCCTTTCCAACACTAATTACAGCTGTTGCAGGTGTTTCTCCCATGTCTCGGAACCAAATTACCGCATCGTCCAAGTAGGCGAGTGTAAATTCACCTACCAAACCGTACAGTACTCTCACCATCATGCTTTGAAATGTTGCTGGTGCACATTTTAGATCAATAGGCATGGCTCAGAATTGGTGCAGTCAACCGTCCGGAGCTGTAAAAGTAGTCTTTTTCCAGTCTTCCTGGCATACTGGTATCTGCCAGTAGCCGCTATGAAGGTCGAGTGATAACATTATTCTGGCCCTCCCTAAGGAACTTTGTGCATCCTTGACGCTGATTTAGGGGGTATCGCACTACACGTGAGCTGATTTATGGGCCTTAAGTCCACACAAAACCTCCAGGTCCCATCCTTTTTCGGTGCTAACGTGATAGTAGAGATATACCGGCTCCAGGATGGTTCAATAAACCTGCCTGAAAGCATCTCTGCTATTTGTTGTTTTATGATACGAGCTGGTGAGGTAGGTAACTACTTGGGCTGCTAAAAATCGGATCTTCTTTCGTTAAAGGTATGGCATGCTCCATGACCGTAGTCCTATGTAAGGCATCATGCTTTGCAAAAAAAAAAATTTTTCACTATTAACAGGCTTTAAAAGTTAACTTGGTGCTCTATGGGAATTTCATGCTCAAATTCTGACAATTTTACATCTGGTACTTGTTCCATTCTATGGATGTTTACATTATAAGCATCACCTCTTTCTTTAGCCCCAAAATTAATATGTCGCTCGATTGTCTCCACGATTGTATTCTGCTCCGTCAGCCAAGGCACTCCTAAAATGGCATCCTCTGTTATCTCATCTGTTACTATTGTGGTTGTGATTGTTTCTTGATCTCTAATTTTTATTGTTGCTGTTGTCTTTCCTACTATTGATTTTGTACATTGACCGTTTGTAAGTTGGATCACATGACCGGTTGAGGTTATCTCACTATTGTTGACAAATCGGGATTGACACTCATTATGGGATGTGGCAATATCGATTATAGCATGGCATAGTAGACCATTCACACGTACAAGAACTCATAAATTTAGCACTCTGGCTACTAACGTTACTTATTAACGCCGGCTGAGGTGTTAGTGTTGGGGTGTTGTCCTGGGGAGGGGTAAAGGTAACGGCAGGCTACTTTACCCTTGCAAACCGTTTTCCTGCTGATCTTCACTGCTGGCAGGCCAACGGTGGGTGTTGCTGTTGTTGTTTTTTTGATGCGGTTTCAGTGGGCACCCGTGCCAGTGGAATTGTTGTCCTGAGCAGTACCGACATGGCATCGGAGGGGGTTGTGAGCTATCCCACCAAACGAACCTGTTCACATTTCGGTACGCACTCGCATTTTAAGTGTTACCGCCGCATCGTGTGCGGTTCTGAAAACTAATTACATTGTATACACCTGGTTGGTCCTGTCTTTGGCGCTGGTTGTCCTATCGATTGTCTCGGTGATTTTCGACGCAGTTGTTACCGAAGTCGCGAGGTCCTTGGCACACCTGTGCACCCCCCTTTTCACATCGCGGTACACACGTGTTGTTTTCCAGGATAATTGCAACGCGCTTGAATTTCGCCAGTCCACTATTCAGTAGCAGGACGAGAACTGGCTGGTATTCTGGTAGGACGGTGTCCATGATCACCCACAGTACCTCACGTTCTGTCAGTCTCTGGCGAAACCTCCGCACTATGTGTCTTGCGATTTATGAATGATGTCAGTGTCTCCCCTTCCTGCTGTTCTTTGAAGGGTCAACTTGTTTTGCACCTGTATTGATGTAAAGGTTCCTCCAGATAATGGTTCATAGACTTCCACCACTGCCTCGCTTCACCTTCCAGCTGTTTCTCTACACATCCGGGCCACTCGTCCTCCGAAACCCCATATCACTGTAGGCGCGTGGTACAGTCCTGGACGAAGGCGGATGGATCCTCATTTAACTGCTTGAAGAATGTTGGCAGTGTTTGGAAGCGAGTTGGCGTCGGTCGAAACCATGGATCTCTCCTGTTGCTTACACTGTTGACAGCTGGTTGTATGTTTGGAAATGGTATGTATGTCGGGAATTTATTTTGCATATAGGTAATACTGCAGGGATGTGCGAGGTGTACATCGGGTGGAGTAGTAGGTCTGCATTGGTGGAACATAGGGTGTGATAGGTATGGGTGGCAGAGAGGTGTATGGAAGGGTAGTTGCGGACATTGGTTGTGACTCTGGCACAGAAGTCCTAGGTGGCACCTGTTCGTATTCTGAACATCCAGTATGGTTGGCGTCTCCTTCCTTCTGGCTGTGAAGTCTCACAATGTGAACATTTCCTTCTCTGTTGTCTGCTGCTCCATCTCGGTCTGACTCCTTTGATGTACCCTAATGTTGCATGTACTACAGTTGTGAACTCCTCCATTTGAATTTCCCGGGCACCCTGAGCGATCGTATATATTCATCCCCTACAGTTCACCGAAGAACGTGTCCCAAATGTATGTGACATTTCTGAGTGGAATTGGTTGAACTTTGCAGTGTTTGCATAAGAACATTAACTCATTGATGGTTTAAAGTTTCATGCCCTCAGTGTGATATGTACCGGTTATTATACTGTTTACACTTTAAGAGAAGTGTGTCCCGACCTGGACAAAATAGATCAGGGCACCAGTTTAATGGTTCATTGTCCTAAAAGTTCGTACTGAATTTTTCTACCGGGATATCCGAATCTCTGTTTTGATGTGTCATCACTTTCACGGTTGACCACGACACAGTTGTTCGCTGGGATGGACTGTTGTTCGCATTTACAATATTTCGGGCCTTGCTCGTACTTTGCAATTAAGTCTTATGGAAACAGGCACAGGAAGTTCGAACATAGAAATGCCATTGCATCACTAAGTATCCGGCCAGCCATGTCATTGTCGAACAAGTCCACGTGCTAGCGGAAGAGCCTATGTGGGTACTCTGTATGCTGGAGAATGGTTGGTATTGGGCAGCACACGGCGTGGTGCGGGTGATGTCATGGTATGGCAGACCTGCACAGTGTGGCGCAAGGCAGGGGTCAATGGTCGGTGGGCGCACAACTGACCGCCAGCATACATAGAGCGGGCAGCGCAAGAGGGAGCCAATTTGATTTTCTTGTTCCCACCGTTCTTTCTCTCCTCGCCATCTTCGAGCATGTGCAATGCATGCGGTTTGTGGGGGGTGGGGGTTGCAGCCACTTTGTACTACTGGACGGCTGGCTGGCACAGCATGACTGAAGTCACAATGATAGAACCGAAGCTGAATCGTCTGCATGTGAGACACGTGGTCGATGAACTGTTTACATCGTGGGAGCAAGACCACCAAAACAACTGCTGTGCCGCTTGCTGACTTCGAGCACGAGGTGCCTGCCACACATCAGCAACATCAGCAACATTTCAGGACCACATCAAATGACATCGCAGATGCTCTTCTGCATGGGCAAAATTACCATAATTGATATGATGTCACTGCCAACATATCTCATCTAAAATAAATACTTGCATAAGGAACGATCTCAGTAGAACTGCAAGCAGACAAAATATCTTCGCAATTTTTAACACTGCACCAAGATGGCCACTGTCTAGCACCCATCTCGCTCTTCCTGGATAGTTGCAGTGATGGTGGCGTCCCTTCAGATTCCGCGCACTTTTTCGCACTGGCCACATGCATTGGTTTTCCGGCATCCTGGGGCATCGCGACAGTATCCCACGGCTCCGGTTGTGAACAGGTGTACTTCAGCACTCCTTCTTGGTGTCGGTATTGCTCAGGGAAAGTGGGAAAGCTTCTAACAGGAATGTTGAGATTTTTAACAATTTAGGAAAAATTGCAGTTTGGTCCGATGCTAGGAAAATTTGGCAGAAGAATATCGCCACTAAGTTGTGCGACAATTGACAGTAACATGGTGGAGCAAAAGTGGTTATCTTTAAGGTTGGGAGTCGGGTAGGATGTTTACCGGCATTTCTCACCAAACCTCTACTGTAGTTCTTGGGTGTCAGACATTGCAGTACTGCAATGTCAAGTTGTAGGTAGAGCTGAATCCTTTCTCCGGGTCTTGTGCCAACAGCCACTGCATTATACTTCCGATGCTGCTCCAGATGTTTAATTAATAAAATACTTTACCAGTTTTATGCATGCTATGTAGTGATGTCTTAGGGTGACTCACACTGGGTTTTTAATATATGTTCCCCTAGGAAACAACTTAACAATCAGTTTCCAGGTTTAACCCGCCAGCAGGGTAACACTGTATAAACGACATGTGGCCACAAAATATTATGGAATAGTTATGCATTCCCAGGCGATGCTAAACTATGGGAAGGATAGGAGTGGAGATTCTAGGACGACTTAATAAATACAGGATCCGATATACTAATAGGAAACTATAAGTTCAAGAGTAGAAGCGCCGCCCTAGAGCACAAAAAAACAACTCCATTGGTCCTCAAGCCCACCTCTTCGAGACACTGTAGAATGAATAAGTGTTCCGGTGCAGCGTCCTGGCCAGGTTGGCAGGCAAGCAAGCTGCACTAACTACTTCCTTACGCACTAAAATTACATTGAACTTACACATTGCTAACCTGCCTGCAATTGTGGCATAAACAATTACATTGAACATGAGTACCCTTTCATACGTAGCAAACACTGAATTAAATAAGGTGTGGATGAAACACATGAGAAATTAATAGTACAGGAAAGATTACACTGCTACACTGATGCCTACGGGGGCATTTAAAACTCTATAAGGCTTCATGTAGGTGTGTTACGTGAACAGGCATCCTTGAGCATCTTGTAATTAACACAAGTTAACTTACGCCCTGTTTCACTGGATCTCTTTTTAAAACATGTGCATTTGTGCGCTTGTGTTTGCACTGCACCTGGCTCTGCATTACGTTGCACTTGCTCTCGACACGAGCGCTGTTAATTGGAACCCCTGGCCGCACTCGTGAACTAGCTGGTTTTATTTTAATCAATTCACTACACTACTGGACCGGCATGCATGAGCATCCCATAGAATGTTGCTCCCTGCAGCAGACACCATTAATCATTGGCAAATTGACTTGGGGAAAGCAGATGGCATCATTTTTAAATGAATGATGTGGAACATAACACAGGATGAGGAACATACATTCTTGCACATTAGGCAAGGCACTTAAACACAAAAATATTATAACGTTTAGAATTTAAAACACAGTAATCTTCATATTTAAATAATTTTTGGTAAACTTAGTCTCTTTTTGACCTGAAAGAGGAACAAGCACGTAATGAACTTTTAATTAGGTTTAAAGCATATTAAATGGATCTTGTTTGCAATAGAATAAAATAACTATTTAAATGAAACTAGAAAAGTAATTTTATTCTGCGCATTTTGGTTTTGTGCTTAGGACTGCTGCTGTCAACAAGTCAGTGTAGGAAATTCTGATTTTGCAGTGTTCAATTAGCTCATTACTTTATTCTGATTGCTTAATGTGGACATTACGTCAATTATGTACCATGGGGTTAAAAGAATGGATACTTTAATTAGCTCTGGTAGTTAAAAGTTACCCCTTGCAAATTAACTGTCATTTTTCTCAGTCACTTTATTGTGCTGGAAGGTGTTAGCCTTCTGTAAAGGGCTATGTGGCCTGCCCTCTACGTCGTGATAGTTGTCACCTTGTCCTCTAGATTATTGTTGCTCCGGTCGAAAAGGACTACACACTGTCCTGTTGGCCGCAGATGGTGTTAAATAACATTATCATATAAATTAAAATTATTTACTATATATTAATGGAAAGTTATTTACACCTTACTTTTAACATTTAAAAAATTATGTTTTTTTTCGCAGGCTTGTTTAAACATTGCAAGAAAATTCACAATATTTTAATAATGAAATAAGAATTAAAAGACACTAACTCTGGCAATGTTACCTAACAATAATACAACACATGATCTCTAATGGACATGTTAACATTTAAATTTAGCAATGAAGTATTTACTACTCTATCTAACAAAACTAGGTGACGTGAAACTAGTGCTCCCATGTGCTCTTATGACCATTTGTGATGCCGCAGTTAACTATCGCATTAGTGTACACCAAGGGAGAGTTAAACAACCCAGAATATGCTGGTGCAGTTCGACGGGGGAAAAAGCAAGTATCCTTCCCAGTGACCCAAATCACGTAACTCAAAATCGGCCATTTAACGTATTTGTCAAAAGTGAGAGCTCTTGCGGGCAATAATTTAGCAGTCTGGCATTGCGTCCCTGTGAAGCCACAACCATCAGACGATAGTACTATTGGAGGGAAGGTGGGGGCTGCCTGTACAACACCATAACATGTTTCTCTAGTTTTGCATGTGTCGGCAGGCCTATAGGCAGAAGTATAAGTGTAGCGATGATGTGAAGTGTTTCAAAAGGCTAGTTTATATACCCCATTCATTGTGTCAAGACGACACTCGTGTGGTCACGAGTGTTAATATGAATTCCTTTAATGAAGCTGTACTTAGATCGTTCTAGCATTCAGCTGCATCTCATAGATTAATAACATAGGTGTGACGTGTAGTAAAATGTGGATTTACAGGGCGTTACTTTATGCAACCAACGCCCTGTGAAAGACAAAGTGCAGTACTCTCACCAGTACCAAATTTGGGCAGAGTTTTTAAGATAATAAATGTACAGGGTTTCAAATCATCATTATGTCACATTTATCCCACAGTGTTCATCCCGCATATTCATGTTTATATAAAACATTCGTAAGGATAGCGGCATTCTGTGATGTCATCACAAAACCTGTTAATTTAGCATATAGAGCCATGAGAATGATGCCAATATGTGTAATGTAATTAATAGGAAATAAGAGGGCATGTAGAAGTGTTATATAATCTTTGTGTAAGGGTAAGGGTAAAAAGCATAATGAGTTAGCACGAATCTGAACGCACCCTCAACTTTTGCCAATGTGAAACTGAGCGTCGTTCAGAGTCTGACCTCCGCCATCAGCCAGCATGCTGGTCGGGAACTGCGCTCTTCAGTGTGTCCCCTCGGTATAGCAACTTTTGGGCATTAATCATTAATTTATCAATAGTGTAACTTCTGGAACCTCTTTGCTTTTATTCTAATACCGAGGAGCCGAACGACAGCTAATTTTACCATAAGAACTTAAGTTCGCAGAATGCACATTTCGAAAGCAGCATATGCTATTGGCAGGCCACAGTGTCGAGTCCGCATAATAGAGTTTTGTAGAGTACAAAGTCAGTTGTATTCAGCTAGATGCAATAAAAGTGTGTGTGATTAATTCCAGCCTTTTATTGCTTTTACCTTGTGTAATTTAGGGCACAGCATCCTTAAGACCGAAGTTTAACCTCACTGCTTTGTGTTGAGTATTATGGGTCTTGCCCTCCATAAGCAGAGTAGAGTCAGCGTTTGTCAACGGCTGTGTGAGGGGGCCTTTACCCTTGCACTTGTATAGTGGTAAAAACCACTATTTTAACATCAGTGTTGGTAAGTGCACGACGAGCACCGCAACCAGCACTATGGCAACCTCCAGGAATCCCCGTGGCCGTCGGCCCACGACCCCAACATTTGCTCAAATGAGCTGGAGCCACGCAACACATCATCTGAGCCTCTGCCTTTGGTAGGTGGCGGGGGGGACCCACATCATTCCTGAGAGGAGTTACACATCAGGTCCTTTCAGATTTGATCATTTTAAAAAATAAATATGTACAAGGGATGGTGCTAACGTAAGAGGTACACCATGAATAGGTCGTTAAAGAACCAGAAATGCAGAAACCTGGAACACAAACATAAAGAAATGAGAAAGTCAAGGAAAATGTTACAATATCCTGCCAACAGAACCTATATGTTTATAGTTTCTTATTGTTGAAAACAAATACTGCTGTTTGTTCCGAGTCGTATTACAGATGTTGCTGAACGTTTATTTGATTTTATAGTAATTGTGCTCTTCTAATGTGACACTTTCTCAAACAAAACTACATGCATTACGATTGTGTTTTTTACAGGCACACAAGCACAGTCCAACCGAGGCCGGTACCGGTAGTGTGTGGACATAATACCAAGGCCTTTAAGTGCAGTTCCTTAAGCAATCGTGAAATCAAGCACTTTAATGCAACATTCTATTCTGTGCCCAAAAAGATTGTTCAAGACAGTTTAATACTGAAGTACACAACTGCCACGATTCCTTCAAGGCCAAGATCTAGAAAATACAATAGTAATCCACTTACAAGAGGTTGTTCTATTAATTATGTTGTTAAGTGAAGTTTTAGTTCCCCAGGTACAAACATGAAGACTGTTATTCCTGTTTGTAGGGAAACATTTTTGGGTATTTTGAAATTGTCAAAAGATCGAGTTCAGTGTGTTTGTAAAAAACACTTAATCACTGGCTATGCCCCGAAAGAAAACTGAGGAGGAGACTGCAAAGCAAAACAATTTGAAGCCAAAATGCTCTCAATGATACATTTCATGGAAAAAGTAAAGGCAACCCAAACACACTACTGCCAAGGAAAATTTGCATCTCGAGTTTATTTGCCATATGATCTTAACATTTCTAAAATATGGAGAATGTATAACAATTTAGTTCTTGTGAACCTAAGAGTGAAACAGTCTTATTTCAGGGACTTTTGCAATAAAAATTTCAATGTTGGGTTCGGTTCACCAGCAACAGATGCTGGTTCGACATGTATTAAGCTACGCGAACAGTTGAAGCGACAGGCTTATTTGTAGCGACAGTCGCTACAAATAAGTTAAACATTATGACAGAATTTAAACTTCGTAAATTTAAGGCAAAGGGCATTTTACGACATGGTAACAAAGCCAGATAAAAAAGTTATTATGTACTCATACGACTGCCAAAAAAGTTGGTATTGCCAAAAGTTCTGGACCACGCAGAATATTATTCATGCCAGTTGTAATACTACGATTTTACAATGTGTAAATGTTTCTCAAAAGATAGTCAACTAAAGGAAAATTTTTCCTTTATGTTTGGAAAGAGAAAATGAAGCTGTTAAGGATCAAATGAAATTGCCTCTGCAATTTTTGATCACCTTTGTCATACAGTGAACAGTGAGGTTCAAGAAGAGGCAAGGCTGGTTTCAGATGGCTGTGGAGGCTAGAACAATAACACTTCAGATGTTGTAATGTTATCATACTTGCTTACACGTGATGCTCCAAACCACATTAAAAGGATTCAGATATTTCCAATGGTCGGTTATTCGTATATCCCTCCAGATCGTGTGTTTGGACGTATCGAGAAGGTTTTGAGGAAAAAAGTCACAATGATACGCCTGGAAGATTATTGTAAAATATTTCAAGACTGTGGAACTGTTGTTGAACATGGGAAAGACACTGCTAGATTTGACTGAAAATCAAGCAAGGATGAAATATTTAAACTCACAGCGTATTGGTATTTTCAGTTCAATAAAGCTAAAATGATTTTTGTTAAGAGATCAAAAAATGGCAACGGTATTATTTGAGGTGAAGAACATTACAGAACACATTTTGGCATGTATAAATGTGTATGCAAGAAGGGTAAAACATGCAATGGAATGACTAATGTGCCTCTATTAATGCCAGATGTAAAGGTAAGCAAAGAAAAACTTAATGAAATCGATAATTTACTCAAGAAACATTTTGGTGAAGACTGGCAAGAAAATGCTATGTTGGCGTATTACAAAAAGGTGTTGAACATTCCTGTTGAAGATGGCATTGAAGAAAGTGTTGAAGAATGGTGTGAGCTTTATGGAATAATGACAGAAACTAGTGCTTAGACATATTGCAACAATGGCATCTACGTGATCCAGAATAATAACATTCTAATGGTAGTTTTATTTATTATTATTATTGTTTTAGTTTAGTTATTAGTTTGCTAAACCATTTTGTGTTTATTGAGTGGGTGTTTATAGCAGAATACTCGTTCAAAAAAATTACAGCTTGTTATGCCTCTTACAAGACTGGTTTGTTTAATTAAATATTATGTTTTTTTTTTATAAACAGTTTTTGGTTTTCATAGTCATTATCAAAACTAGCCATGCCCATTTATTTTAGAGTAGTGATGGGAAATATAGTTCACTAGAATGAACTAGGTCGTTCCAAACTAGTCACATTTGAGAACAGTTCATTGGGAACCATTATTTTGAGCTATATAGGTCACAGTCGAATGATCACGCGTACTGGCGAACTACAAAGTGCAAGTGTAACCTCGGTCCGAGAACTAGATAGTTCTTTCTCTGTATCTCGGTCCAAGAACTAGATAGGTCTTTCTCTGTTTCCTCTTTCACAGTTCCATTTCCCCTCCTCAAAATAATCTAAGCAAGCATGAAACGGAAAGAGATGCAAATAAGTGTTTTTTTTTAATTAATTGCTAAAGAATTAGTGCTTTATTGTGTGTATATGAGATTACTTCTTTTTTATATAGAAGTAAGATAAATGAATAGTGATAATATCTTTATAGTGTGTTATCTACGCCTATGATGTGTAATATAACACCAAATTACTTTTGACACTGATAGTAATGACCTCAACAATATTATAATAGGCTGTGTTGCGAGAGACAACCAGGTGTAAAGTTAATTTTTCCAAGTCAAGCATGTATAAACTCAACAAAAATTGTTCCGACACAATGGATTTATTCGTACCAGTATTAGAAACACTTTAACAGAACTTTAATTACAAAAATAACTTAATTTTAATATGATGCAAATAATGTCAAAAAGCTATATCTGAAGAATTGAGTAAATATACTAGAAAAAAAAAGCAGTTTTTCACTTCTTTATTGCGAGTGTGTAAAACTTTGACATTGCAGTAATGAGTGTTTTTCTGAATTTTACTATCGTAGCTATACTCGTATTAGTGTGGCTATCATATGTACTTTCTTACAGATACGGTAATTTCCGTATGACTGGCAACATCGTATTTATAGTACGAGTGAGTGAGATGGTTTTACGACACCATAATAGCGAGGCAACTACGCAATTGGGGGTGGTACGAGAAAGTAAGAAAGAACGAAAGATCGCTGCATGGCAATAGGGCTGTCAACTGTCTCGCGCTGTGTGTCCTGTAGTTCCCGACCGATTTGCGACTCGTGTCACTATTGAACTAGGTAGGTCTGCGATCCCTACAGTTCGAGGCAGTGCTGAACGAGCGAAAACAAAGATTCCGATAGATAGAGGCAGATAGATAAGAAGTATGCATGTTACGGTGAGGCCGGTCATGCTGGGGGGGTCAGCTGGAGGGGGGGAAAGCTGCAGGGAACAACGAACGACGGATTATCTGAGCATGCGCAGTGGCGCACCTGGCGTAGTTACTAATACTGAGAGAACGACTGATCGATATCACAAGATACTAGTTCTTTTTTGTCGAGGTGAACTATGGACCTAGTTCTTTTTAAAGACCAGTTCAAAATTAACTGGTAGTTCGTGATCTACCCATCACTATTTTAGAGATATAACTGGCCATGGCCATGACTCGGTTTCAGAACTCGCCATGTCCAAACTGTTTTGTGTTATAATAAACCACTGTATAATAGTTTAGGAATTAAATGGGTGTCTTTGTACTTTTCATTGATACTTTTACCAATTAAACACCATTTCAAACTTTATATCTAAGGGATAATGTTCAAAAACGGGTTTGTGCTATTTCTCATAATCATTTAGATTGGACATAGCCAGTTTTGATTCTAGGCACCTAACTTACACGTGGCTTCAGTTAACTTAAAAGTTGTTCAGAAAGGGCCATCCTACCACGTTGGCCAACATTTCAATAAATTGCCACAAAACCTTGAAAAAATTTGTTTCTCTAACCATATTCTCTTTAAAAAAAAACCCAACTGAACGCATTTTTTGTTGAATGTGCATTTTATAGTGTAGATGAATATCTAAACTACAAAAATGACGAAATTTGTGTATAACGTTTCATTGTACGCATTTCTTGTTTCAGTTTTTCCGAAGATATTAGAAGAGTGAGTTTTGTCTTTCCTTTTTCTTCTTTTTCAGTAAAACAATGACCCCCCCCCCCCCCCCCAGGCATAAAACCATGTTGGAAGCAGATAAAGAAAGACATGATGTGGGTACGTGCACTCTGACATTGTGTGTGTTTACTATATCCAGTGTATAAATTTTGCTTTGTATATAATATAATTTGACTTGTCCAATACCTTTGTACTTTTGTGCAATGAAAAAAGATCTTACGGACGCAATAAAATAAACAATTATATAAACACGATAGTTACAGAAAGCATCTTCGAAACACTAGTTGTACACTAATGGTGATGAGTAGTAACAAATAAATTAGGTTTTTGCTTTATCATATAACCTTGGAAATATTTAAAATACTTAAAAGGAAAGTATAATAAAAATTTTTTCGAAAAAAATAATTTCAAAATAAATTACATGTGTATGATTTATTTATTATTCCATAATAAACTTCGGCAGTCATGGCAGCGCTATCTCTGTACTTTCCAAACTAACTACTTGAGAACCGTATCGTACATGTTCCCCCTTGACAACGAGCAGAGCAACCTCTTGCGCGGCGTTATACGTCATGGCGTGAAGGCACGCCCACCGGGTGGCGCATGCGCACTGAATTTTTCCCGCGGGCGGGCGGCATTCCTGCCGGTTGTGGCAGTCATACTTCTGCTCTGCGAGAAGTTGGGGCAAGTGAAAGAGAAGAAATGACGCATGCAGCTTTTGACGGCGCCGGTAGCGAACCTGGTCTGCTTATTTGGAGAATCGAGGTACTTGTCAAAACTTTATCTGTATTTTAACGTCTGTGTGACAAAATGTTTCATGCTTTACATGTAATTTTAAAATACGTGACCCTGAATGTAGCACGCAATTTTTCTGTGAGCGCGCTGCCAAAATTCCAAGGTTAATTTATAAGTATTAAAGGTTTTGAATAATGTTTGTTACATTTCACATAACGGCCATGTTCTGCAGCATCAAATACGCTTAACCATGTACAAATCTACTAGACGTTGGATGTAAATGAAATGAGACTTTGTTTTATCTCAACAGTTAGTTTTGTATTTGCCGGAAATAATAACGCACATTTAAATATGCGATTTGAATATCGTACTTATATACTGACGATAATTTTCGTGTCTACCATAAATTTATCGTTAAATTTGTTCCTGCGCTGAAGCGGAGGACAGTCTCCAAGCGACGTCGCATGCAGCTTGCATGTGTAACCAGCACTTTGTTGCACCTTGGAATAGACAACATTTTTGCAACATATTTTATACATCGTTGGAATTTTGTATTTAAAGCAATCTTGAGACATTTCGATCCAACTGATCCTTGGAAATGAAATTTCATATTCAGCTTGTATTGTCATTGCTGCGAATGCCACTTTGAAGAAGGGAAGAGGATCCTGAAAGAGGGAGGAGGGTGGGTGGACAGGTTACATCCCAAGGCAAAAAACTTAAATTGACAGGACACTGTGAAATGATATAATTCTTTTAAATACTACTCCTATGTGATTAATTTAAGTGATTCTAAAAATTATGCTGGGGTAATGCATAATCCCCCCCATGCCACAAATTAAGAATTTAAATTCTAGACCTGCACTTTGCTCAATGGGGAAGTACCACCAACCCCCCACCTTCTGCCCCCTCCCCCTCTCATATCCCGCAAAACAGAAATATAGATGAGCACCTGGTCGAGACATAAATTTGGTACCGATGTTTTGCTGCCGCCATTTAAATTACTGCCCTTCTTAACCAAAAATTCGTAACAGAGAAGGGAGACAAGGGACTAGGTGGGTCAAGGTTTGTAGTTTTGAAACAATGTCTGAAGAGACGTGGATTTCCACTAGAAATATATTTCATATGGTGATATGTCTAATAAAAAAAATTCATCGCCTTACGAGAAAGGAGACCTAATCTTTCGCCTGTTTTGAGATGGCTCAGATTAAACATAAGAGCCCATGAATGAAGAGCGTTCTTAAAGTGTTAAATGAGGAGTAGCTACCACAGGTTACCTTACTAGCCATCTCGCATTTCGCAAAAGCCTACACTTATCATTAATTTAAAGAAGAAATTTACTAGGCTACTATGAACGTACCTTTTTATATGCCTATCCCTACCCCGAAGGCGATCTCCACTCTAAAATGAAGCCGAAAACTCCGCTAATGGTTATAATAAGCAGGGTTTCGGACCGAAATGTCATAGTGTGACAAGCAACACCTAACTGATCTCGTTGTGAAAGTAGTGTAAAATAAATTTGCGACGTTAATTTGCTGCGTAAGGAATTGTAATTAATCGAATTTCCGTACACACTGGGCGAAATAGCTGCTATTCCATTACGTCTTCAATCCACAAATTTGTGTAACATTTTACAATCGAAAAAACGAAAAATTTCCTTGTTACAGACAGGGACACAGCATAATATGTCTCGTTGCTGCGGAGGGGTTGGAAAGGGCAAAAGAAAAAGAGGGAGGGGGGGGGGGGCAGACAATACTATTCTAATCCCTGGTTTCTTAACGCCAAAAGATTTCATATACTCCTATTGTCTTTCTTGGGTTTTAGTTATCAATCAGTCGTACAAGGGAAATTTATTCGAACTTAATGCCATTCATGAAATCAATTATATCAAGACGTTAAAATATTAGGCTACATTCACGGCGCTCTGGCACAGTTATTAATATGAAAATGAATTGTTCAGAAATTGAGAACCATTGCGTCAAGTAGCAAGTGTTGGGTAAACGGGAGATCACCGAGAAAACCCGCCTACCGAAACTATACCCATGTGCGAAAATTCAGGAGTGACCCGCCAGGAATGGAACCCGGTTCACCTTGTGTGTTGAGTTATGAATTGAGGGTGGGAGTGGGGCGCTCTAGCCACAATGTTACCACAGTGTTCCTTCTCCTCCGAAATGACACTTTATACTTCAAGTAGTTGTGGTACACACTTTATAATTGAAATTATACACTATGATTCAAACGATATACATTTCCACGTATACGAATACCTGTGCTCGTATACCGCTATTATTTTTTTCGTTTGTAGCTTCTAAACTAATTCCTGTTTCGATACTCGTATTTCTAAATAATCAGAACCCTTTCCCCCGCAAAGAGAATGTGGATACACCCCTCAATACATGTTGAGACGGTCACAAATAAAGTTTGGCTAGCATAACGTACTAACCAAATGCTTGCCCCCACCTTTTTTTCATTTGCTCGCCGGGGGGCCGCGGTGGTGTAGTGGATAAGACTACTCGCCTCCCACCTAGGCGAACCGGGTTTGATTCCCGTCGGGGCCTCTCCCGGATTTTCGCACGTGAGAATCGTGCCGGACGATGCCGCTGGTCGGTGGGTTTTCTCTGGGATATCCTGTTTCCCGCCCTTTGTATTCTAGAGCTTCTGGGATATCCCGTTTCTCGCCCTTTGTATTCTAGAGCTACTTCACACTCATCTCACTTCGCCCTCATCGACTTCAATTCCGCGATGTTGAAGGCTGTTGTCTGGTTTGAAAGCAAAGAGGATTTGGTATAGGGAAATACATGATAATGAAATTCGATTCTTTGAATTCAATTTTGAAGATATAAACTTGAAACAAAAGCCTATGTGTGAGAAATGATACTCTCAAGCTCTGTATCGAGGAAAATATAACTTTGTTTTCCAATAATTTTTTATTAAATTAATAAGTTTTCTGATCCTACCAGGAAACATCTGTATGAATTTTACTGCAGGTTTCTATACCAAAGACGTTATATGCTGAAAAAATGTATGTATTATATATATATGTATGTATATATATGTATGTATATGTATGTATATATATGTATGTATATATATGTATGTGTATATATGCATGTATATCTCTGTGTGTGTGTGTGTGTGTGTGGTGTGTGTGTGTGTATATGTGTATATATATATATATATATATATATATATATATATATATAATATATATAGAGCTATCTTTAACAGGAACGCCAAAAAACTTAATTTCATTTATACGTATTTCCCTATAAAGGCTGTCCACAATAAAGTGAGTAATTTTTAAATGAATGTTACAAAACTCACTTCCCATACCTGCATGTGTTTAAACGGGCGCGCCGAGTGACATGCGTCCAGTAAAGTTGGTAACAATGGATGGGAAGTAGTTCCGTATCTTAACGCCGAATAAAAAGTGATAGGCAACCATTTCCTTTTCTCTTAAATTATTTCTTTCGCTTGCTGTGTTTTTTAATGCACGAAAGTGTAAAAATTAGCAGATTTGTTAAATATTTAGTTTTCTAATGTTAATCTTACATAAGGTGGAATAATACACAACGTGCATACAAGTACATCTCAAGCAAGGCTTTCAAAAGTGCACATTTTACCGTGAACAGCCTATACCGTCCTTCGGGAACCGAGGAGCGAGTCGGAGACGGGTCGTTGACCGTCGCGTCCTTGCAAGCTCGCTCTGCCTTTACTCGAGCATCTTTGCGCCTCGCTGGTGTAGTTACCGCTAACCTTCCACGGCGTGGTATAGTCCATTTCATGTATGTGGGGTAAATTTTTAACAGTTCTAGAAAAGTAGCACTTCCACAATGTATCCTTCCATCACAGCTGGTTTGTCACTGAATAAGACGTTTGTAAACAAAATAATGTTGAGTCCAATGCATACTTGGTTTCCTCTTTCCTCGTGTTTCATGTCGTCTGAAAGACTGACGTTAACTAACTTCCTTCCAGTAATTAATGTAGAATATTATAGATATGTTGGCGTTCCAACCGGTTTTATTTTTGTAATTGCCAAGTTAACTTTGTTGGGGTTCTGTTTATTTGGAAAAGATATTGGGGGGGATTTAGTTCGACCGTCTTTTGTGAGACTGCATTGTTTTGATGTTCTTAAGAGTGTGCTGCATTTTGGGTGGTATATTGGCTTGGAGCAGTGGAAAATTTTGCTCACATGGAAATAACATTTTAACTATTGTAACTTCGAAAATTTTAACTTCATTGAAGAAGAAAAAAAAAACGCGATACATACGTTGCTGTTCATATTTGTACAGATACATCATTATGTACACACCCACTTTGACCGAAGTTAATTTTGCACTCGTTGAATTTAAGATATAGACAAATTAAGATACAAAGAAATATTATTCGCGCTTCAAAAGTGTTCAAAGTACAACTTTTTCAGGCCACGTGCATTCAATAATTAAAGTTACGGTTTACAAATACATTATTTACAAAACACGCAAACTTACTGTTAGTAAAATTCGCAACCTCGTGAACACTTATTTTTCTATGATAATCCTTGCAAGTTTACTTCACTTGAATCGTTTGTTCGTCACTAGCATTAAATAATTCATTTGTAGAATCATTCAGTAAAATCAACACTGCTCATTTTCCCTGAAACCAACAAACACTTTTATACGTACTAAATTAAATTTTGTGTCGCTTCATTGCTGACGGCGGTTAAGGAAAATGGTGGAAGGAGCAGTTTTACAGTGTGGTAAACGTCCACCGATTAATATTATATATCATTCAAGGAAACGCACAGCAGCACCTACAACAAACTATGCTTAAAGAAAGCAAATAAAACGAAATTCAACTACCGATAAAATATTCCGACAACACCAACAAGATACCCTTATAAACACGATGAGAAAAAAAGCACAACGGCGACTTCCTCGGGTTAGAAGCATAAACACGGCTAGCCATTGGCTGGGAACCTTTACATGTTTTTTTAAGTCAATTCACTAAAAGAAAAAAATGATTTGAAACGTAATTTAAACCAAAAATGCCAAAGGTATAATTAAAATTTGAAATTATAACTTTTAGTTCAGATTACTAAAGCCATCATCAAAATCGCCAAGATAACAACATGCAACTCGCAGCGATTCATCAGCTGATACTTTACAAACGAGGATATTTACTGTTTACGTAGTGTGTATATTGGTCACAATCTCTGTCAGATTATACCCCACTTATATGAAATTAACTATATACCTCTCGTGCCACTAGTTAGCTCCACTTGCAGGATAAGTGCGCTAGGGTCACAGGGGATAAAATGACGAAATACACCGGATTAATACGAAAGCTGTTACCATATTGCTGGCCAATATTATTCCGTGATATTTAGTGCAATTTAAATTTTACTAGAGCAGATTTCCAATACCCAAAACTTAAATTTTTTTACAATTCGCGCTTTATCATTGAAAGTATGCACTAATATGGTAAATTTCGAAATAATTTCTTAGAGTGGGACCTTGAATTTAGCATTTTGTTTGTTTTGCTTTATTTATGAGTGATAATTCTTTAGCATAATAGCAACGTATTTACATTCAAAACCGTTTCGGTTTGTCGATAGATTCGTGACCCATAGCCAAGTTTTATTCTACTTATTTATTGCACCCATTTGGTCTTTATTAGAGTAAAAGTTTGTACAAAGACATCGGATAAGTCAGAACATGGACACATTATGTACAAAACAAGAAAACGCATTATTTAAAGAACAATATCAAAACATCAAAGTATTATAATATTAACGAATTCTTAAACAAATATAAAATAAAAAACAAATAGTCTTTCATTTTCAATATCTAATCTTCATTCTTAAATTTTTTCTGCACATTTGTGCTGCGTCCCGGGCCACTCCAATCTATAAAGAAATAAAAACCAAAAGAGGCACACGTTACATTGGCTTTATACAATAACTCACACTGAATATCCACGAGGGTTTCTAGTCTTGATTAAAATAACGTAGTGGTCAGTACGTTTTGTATTTATGATAAATATTCGTCTACAGAATAAAAAGTTTTGCTTATTAAGAACACCTTTAGTTCTTTTTTGAAGAGTTTCGTATTTATAAAGCATAATTTCTGCAAGTAATGGGGTAGGTTGTTAAACAGCTGACTTTTGGAACATTCTTAAGTTGACAACAGGTAAATGAATTAGTTCCTTATTCCTTGTGTTATGTTTATGGAGATTATAATTTTTCTGGAATAAACTGTGGTTTTTGGAATTGAACATAACTGAAGTATGTATGCGTGTATGTATATATACATGCTAGTGGTAGGATTCTAGCAGTTTTGAACAAAGGCCTACAGGAATCAGATGCCCCCTCCCCCCCCCCCCAGATAATACCCTTAAAGCCGTTTTTTGCATACGAAACATTTTGTCAGTTGAGGTTCCCCAGAAAGTTACTCCATATGTCATGATTGAGTGAAAGTAGACAACGTAAACCATCACAGCAGTCTCTCTGCTTAACATGTCTACAACATTACGTAGGGCAAAACAGGCAGAGCTTGAGTTTTGGTCAAATTTGTTCGATATGAAGTTTCCAATTTATGTGATTGTCTACATGCAGCCGTAGGAATTTGGTATGCTCAGTTCCACTGACTTCTGCATCTTAGCGGACGGGATGGAAACAAAACGAGATTACTTATGAAAGTTAGGCATAGGGAAAATTTATGTAGCAAGGCGCGCTGATTTTCCAGCCTACTCTCTAGCGGGCGGTAAACGGGGAAATGCTACTTATGAGCTATTCACGGTAAAGTGACCACTTTTGAAAGCCCTGCTTAAGATATACTTGTATGCACGCCGTGAATTCTTCCGCCTTATGTAAAATTAGCGTCGCCATGGGCCTCTTCGCTTTATCCATGCGTCGGTCAAGTGTAAATGTGAAGTTATATATAATTTCAAATGTGCTCATTTTTACACTTCGACGTATTAAAAAAAAAAAGCAGGAAGCGAAAGAAAAATTTAAGTTATCACAAATGATAACCTAACATTTTTGTACTCGACGTTAGGATATGGAACTACTTCCCCTCAATCGTTACTAACTTTAATAACTTTACTGGGCGCACGTCTCTGTATGTCCGTTAAAATATATGCTTGTAGAATGTGACTTTTCGAAGGTTGATTTCAAAAGTGCTCACTTTATTGTGAACGGCCGTTATGTGTGTTTAAAAGTTGTTCGGTCCGAATTGTGTTTTTACTTGCGCCAACCGGGGCCATGGTGGCCGAGCGGTTAGCACGCTCGCCTCCAACCATGGCGAACCAAGTTCAATCCCCATCCGGGTCACCGGATTTTCGCAAGTGGGAATCGTGCCGGATGATGCCGTTGTTCGACGGATTTTCTGGATCTCCCGTTTCCCCCGCCCCTTCATTCCGGCATACCCCCCCCCCCCTCCACCACATTCACTTAAATCACCCTCATCGGTTCGGAAGACCTCGATGTTTAAGCCGCCCAAATCTCTTCACTTCACTTGTTACAACCGAAATATTAACATTATTTCGTAACAGCACTATTATCACCTTCCAATGGTGTTTAGAAAAATGCAATTTGGTTTGGCATTGACATTCCGTAATCTCTTATTTTAGTTAAATAATGTTTAAAAAATTTTATTTAGTTTTATAAGTTTCGACATATAAATAGAGCAATTTGTGTAAGCCAATGTTTTGCTAAGTCCAGTATTACCAACACAACTATTTCCTCCGTTATATTTATATTATTATTTATTTAAAAAAATATATAGTTAAAAGTTGAAATGACCAAAAATAACGTACTTGTTTGTGTTATACGCTATTCGCGGCAAATTGAGCACTCTTGAAAGCCCTCTCATTTAGAATCAAGTACGATAAATATATTTTATTTCAGCCTTCCATGTAAACTTGCGTGTGCTGCCTAATATATGCACTATGTTTAATACGTATATGGCAATACTGATTTAAAAAGCTGAATGAAGGATAAGGAATGTCTGAAAAAGTAATCAGGGCCTCAGGAGTGCTCACTTTTCCGTGAACAGACTATAACAGCAGTATAAAACGCTTGTGTTACATGCCACGTTTAGGAAACAACCTAGCACGTTCTACATGGGGCGAATCTTCAAAGGTTTGATTCAAAACGTGAAGAAACCGCGAATAGACTATATGAAATGAATGTTATGAGTGCATTTGCGCCTGCCAACCTGAGTGGGATACACCTCGGCGTGGCGTGGCAAACTGGCGCCACGGACGCTAAGTAATAGCTGTGTTATCGCTGGGAAGTAGATACTGGGTCCAGGAAGTGACACGAGAGTCGGCCCGGCCGGTCCCTGCTCGCTCGTGTTGGGAACAAGTCTCGCCTTCCTGCTGCTCCAACTGGGGCGCAGGAGCGGATACATAAAAGGGAAGAAGGGAGAGACTACTCCCCTAACCCTCAAACTGAGACGAAACTGCCCTGTGAATGTCTTAAAACTGAAATGAGATACTATCACAATTGTTTTAAATATTGATTTCATTTTATTACTATTTCTGATGTCACGAACCGAAAGTCTAGACATGCACCTGCAGTGACGTCACTACAGTCGTGCTTGGCCGGGAAGAAAGTTTTGCACACTACTTATATGCTGTTCACGATAAAATGAGCACTTTTGAAGCCCTAGTTACTTTTCCTTTAAACCATGTTTTATCCTTTAACCACCTTTTTAAATTAGTATCGCCATGTAATTAATAAAGACAAGTGTGTATATTCCGCTGAACTCAGAAGTTAACGCCTATGGCTAAAATAAGACGTATTTATTGACTGTTATTTCAAATGAGAGGGCTTTCAAAAGTGCTCACTTTACCGTGAATAGCCTATACGTGTTCGCCCCAAAATCATCGCAAGCTTTACTTCAGTGAGGAGAGATTTGGGCGGCCCTTGGCAGCAAGGTCTTGGGAGTTGAGTGATTGAGGGGAGTATGGAGCAGTGCCGAAATGAAAGGGCGGGGGGAACGGGAGAACCCTGAGAAAACCCGCTAACAAGAGGCATCTACCGACACGATTCCCGCTTGCGGAAATCCGGGAGTGACCCGGCCGGGGATTGAACCCGGTTCGCCTTGGTAGGAGGCGAGCAGGGTAACTGCTCAGCCACCGTGGGCCTGAATTTTCCCGAGTGCACGCGAAAAATGCCGAAAACAAAAGGTAACAACGCAAGCACAAAGCGCCTAACTCAATACGTTGGAACCAGTGCCCCTCATGTTTCTACATAGTACCTTATGAAACCTAACGCAGCATATTAGGCTCGCTGTCTTTGCGGTTCAGAATAACTTAATATAACGTCCGACTGTTTATGAATGTGTTTTAAATGCAAAATGATGTATATATGTGTGTATAGTTATACTCCTCGGTAAATAGCGGGATGCAACTTCGGCCCGATATCACACCTTAGAGTAAAATTTCGATCCGAACTTAACTCGGAGTGAAGAACCTCGGACGAACCTCCTCTACACTCCCAAACTAGACTGACGCTAAATGCCTAACTGTAATGTCTTTGAAACATGATGGTTGGAGACGCCGTTGACGGATGGGTTTTCTAAGGGTACGCCCCCTCCCTCGTCATTAATAATTAGCAGGTTAACTATGGTCGTTAAGACTATTGATTTCTTGATGAAATATGCTCCATTTGTACTTGTCTATCCTACCCTGGTGTTTTACCATTTTTCATGAACATCCGGTATGTCATCAAATTGCAAATTGTGTGTAAAGATTATTTCAAAATTTTATTTTTAGATATTTTTCTCACATTTTAATGTGCACATATACTAACATTTCTGCATGCTTCAGTCGAATTTATGTTTTCAGTGTGTGAATAAATCATGAACTTCAAATTTCCGCAATCTTTCCACAGCCGCTTGAAAGTTGAACGCCTGCACAATTTTGATTTTCTTAGAGAACGGTAAAAAAATTAGTTGTACTTTTTTCCAACCGCATAAGTAATCTATACAGACTTAGCTTAATCTGATGGCTCTGATCGCGTGGAATAAAGCACCGCTGTTACAGATCCAATCCACGTAGTACAACGCAACGACTGAAACAGGCGAGTATAGGAGCGATGAGGCGCTAGGCGCGCGTACAACAGAACAATGGTCTGATTATGCTTTATGAAGTGTACAGAAGTACAGATAAAAGTGTTGTCTTATGTATTGGTTTCGAATAGAGCTTGGCAGGTCGTGTGCAATGTCGGGATTTCCTTAAGCGTTAAAACAGTTCTTAACGACCGGCTGTCTAGCGACCTGTAAAACTGGGAAAACCTGGAATCGTCAGGGAAATGTCAGGGAATTTCGAGAAATAGCCTAGAAATTTTATTCATGTTAACTATAATTCTTAATGCAGGATTTATACGTTTCCCTATTTACATAATTAATTTCAGAGCGATTTGTGCAGTTACACATTAAAGTTTTGCTTAAACCACGTCAAAATGGATTTGAAACCGCAAACCTATCACAACGTTTACATGCAATGAAACTTGATGTTCTGTTGATAACTCAGATGTGACACTGTTGAACAATCTTTCGAGAGTTACTAAAAGTGCTCTTTTTGATTCCCAAATAGAAGCCCTCAATAATTACTACAATAGTAGTTTGTGATCTTTGTTTTCCAAAAATAATTATATCCTAATATCTGACTTAATTCTTTCATGTTTATCCTGTGTTTCATTTTACAAGTAGGCCCTAATTTTGATGTCTACTAAAATATTAAAATAAACTTCATTGTAAACATAGGCAAAAAAAAAAAATCAAATTATCTCATTCTTACTAAAAGTGCTGATGCATCTGAATGTACAGTAAACAGGTGAGTGTATATTTTGGAGTAAGTGATGCATAATAATTTGTAACCGGAAAAGTATTTTGATCAATTTGATGTTGCATTGAAATTCTATTGCATGTTGGTTCTGACAGCATAAAAGTAATGTCAAATATTTTTCCCCGTGACCAAATTATTTAAAAATATGCCTGGAAAATTTTAAAGTCTTGTGTGGGAAACCTAGAATTGTCAGGGAATTTCAAAACAGCTTGTCACTCGACACCCTGAACGAGTTATATTTGAGTTTTTTTTATTTCACGTCTCAAATAAAACGTGTTTGGCGGCGACCAGTCACAACAGATAAGCTTCTCTAATATAAATTGTCTTTGAAATGTCAGGAAATTTTACATTTCTGAAAGTCATGGAAATGTCGGGGAAATTTGTGTGGTGTCAGGGAATGAAGATAAAATGGTTAGAAGTGTATTGAATTAGAAACTCCGTTTTGGATGTTAGCTTTTATATTGTATGCCATGTTAGTAATTGTACTGTGCATTATTTAAATTATACCGTAGTTTAAAATGTTTAAAATCCTTGCAGCAAGTGTTTTACTTCACATGTAATCATAATTACTATACATTTTTTACATCTAAATTGTTAGTGTATCTCACTTTTTTAGCAAGGCATTTGAATTTACGAGTTATTGTGCGACTACATCGAAGCAAGATTTTGAAACTAGTCTGCTTCTGCCATGATTAAGCTATTTCAGAGCCAGTGTTGCATTTTGATCAAAACCAGTCTCTTTGAATCAGTTGTGTGCAAAGTGCATGTGCACTCAAGGGAATCTTCAAGTTAAGCTAAGAAAAGTGGTAATTTACTACTGAATACACCCATCGTTTTGTAGAGGAAATGGTCAGCCTTTAAAAAAAATAGAAGCTTCTAACAGCAAATAATTGAACACCAGTCTGGTTTCTTTCCAGTAAAGTCATCTGAGCGAGGGAAATCATCTTCACATCTCAATGTTTTATTAAAAGTTGAGTAGCAACTGAATATTTTATTCACATTACAGTAAGAATTTACATAGTAATGTATAATTTATATTCTAACAATTTTACCATGTTAGGGAAAATGTTTTTTTTTTTTGCAGTAACTTAGTATTCTATAAATAAAATTATTAACATTAATTCACACACTAATTTAAAATGAGCAGCTGCATTGTTCAATAGTTTATCTTTGTGATGGGATGGGTTTCAGCCCTAAGAAAATCCCATGTATAGTATAATTTTTACTTGCCATTATTGTATATACTTTCAGCTGTTTTTTTTTAGTATATGCTACAAATATTTGTTTCCACAATGAAGCATTTATGAAACAAAACTACAGTGACGTTACCCGTAGTATGATTTCGTTGTAATTTTTTTAATAAATGATGTAACAGATGTTTTATCATTGGCATGTAAAGTAACAGGATACCTGGTAAAATCGGGGAAATTTTCGTAAGGGTATTGCTAGCCGCCCTGAGAGGTTAGGTTAGAATTAAATATGGAAGGCTTTTCGTAAGGTAAATTGGGAATCGTAAATCCAGAAGACTGAGTTTCTTGTGCGAGAACCGCGGTTACTGCCTAATTTTAACGCATAATTTCTTTATTATAAAAGCCAGCTCTATTGTCGCCTGTGCCCATAGGACAGAGGCCCGTATCGCTTCCTCGCTTCTGAACCTTGAACATACAAAACCATCCAGATCCAGGTACCTGCATAGGAGCACGGTGCCCCCCCCCCCCTAACAAATGCAGGACACGAGCACCCTCCGTGTGGCCATTAAAGTTAGTAGACTTCGTCAACGCGTGAAAACACTCCTCAAGTATCCAATATGGTGTCCTATGGGAACCTTAAAAGGTGGCCGCCTGGTTGGCGGAATGTTGCACGTCTGAGGCCTAAAAACGTGTGAGCGACCGAGACATGCATATCAACGCATCGTGCAAAGCACTGAACTGACGTGCAGTCTTGTCGATAACGCGCCTCTGAGACTTTCAGCAGAGACACTACCATTGTATGGCGTAGTAATAAAAATAAAGGTTTGGTGCAAGTTCCTATTCCTCTTAATGTTTTGTACCGGAATGTTCATACCAAAGAGTGACCGTGTAAATACGCATTTGAGCCATTTTCACTATCACAAAACATGCTTTAGAGAGAAATGGAGGAACTGAAAAACGTATACAGACTCGTAACGGTTGTTAAATGCTATTCGTGTGCAGTCCTCACTCAGGCACGTTGGACGGTTGTTTAGGCCTTACAAAAAGTTTTCTGCTGGAGCTCTGCACATAGGTCGGCGGCCTACCCAGACGGCCAACTTGAGTTGAGAGTAGAGTAGTTTTGCTTAACAACCTTGCTAAATAAACAATTTTATTTCCTTTTCATGCGGTGATTTTATTGGGGTCTTAAATAGCCATGGTTGGTATTTACCTGAAATAGAGAGAGAAAACTTTCAGAGCTGGTAGTTTCGCGTGCATTAAATATAATATAATATAAATGGTAAAAATTAGGGTTTAGGTTATTTTCAATAGTGTCGCGTTTTGTATTTTCCGCGTTGATTACTTTAATCATCTTCACTTAATCTATAAATGTGTTCAGTCTGTGGTGTAACGTTCACCCTTTGGTGGTAGGTGTGGTCATCTGTATGAAAATTTTATTTACGATGCGCTCTCAGTGTGTATTGAGGGTTCCAATTATTATTTTTCGAAGGATTCCGTTATCCAGCATCCAGCATGGATTGAGCTTCGATATGCCCGATTATTATTACTTTTTTTGGGAGTGGCAAGGTTAAATATATTAATTTATGGGGACACTTACAAAATGTATTGTATATCGTTAAATTATAAAACACCCAACAGGCAGGCCTGTTGGGTGTTTTTATTTCGATGTTTTTATTTCTGGGACAGGACTTTTCTCACCTACCTTCAAACTAATAGAGTTGGGGGTCCAAGTTAGATATGGGACGTAAAGTGCGTCTCAGGGTAGTGTCCCACACGCCCAGACATGCAGGAAATATTCTAACTACAGGACACTTGCTTCGCAAATTTCTTGGGATTGGGCAAACATTACCACGATTGCGTTCATGGTTGCCTCCCATACTAACTGTAACCTGAACTACGAAGGGAGGTAGAATAGGCATAGACACCACAAAAACCGTAGACAGAAAATAATAGCAACATTGCATGCAATTTATGAATTAGGAAAATGTTTCTGCTAGAACAGAGCATGGGTAAGAATATTCTTTATTGAAATGGTGTTGAAACACTTGGTATAGCTGGCAGTTTCTAGCCAGGGGTCGGGTGGTACTACACCCCTGGAGGAGGGGAATGCCCACTGGACATGCCCCTCCCGTGATTCCAGTACACACCTGATAGAGATAGAATGCAGGAGGGGTAGGAAGAAGGGTAGGAGACTGGTCTAGGCACTGAATAAATACTTGTGCCGTATCCGAAATGGCAAATTTGGGAAATTAGGGTTTAGGAATTTAGGGTGGATTGTTTCAAACGGCTTGTAACAGCGCTACATGCGACAAAGTTGCAAACTACAGGCTTGTGGATTTCTGTTATTTTGTTTCACCCTATTAATAAATAACTTTCAGGCATTTTTCACGTAGCCCCGTTGTCTTGTGAATAATGACCATATTTCTTTATAGCCGATATCAATCTTTTTATTTCTTCGCTCCCTGCAAATAACATTCCATTTGAAATAACAACCGATCGCCTTTTTTTTTCTTAATCAACATACGAGCTTTATTTTAAAATAACTTCATGTAGATCCCAGATTTTCCATTTTACACGTGCGTGTATTTTGCAGCGTTTCAAGAGCAGTAAATACAGATTTTTCAACTACAGCGCGGGAAATAAAACTTAAATAAACAGCAGACGATTTTACAAACCTATTTGGGGATTTAGTGTGCTACTTCTCCTCATTAAATTTCAACCCTAAATCCTCAAATATTTAGGGCCTAAACTTGGTCACGTGGTCGATTTTGTAACCTAATTAATGGTCTCGTAGCCGTTTCGGGCACGGCTTAAGTGTTCTAGGATGACGGCCTGCAACGGGCGTAGGTGCACGTCGTGGCCAGGCCCGTGTAAATAACTGGAATAGGGAAAACGAAACCTTTCCGAAGACACCAGAGGTAGATTATACAGTCTTAGTGTATTCTTTGTTTGATTATGCAATATTTATTTTTAATGCCGAAGTTCTATGTTCGTAGCGTAAACAATAATGTACACGGTCTTCGGCGTAGGACCGCTGATGTTTGTCCGTGGTAGCATGAACACAGAGGCCTATTATAACATCCTGGATAATGAAATGCTCCCAACATTGTGGCGTTTTTACGGAATGGATCCGTGTGACTTCCAGGATGACATTGCCAGGTGCCATGTTTCAAGGGCTACTATGCAGTGGTAAGCCGACAATGTTCGCCGATTGGACTGGCCCAATTGGATCGCTGGGCGAGGGCTCGTGAGGCGCGGCCAAAATCCATTGCTCAACATATGGAGTGGTTGCAAGAGGAATGGCGACGAATCCCCGTGGATGTCCTGCAAACACTCGTAAAGAGCACGCCAGACAGGGTGGCTGCTGTTATAGCCGCAAGAGGTGGCCCTACGAGATTCTAACGGGGTGACAACCACCGAGCAAATATTGTGGACAGGTGCCCAATTACTTTTTAGTAGATATTGTAGTTTCTCCTTTATATATTGTATAAACACGTGTTTGATTCGCATAAAACTGGCTGCAACGTAGTGTTCACTTTAATGGCTACAGTTTATATTCGTTCAAAGGTATTTGTGATATGAAATAAATGTGGATAGTGACGCATCAATAATATTGCCGCTCCAGGCCAGCCACAATTCAAAAATATTAATAGCTGGTGAGATTGTCCACATAAAAACCAACGTAACAAAATGATGATGTGTAGTTTACCGCGTGTTCTAATTTTGGCAGTACCGGAAAACAAAACCTACTTCGGCTTCCTTCACCAAACAAATTAATTGGATAAGGTTCTCTCGTTACACTGTTAAGATAAAACTATACTCGCAAGAACCAAATCAACTGGCCCATAACGCGCGCATACAGTCATGTTTTCCACAAAAAGGACATAACAGATTCATGAAAAACATTGTCGTTTAGCTTTACGTTGACACAGTTCACGTAAAACTCACTTCAGTACTTTTTTCAATAATGCAATTTACGTCAGTTTAGGACAATTTGGGAATTTAGGTAAAGGAAGTATGGTCACGTATTGTTCAAATGAAACAAACAATTGTACAATAACAGATAATCTATTGAATCAATACTGATGGCAGCTTGTAATCGATTTTTCATCGTGCTAATAATCGTTCTTACGCTGTCTTTTAGGAATTCAGTTCCACTCTAACAACGCCGTTATGAGCTCGTCGATAGTCGAAGGAACTGGATGTCTGGCCCAGATCCTTCGTTTAAGTTCGTCCCATACATGTTCGATCGGATTTGTCTGGACTGAGTGCTGGCCAGTCCATCGTCCGTATCGGTATGCACGCTTAGTGGGCGAGTCGATTTGGTTGCTCGCGAGTGTAGTTGCATGCTTCCTGGCAGCAGCGTATGCTCCAGAGAGCATTGTCACAGTACAGCTTCTTACACAATACAACACTTTAGCATTTTACTTTGTTTCCTTTCCTCTAACGAAACCATCAATACACAATACAGTTGCAAAGTCAGAGTTTAGACAATTTAACATCGGTTCTGCAAGCTTCGTAAAAATGTGTATCTTATTATGTAAATAATTATATTATCCAGGAATGTATTTTACGTACCTTTTTTAAGTATGGGCTCAAAATTTAAATTATTTATCTCAAAACAAAAAACTCGTTTATTTACTATATTAAAATATGTCCATTCATATATTTCCTCGTCACGTGTTCGTTTGCCATTTATTTAATTTAAGACGAGCTTTGTTTAATATACCGAGATTAAAATCGCCCCATAGTAAATTAAAGCACTTTCCACATAACCTCTTCGATTCTCGGCAAAATGGCTGCTTGACTTTCACTTTAAATTTCAACTTTTCGAAATTGTAAAGTCAAGAGTGCTTGACTTTATCTGTTAGTTCCATTGTGTCAAGCTCTATAAGAAACATGCCGGAAAGCAAACGTAAAGTAAAATGTTAAAAAAGTTTTCAACTTTGTAAGGGCCTTGCATGGTAGAGCAGGGAAATGGCGCGTGAAAGGCAGCGCTACATATACCGGGGGTTAGCGACCGGCGGCGGCCCAAGTCACGGCGATTGCATTGTAATGGGCGTGGACGCCGAGCGAGGTCGCCCCACACACCTGGCTGAGTCAGCTGCATCATTAAGTAGAGCAGCTAAGAACATTGGGATGTCCTAGGTGATACCAAGGCCGCCTTCCGTTACTGCTGACGAGCTCTGAAATCGCTGCTGGTTTATATGTGCTCGCCAGCAACAAGGGAACTTTCGTCAGTAAGCAGAAAATTTCTCTTCGTCGGTAAATTATTTCGGAGCGTCTGGCAGTAGTATTCCCTTGCGCAGTAAAATATAAAAAAGTATGGCGGATACGCTTACTTCACTAATTGTCATACATCATTTGGACTATGCCAGTAAAAATGTTACTCACCTTCTACTGCTCTTTTGGCATCTTCTGACAGCACCGCAATATTATAAGGGATTGGCAAATGCACATTCTGTAAATATAATTTACTCGAACACAACTTGAACTTCCCGCCAAACTTAGGGTTTACCTGACTACACTGACGTTTTAAATGCCAATAAAATCCGCAATCTCGGTAACGGTTGTAGCCTCGCACAGGGTACCTCTCAGATGTGACCATCAGTGCCTTCAGCAGTATTGGAACAATAGCTGACGTTACTGGAATTACTGAACAATGAAATCCGCGAGTAACTGAAGGCGGGCCGAGAAAGAAGGCACAAGACACAAAAATGCCGTGCACGGTCTTACACATCGGAGTACAGTTTGCAGTGCGGGAGGATGGAGGGTGTTGCCGGCCTTCGAGCCTTTAAACCTGCATCAAGTATCTCACCAGGGCCTTTTCCCGTTCGACCTTGCATGACTGCAGTAGCTTACAAACCCACAGACATACTGTTCCGTTACCAAGAGTCTGCACGATTGCTCTGGATAACGGAACAGCCATCTTGCGTTGGGTTTGGAAAGTTGATTAAAAACAATGCTAAAGTTGTACGGCATGTAAAGACCAAGCACAACGTAACCTTAATTCATATCATTTAGCGTTACTATTCGTAACAGGACTTTCAACCGCACCGAAAACTACACAAAAAGCATTCTCTACATACCTATTTACGACAATATTAGTCATCCTTGGAAATCGGTTAATTCAACAAAAATTTCGGAAGTGCTATTTCGTTCAGTATTATTTCGAGATTACATAACTCGTAAATGTATGTAGTACTTTATACTTTAATGTGGCATATTATAAAGAAAAGTAAATAATTCGCGAGTCTTATGCCCAGTTGCACCATCTTGGTTCGAAACTCTTATCATAGATCGGATGTAAGATTTCCACAGAAAACTGTTGCACCCTCTTCTAATGTCTTTGGTTGGAAGCTTGAACTCGAATGGTGCAATCGAAGATATTAGAAGGTGCAACGGTTTTCTGTGAAAATCTTGCATCCTATCTAGGATAGTTTCGAGCCATGATGGTGCAATTGGGCATTAGCGACGTGCGTTCTGGACATTTCTCCCCTACGTTCCTTCCCTCAAAGCTGTGTGAAGATTTTCTCGTTTGAACTGTAGCACAGGTGGATGACAACGGCCCTTCAGTTACACGCAACTTTGATGGTTTAAAAATAATACTCGTGCTGTGTTGCAATTGACATCGTGTTGAAGTACGCCGCTATATTTTTGTAGTTCAGACCATGCCTCCTCCCCCCCCCCCCCCATTTTATTTTAGGCTGCGGGTTGTTGACTATTGGAAAATGTTTTAGAATAAAATCGCGCAATTTTACCATTTTCTTATCACTTGTCTCTTTAAATATTTGCATCATAAGTTTACGTTGGAGATATTCTAATTTATATTTAATATTCCACGTAAACTGCTTTTTTTTTATGTTTAAAACTACAGCGGTCAGCGCCTCCGCTTTTTTAGTTTTGTAAAGTTTGGCGAATATTGAGAGTGAAATATTTTGGGACTGTGGGGAAAGAAGTTTTGAGAGCAACTGTTAATATTGGAACACAGCGGCGACTGTCACGTGGGGTGAATCAGTGTTCATGCCGGGGATTAAACAGAGTGCAAACGGATCGTAATGGTAAATACGGCGGTTCTAGGAAGCGCGCGTGGGCTGTTGTGTGGGAGCGAGCGCGATGTCAGGTCTACGTCCTCTCTGTGTTATCTGGGCGTCCCCGCATCGCGCAGGCCTGGCACTTACGTCAGCGGAGATTGTCTCTCGAACTGTCAACATGAAAGTGCGCTTTGCAAGAGCGACGCTCGCTTGTGCAGCATTCATGCGGGGTTTCGGCGGATGGATTGCATTTTCGGCAGTGTGCTCAGCGTCTGTGAACACACGTATAGGCCGTTCACGGCAATATGAGCACTTTTGAAGCCCTATTTACTTTTTTCTTTCAATTAATTTATATCAGTCAACCACTTGTTAATGTAAACCCGGCCATGTGAGTAATAAAGTGTATACATTCACCATACCGAAACCAAAAGTCCGAGGCCAAATGAAATGTATTTATTGGGTATTATGTCTTATGAAACAGCTTCAAAAAGTGCTCACTTTACCGTGAACGGCCTATATACGCGAATAATTATCCGTATTAACCAGATGACTACGGAACCGTGTGTTTTTTTTCTTTGCCAATTATGTGTTTATTCCCAGAAACTATTTTAACCTACGTCGTCACGAACATTGTAAGGATCCCATAAAGTAAATTAGCGATCTTTTCTTCCGCTCTCTTACGCTGAGCAAAGTGCATTTTATTTTAACCACAGCCACTTTCAAGTAATTTACGACTTGCTTTAGTTGGTCTGCGATGGTAGTAAATTAATACTCAATGCCGCCTTTCCCCCCCCCCCCCCATGTCTTAAAAATATAGCACCTTCGACCACATGTGATAAATTGTTTGTATAGTCCATTCATGATTACGTCCAACTTTTCTGAATTATTTCTAGACTACTTCTAGATATTACTCAGTCACATGCAAACAGAGTAACCATGAACAGAACACATGCAAACAGAGTAACCATGAACAGAAATACACCAAAGGGACAACGCACCGGATTCGTGCGCACTCAAAATATTATTTGAATAAGAATATTTCTTACTGGGCGTTACCAACGCAACTTTTTTTCTGTTTTATTAATATTAATCATAAATTAAATATTATAATTAATAGATAAAATATTAGTGAAAGTTAAATTTAACCAAAAAATAAGAACTTTCATGGTAACACTAGTGTAAAAATTTATGGGGTGCTTTTTCAAAGGTTTGAAATTTGTTTGAAAAAGTGTGAAGCCGGTTAATAAACTATACCATGAAATACATTCCTAACGCATCCTTGAAATGTGCCATGGTTTAGTGGTGTTTGCTGGAAGAAAGGCGTGTTGGGCCGAGGATGTACTCGAAGTAGCTGAAGATGGCAGTTGGTCCGGAACTGCAGGAGTAAGAGGCAGCCCGACTGACGCCCTGGACTGCGAGGGTGCAGCTGTTGGCGTAAGGCGGCCGTGATATGTGTTTTATGACGAGATGAGAAGATAAAGCTGAGCCTCCGTGGGCTTCTTTATGCATCCAGAGTTCGTGTGCGGGTTTTCAAAGTGTAACGACAGTAATAGAGCTAGAAAGTGAATATACAAACAGCACTGTTTTTGAAATGAAACGGCGCAGTTTTTGAAGTGAATTGTAGCCAGAAGCGTTTATTATATATTAATTTTCGCATTTATTGAAGTTCTTAAAAAATGTTTCCAGATTAACTAGTATTATTTATCTGTTATAGTCCCTGGATTTTATGTTAGACGTCAGGAAGTAATTCTGGAGGTCTTCTAAAAATTGCCTGTCTAACCCACGTGTCTACTCGAAATAATTTTTCTTTGCAGATATTGAGTAGAGAAAAACCTAAAGAAAAATGAAGTACAAACATAGAATCTGCACTTTCAGGCTTGAGGATTGGAGCGTTGCGTTAGACGCAAACCACAGTTTGGTTTGCGCGTATGCACCAATACTGGCTTTGGTTAGTGACGTACTCCCAGTACGAATTGCACTGAGGGATGAGTAAAACTGAAGCCAGCGTACTTCTTTATATCGTACGTAGAAAAACCTTGACTAAAACTCCCCAATTTTGATTTGATGCTTGAATTCTCTCTGTAGAAACGGTCGTGATTGTGAGAGTTATGTTTATCAGGAATACATGCTATCAGGTCGTGAATATGCAGTCTATAAACAAACTGTTTTAGTACAATAGACTAGCTGTTTAATGGATTTTCAGGGTGTTTTCCCAAAGAGCATATACGAGAAGCATTAGAGCTCAACAGTATATAGGTCATTCACGGTAAAGTGAGCACTTTTGAAAGCTCTCTCATTTGGTATAATAGTCGATAAATATATTTTATTTTAGCCTAAACCATTAACTTCCAAGTGCTGTTGAATCTACACTTTGTATTTTTTTTTACGTACATGGCAATATTTATTTTAAAAATTAGTTCAAGTATAGAAAATGACTGAGATAAAAAAGCAACCAGGACATCAAACGTGCTCAATTAACCATGAACAGTCTATAGCAATATTCATTTGTGTGCTGAAGTAGGTTCTACCCTTGAATATTCAACAGTTCTACTCTACCGCCGTTAGGCCCCTGTCACACTCAAGATTTCGTTCTCAAATATATTTGACAATTAAATCTGAAGACAGATACCACAATCAAATTTTTCCATTCGACAAATTTCATCAAATAATCGTGAATGTGTTTGAAAATGCGTCTCAATGTCAAATTTTTTTTATTTCGACGATTATAGTCTGAATTTTTATTTAAGAATTATTCTCAAAGCGAGATACTGCTATTGAGTTCCCTTGCAGCCCACCACAGGGAGAAATGTAATGAATTTTTTTACCTTATTTTCAATTCTTTACCAAATTTAAATTTAATTTATCATGTATATTTCTTGCACAACGAAATTTCATCGCCTCAGATTGCATGCATTCAAAGAGTGGTTATATATAAATTAATTATATTCATAACATTATTTAATATCTAGCAATTGTTAGCCATGAAGTGAAGTCGGAAACGGCCATTTTTGTCGTGCACGATTCTGATCGCCTGAGCCCATCAAACACAAAAAAAAAGTTAAAATCAGTTTAAATTTAAAAAAAATGTTTGATAGAAACTACAGTCGTCCAACCCGTAGGAGCAATGCTCGTTGCATCGGATTTTTACAGACAGATAGCAATCGTAAATACGACTGGCAACACTACACAGACCACAAAACTATTGAAATCACCACTACGCAGGAGAGAAGTATGGCAATCAGATCACCGCGCACATTGCACTATTTGGAAAAAAAGAAAAAAAAAATCTTGTGTCTGGTTGAAGTGAGATGTGATATGTGCAGGGTGAATTGTGACATGATACTATCTCGGAATGTATGTAGCCTACCCTTAATTCCCACAATGTCACCGACGAGAATTTGACGCGTGTTTGAGATTGACGTGTGACGAGGATTGAGGAAAAAAAAAAGGGGGGGCAGTCAGGCTGTGGGAGCGACCTTGACACAGAGAAGACAGACCGGGGTGTGTGGGGCAGCCAGCCGTGTCTCCTGTGACCCACGACGCGAAAAGCTCCGTCGTCCACCATTGTTCCTTTGTTGGGTGCTGATGGCGGGGAGTCCCAGCAGGCCGGGCACACCCCCAGGGTAATCGGCAGCAAATTGGCCCGCGCGACCCCTCCTGGGCGCGGTTGCCTTCGATTGCCCCCCCCCCCCCTTTTGCTGCATACCCCCTAGTTTCTCAGACAGGCTAATGTACACGTGTCTTGTGCCGTACATTGAAGACTAAAAATGAAGTAGGCCGACTTTCGTCTTTTGCGCATGTCCCCAACATTGACTCAGCCATCGCCAACACAACTGTCAGTCACATGGTTAACAGTGATGAACGTGTGTACAAACTCATTAAAGTACTAGTTTACATGAACAGTGGTCTAACCTCAAATCTTGTCCACATTTTTGGTATTGCTAATGGAAAACAGTCTAATGTTGGGGGCACAGAATGTATTGCCGTACAGCTTGCTTGAACACTGCACTACATTATTTTACCTCCCCGGCGCCGCCGTGCAGGGGAAGCCATTTCAGCACGCCGAAGACATCACTGATTCGCTAGTTACAGACATCTCAACACTCCAGTTATGATTTCCATGATATCAGGTATTTTGAATTTCTTGGGGGGGGGGGGGGGACACCGGAAGATTTTCCTGTTTTCCCTCCCCTTGACAGGATTTTTCCCCACAGCATTTTCAATACTTATTTTTAAGTGATCTTTAAGACTTAGGACCGTCCAACCTTTGCAAACATAACTATCACAGCTGGAATTTTGTTTGAAGATATGCTCAGTGTCTTTTTTTGTACAGTGTCTGTAATATATGATTTTATAAATCTGTAACTTTGACTGGTAAATTGAATTTATTCAATTTACCAGTCAGTCTGCTGGCACTAACGCCTTGGTAGTCTGGTTTCCCATGACGGGTGAAGAGTATTTGGGAGTTTTCCCGCTACACAAGTATTTAATTCTAATGGTTAAGATTGTATTGTTTGGGTAGTTATCTCTGTAGTGTACACGAATTTTCTGTTGTAGCACTTTATGGAATTTCTGTGTGTGTAAGATTTTAATTGCTGCACAATATATTACGGCATTAAAATGTGACAATACGTAATATAATTTTAGTGTGGTGGTACAAATACTTTGCTGGACCACAAAATTCGGGTGGGGATAGGTACAGCGTACCCCTTTGTTTACCGCCCTTGTTTTATATATATAATATATACAATATATTATTTATAAAACAAGGGCGGAAAACAATGGCATTTAGTACAAATGTTAGAACGTACGAAGAACATATCAAAATGCTTTACAATCTCAGAATAACACGGACATTTGATTTATTCTTCGGGCATGCGAACCGACTACGCACGGCGTTGGCTTCACAAAATGTTGACTGTGCCTGAGGAAATGTAGATATGCCAGAAGCTGTGTGTACGTGCGAGTTTCTTTCTGCGCATATTCCCAACGTGACTTCATAGTCATTTACAGTGTACTCTCTACCCCACGATCTCCCCACCACGTGCGTGAACCTCGAGGATACAACATGCAGGCTAGGTGTCTCGATACACGTACGACATGGGACGGGCCAATGTCAGGAGAACCCAGTGGTATGTGCTGATCGACTCGGAGTATTTGGTGTCACGTGCAAACATCGGTTCAGTGTTTAAAGCTAGGAATTGTCAAGCTAAACAAATCCTTCCAAGGAACAGTAGTGCATATAGCTATAGCATCCTGAATGAAATGAAAACTACGGACATAGGCTTATTTGGATCACTCGAATGAAAAATACCTACATAAAAGCACAGTGATAAAGGCATATAAAAGAAAAGAAAAGGTTGAATTTTACACGTGAAAAAAACGTTTTGGAAGTGTGCATAAACGTTATTAGCGGGGAGGGTTTTGGTTTTATGGTAGCTTCGAGTTAGTGACGCCATACCACTTTTTCTAGTCTCTTATTGGAATCTAAGAATGCGTTATAAGTTATGTGTAGAGACCTGCAAAATTCGTGTTTTTTTTTTTTTGTGTCAAGCTAAAATTCACAGTACTATAAATACTCGAACCAGCGTCGTTTCTCCATTGGCTGCTCCCTTGACGTTAAGTCACTCCCTTTATGAGTGAACTGCGCGTGATTGGGGCACACGGTTGTGGAGCGTACATTTATTGGTCAAATAAAGACTGGTCCAATGACAAACGTATTGCAAAGGGAAAGTGTTTTAAGTTTGTTTCCTAAAGTAATAACGCGAATTTTGCAGCTCTAGTGGTGCTTCGGAAAGCCTTCAGTAGTAGAATGCGCGATGGTTCGATATTAAGCCTAGTGCAGTGTACGTGATCGGAAATGGCTCATTTCGCGCTTCAGTTAGTGTAGGAGCGCTCTTTGGTAGGCGCAGCTCACTGCGTACATCCGGGTGGGCAGCGCTCTCTACTGTGCGAGAACTTGTTCAGGCGCAGCTGTTTCGAATTTATTCGCGCCTTGCAAATCAAGGCCATGCATAGTCCGGTCCTGAGAAGGGAGGCAGGCAGATCTCTTCCGTAATTTACTGTAAAAGTGGCTACAGTTTTAGTTCATTAAAATAAAATGCCAATGAATACTCTAAAGTCTATTATTAAACAAAAGTACCTACACACTTGAAATGAAAAAAGTTTTAATTAATTTTTTGGGTACTGCTTGGCATCTTCTTTAATGGTAAAAATAAAATATATCTTATGTTTGTACTTTGCATTATTTTTCCACGTCTATTACAAACTTAGAACTCGCAGCTCGGTGTACTAAGAGGATATTATTTAAAATAAATTTATTAAAACTCTGCTGTTGGTAATTGAGACGAAAACTAATCCAATTATCTTACAACCCTTCAGCATAACGGAATAGTGTACCTGACTCATTTTGCCGACGGTTAGCCAACATAAAATATTTAATTCTACCGTATGCAAGCAGTTTGGTACAGACATTCTTTAGCGGCTGTAAATTGATTTAAGAAGCAGCCATGACAAATTTCCGAATGGGTGAAATAAGCACCTGTAAAAATTTGAATTGAATTTACATTTTTCATAAACTTTCAGTTTTTATTCTATTTTTCTTAAACGAATCGACGCAGAATAATTGTTTCGGTATCAATAAATGCGTCTCGTGAATGAAAATAATTTAAATCATCTTTAACGCTGGTATGATATTTTAAAACTTGTACAGGGAGAATAGGTTGTTCACGATAAAGTGAGCACTCTTGAGGCCCTAGTTTTTTACATTTTAGCCTTTAACCGCCTTTTAAAATAAATATTGCCATGTAAGTAATACACAGTGCGTAAATTCCATCGCACTCGGAAGTTTTCGTCTAAGGCTGTAATAACATATTTATTGACTATTATTCCAAATGAGAGGGCTTTCAAAAGGGCTCACTTTACCGTGAACAGACTTTACCAACTTTCACATATACCTACGTCGTAATATCTGCTACAAGATAACATTTTATGTATGCAGGTATGAGAGTAAGTTACACAATAGATAAAATATGGTATTAAGGAGGTAGTGGTTCGTCCATCTTGGATGTATATTCGTTTCACCGTAACTTACGTCTAAGATTAGATGTTTGAAGGCGAGGGCTGTCAGGGCATTGGGCACATCTGAATATATATTTTTTAATTCGTAATATGTTTCCCGTGTTTTTTGCTGTGCCTGTAACCTTAGACTGTAATATACTAGATAATGAGTTAATATATACTGACATAAGAAAATGCAGATTTAAATCAGTCCATTCTGGTCTCAGGAATTCTGTAAAGTAATTCTATACGAAGCTATGTTTTAATATTAATAATAAAGTATTGTTCCAATTTTTCTGTCTAGAAATTAAGTGGACTTATACCAAGTTCGTTACGGGATGGTCTTAATCAAATGAAATAATTAATTATAATTTCCTTAATTTTATTTACAATAACTACAGAAAAATTCCCTGAACTAAAATTTTCTCGACAAATTGAAATCACTTATTCACAATTGGCACCAATTAATCAAATTTATAATTACGACAAATAAATCAATGAAATTAAATAAAGTTCAGTCCTAATAGACAGTGTATTAACTTAATCAATTATATTATAATTTATGCGTCCATATTTGACAGTTCGAATATTTACAATAAAATCAGTATTACACTTCCATTCAGTCCCACCTCAGTTTAGTCCATGTCCCGCCAGTCGCAATGTTCTAGTCCTCAAAGTGCTCTCACACACAGTAGGCTTCACTCGTTTGTTTTACACCCGCTCCATTCAAGCCACGAACACATCACTCGCCGTCGTTCCGCAATCTCCAGTCGTTGTCCACACTTGTCTTCGCTCGCGCACACTCGCCAGGCGGCCTCCGTCAAAGACTGCCGGCCTGTGGGTTGCGGCAGTATATATAGTGTCTTAGGCTGCCATCCAGTCTCTCCAGTACATCCTTGCGTCGTCGCTAAACGTATCGGAAACTCTAGCAGGCGAGAGGAGGTCTGTGACGTCAGTAAGCCTGGCCGCGGTTGGTATTCACGGGATTCCCATAAGGTGAGCAGACAGCCACGAGCGCATCGTTCCAGGAAGAGGGGAGGTCGAGATGGGTCTCCGATTACGGCGCGGGGCAGCGGAGTCGGCGCCAGCTGCAGCACGTGACAGTATTAACGGTGAGTTGCAAAGATGCATAAATACACTGCTGCGACTGGCCTCTGCAAGGAGTGCGAAGCTGCAAGCTGAGGCAAGGCAGTGCCACCTCGGCCAGTTGAGCCGTTGTTATAGCAAACAAATTCAGCGTCGCCGGAGGCCCTGCCAGACGAGAGGGCCACCTCCCGTGGTCAGAGTTCAGCACCTGACGAGCCCACCGTTGAGAGCGCTTCACCGAGAGGGCAAACGTATCCCACGATAGGGCGACCGAAGACACGCTAGGGCTCGGGACCTGCGAAGGCATTTAAGCTCCATCCGAGCAGAGTACTGCCTTGCTGGCTTGAAGATAATTGTAAATGATTACAGGAATCAGCGCCTCTTGGAGATATGAGTTGGTCCAGCAGTTTCCTATTGTCGAATATCAGTTGTATTTGATTGTTTAAACGCCTACTTGAGGCGTATTTGTATTAGTCGAATAAAAGTAGTATTTTATAACAGTTCTTACCATCTGGCTACCCTTACCCCTCCCCCTACTATTTGTGTGACCTGATCCCCCAGGACGGGCCACAGCAACACGATGGCGAGGATTCTAGCATCTTGATATTCTCTTATATATGCTGTTCACGGTAAAGTGAGCACTTTTGAGGCCCTAGATGCTGTTTATTTCGGCCATATTTATCCTTTACCCAACTTTTATAATATTGCCATGCAAGAGATAAATTCACAGTGTGTACATTCCAGCGCACTCGGAAATTAAGGCTCGGCTGCACCCCTTTTGCAAAAATTTTTCATTTTCACGTCGTAATTTCGAATTGATAGTAGTTACTGACAATGCATGATTAGAGAAAATTTACATTTTACGAGTTGTTTATCTTTGTAATTTAAGCGTGGGTCACCTGTTGGAAAAAGTCGATAAATTAATAATAAAGTATAAATATGTTTTCGACGTTTTACAACAAGCAGATAACACGCAATTAAATTTACGTAAAAAAATGTAAATATTCTATAATCATACATTGTCTGCAATTACTACGAATCCGAAATTGACTCGTAAACAAATTTTTTTTGCAAAAGGGATGCAGCCGAGCCTTGGCGTCTAAGGCTAAAATAAAATAATTTTATTGCCTAATACTCCGAATGAGAGGGTTTCAAAAGTGTTTACTTTACTGTGAATAGCCTATATTAGCAGAAGGGGGAAAATCATAGTTTTCACTATGAATAAATAGAAATAGTAACCCCTTCTGTAATAATAATAATAATAATAATAATTCAATCGTTCCCAGTGGAACCGAGCACGTCCTTCACCAAACCTCCCCTCCTGGAGGCCGACACCAATAAATTGGTTATCCCATTCTATATGACGTTACAATTTTGCAAAACAAAAGCTTATATCGTCTCTTTTAACAAGCGTTTAACGTCTTGTTTGTGTGTACGGTAGGTGTCTGTCCGGCGCCCACCGAATCGCTAGCAACCACGATGTGTTTGGTGGACAAGTTGTCGATTACTGGTGGCGTGTAGAGTTTGTGTCGGGGAAGTCTTCATTTACACATGGTTGTTGTCTGGGTAAAAGACCATCCAAACTTTGAAACACAAGAAGGAATTAAAATGATAAGACTGCGTGTGAGTATGTGAAATACCATTTGACGATTCCAGTCAGCGCGAGCTCGTATTGAAATGTTAAATACAACGAAATACACGTATAAGGTGAATAATGAATATTAAGAATGCCGGTTCAACTTCCCGCGAAAAGAGTGCGCTGAAACTCGATTGATCGAGCGCGGTACAGATGACGGGTGAGTCTGTGAATGTATAAAAAGACTACTTCCATAATACAAAAGTAGGGGAGACTAAAAAGTGAAAAATAAATCAACTGTAAAAAAACCTTTTAAAACAAAGCTTTTATTTATAAATTAACTAGAGATAAAAATAATTAATTGATAAATAAAAGCTTGTATTTAAAAGGTTCTTTGAAGTTATTTGTTGTTCGGGTACCACCGGTAACTTTGCAAATTTTGAACCGTCATGCTGCGTCCGAAATTAAGCTAAAATAACACAACTGCTGTAGGCCTACATACCGCGCCCGCGCAAATCCTTCTTTTACGTGTCGAAACCTAAGTACGGCGGTGTATACGTTAGCAACCTAGTGTTCTCGAGTGTGCGCGAGACTAAGACGGCCTGTAGCCGGTGTCGTTCCTTACTATCCCCCTCCCCCCCTCCCCGCGTAGAGCAATGGCATGTCTAATATCACGTTGTAGTCTATCGAATCCGTTATATTCAGAGATGTCAGCGGGAAATTATCATGGTGAGTATGATGACGAGAAAAGTGTTACCGAGGACCGCACAGCTGTAGCAGCGTGCCTGGACGTCGTCGCGGTTTTGCGCCACTTCCGCCGATCATTCCGCTCTCCATCTTCCAGATCTTCCTGTTCTTGACGTTGTTTTAATGTGTGGTGCGATCTTCCTGGAGAGATAGCGAGTTTCTTTATCGATATTGAAAGAAAACCATGTTGAGTAAAATGCGCTATCCGTATCATTTTTAAAATAATTGTACTTAATGTCGGTATTTTACATTACTCCTGCCGATGTGCAGGTGTACATTACTTATTGCGCCTGGGGCCACGGTGGCTGAGCGATTAGCACTCTCGCCTCCCACCAAGGCTAACCGGGTTCAATCCCCGGCCGGGTCACCGGATTTTCGCAAGTGGGAATCGTGCCGGATGATGCCGTTGGTCCATATTCACTTCAACCGCCCACATCGGCTCTCAAGACGTCGCTATTAAGAGCCGCCCAAATCTCTTCTCACCCTTATTGAGCCTTTTGACAGCATAGAAACAGAAAAGTTAAGCAATGGTTGATACAACTGGATCTGCCATTATACCATCATCAGTAATGTATCCTTTGAGAATCGTTGTGATAAGAGCGCGAAGTGGTTCAGGAACTGCCCTCTTTGTCGTTCTCTTGACATATCGTGCTAGTCCCAACAGAGATGAACAATACAAAATATATATCCTGACAATTTAGACAAAATTTGCAAGTTGCATTTTCTTCTGTGTCGCAGCTAGTTTTGCAATATTCCCTTCCCATATGCAGAATCCTTTGTGAAAACTATGAAACACTATTGTCCTGAAGTTACTTGAGATTCTATATGAAGAGAATCCTTCAAAATACGATCTCTCAGCCTAATTAATTGAACATAACCCTCCACACCAACCGCCTTCGTTCCCTGTGCATACGTTCTTGATAGGCCTGTTGCTTTAAAGACATGATACATATTATCGCCACACGATTGTGTTATTCAGTATATTAGGCCAGCATAGGCCATACCACGAAGCTGCCTTCAATCTAATGAATTTTTGCTCTTCCGTTGCAACACTTTCTGGTTATAGTAAGCAGACAGCTTGGGCAATACTCTACTAAGGTCGTCAGAATCACCAGCAAACTTGGAAATAATTTTAATGTCCGTTTATGCGCCATATTTATGTAGTTTGAGGCTGGCATACAAATATGCCAACTTCGTAAGTTTGTTTCCTTGTACCTACTTTGTTACAAAATATAACGGTTTCCTGGTTTTCATAGATGATTGTAGACCTTCACTTTCTTCCCTTGATGTTCTTTTTCTTGCTCTGATAGAATAAGATATACAATATTTTAGACTGCAACTTCCGTGCCAGCAAACATAAGAACGAAGTGTGCTAGCAGTTCCCGTATTATCTTAAAATATACTTATGTCGGTATTAGTAGGCATGCAACCAAGTTCGTGAAACTTTACAATAAATTGGGCAAAGCTTGCATACATCTGCTTCATCTCCACTTTGACACTGTGCTGGACATTTCAGAATTTCTTGAAAGGTATATTGGCACAAAATACACCTTCCCCAGATAAATTCAGGGCCAGTAGTTGAATCAGAAGTCTTGAGAAGACTGTCGAATCTACCTCGACAAGCATTCTGGACACCGTAGAAGTTAATTATTATATAAACCACTGTATTTACTTCTCTCACCACCACACCACTTCATATCACCAGCAGATCTGTAACGGAATAATTTAAAGTAAAATAGAATAGAGCGGAATAAAATTTAAGATCAGTTACCTATGCACTCTGGTTATAGAAAGCAAACTACTTGTCACCGCATCAAATGCTTATAAAACCCATGCATAAGGGAGTTAAAAGAAAATAATGGAGTAAAGTTGCTTTACTAATGGTAGGCGCGGGTAGACTAGACGATATGCGTTGATTGGTACGAAAACCGTTGTCACGAGTTTCTTAGTTTGGGGGGATGTTTAAGAAATCACGCAATTGTTGTGTGGAAAGTAGATATTAGAATTTTTACATCTGCGTGTTCCACCCACATGGAAACTAGTTGTTCCTCCGCTTTTAAAATAAATCTACAAACCTTTAGGTATATCTCTGCATAATGGGTTGCGTCTAGATTGAAATACAAGGTACCTTCCATTTTGTGAACCTTACCCCCATGTAGTTTTCGAGCTGAAATGTTATGGATAGGAAGTATGGAAGTATGTAACAATCGAGACATAGCCGAGCATCTGACGTGACATGAGACTAGTATGGTCACGATTTAATAGGATGGATTTAAATTTGTAAAGAGTTTTCTGTAAAGAAGGTTAATATTTTGAAAAGGAGAAAGGAATAGTAAATATGAATAGCACTTCATACAGTGGTTAGGTTTTGCCTTTAATCATTTCACTCACCCACGAAGAGTTGAAGTGTGAACGTACATATCCATCAGCTTGTGATATGACATGCGCGTCTCTCCCTTTTTCAAGATTTGAACGCGTAAACTGAATTTCATCAAACTCGGTAAACAAATAGTACTTAGTAAGGACACAGACCACGCCGGTCACTTTATATCGAGATGGCGGCCATTTTAAAATCTGAGGTGATATGCCATCATGGGAACCATTCAACAGATTTAAACATAATTTTGTATGCTGGCAGAGTATCGAGTAAGCATTAGATTTAGAGATGAATATTGATGCTTGTCTTCCATTTTGGAAGATAGTGCCAAATGAAAAACCAAACATTTTACATTATATCTAAAAAACTACTACACCGATTCTCTCCAAATTTGGCATGTAAGTAATATTATCATAGGCCAAGTAAACATAAGTGGTTAAACTGAATAAGGTACTTACCTCCATAATGGCGGTCATAAAATATTCTAAGTTTATTTGGTATATCTACCATACCATTTAACAGATTTTGACCAATTTTTATATCCATTATAAGCATCATACATACCAACACAACCATTCTGTCGGCCATTTTGCAAGGCAGTGGTATACGAATTAATAACGTTTTTGTCATATCTCGATAACCAATGAACAGATCCCTAGTAACTTTGGCAAACAAGCAGTACTAATGCAGATAAGTGCTATGTTTTAAGCATGTCGTACAGCTATTTTCAAAATGGCTGTAATACAGCAATTTTAGCTTAGAATGCTGTATCGTTGAAAACATGTGTTCTATTACAACTTAACTTTGTATGCTAGCAGTAGATATTTACGCCTGTCAACAATATGTACACGAATCATCTTTTGTCCTCCACTTTGTAAGATAGCGACATGCGAATAAATAAAGTTTTTCTTTCATATCTCGTGAGATCAATTGAGATTAATACCAACATTGGCAAACAAATAGTACTGCAGAAGGCGGTGTAAACTGGTATGTTTTATGTAGGTGAGGCACTTGTTTTCAAAATTGTGGCTATATAATTATTTTAGGTCAGTATATTTTATCAAGGAAACAAATTCCAACTGAAATTAGTATGCTTGCAGTACCTATTAACCATAAAATTTGTCTATACAGTGTCTCATTTCTCTGCCATTTCGTAAGATTGCCCCACCAATAAAAAATAAATTTTTGATCTCTTATCTTGGGAAAAAATCAACCTATTCTCACCTAATTTGGCGAAAATTTGTAATGTTGTAGACCATATTAATATAAGTATTTCTTTTTAAATATGACACCTATTTTCAGAATGACGGCTATAAAATAATTTGTTTGCGCTACGTCTACGAAACTATGCGATATATTTTAACTTTGTAGGTTGACAGTATTCACTCATCGAAAGTGCTAATACATAACTTTTTGTCGTCCATTTATGAAGATAGTCATATGAGAATTATGGAGGTTTTATGCCATATCTCGAGGACCAATCAACCGATTCCCGCCAAATGTTACACACAAATAGTGCTACATTATGGTGTGTAAACCGACATGTTTGATGTGCGGCAGTTACTTTTTAATGGTGTTAATATAAGGTATTAATATTTTTAAAATTAAAACCTTCAACAAAATCCAACCAAATTTTGTACAGTAACGGTATTCATTAGAAGTATCTTATGCACACAGATACAATTTTTCCAATATGTTTGCAAAATAGTGCTAGTTGTATAAATCGAACATTTTGCCATATTTCTGGAACAGTTCACCTAAGTTTCACTCAATTGTGCACACCACAAATGCTACAGAAGGCCATGTAAACTTTGAATGATTTAAGTGGGTCAGACAATGATGTTCGAAATGGCGGCTTCATAAAGCAAATGGTAAGTTTGCCACATATTAAACAGTTTAAACCAATTCAACCAAAATTTGTATGTTGACAATATATATAAGAAGCATCGTATATAGAGCCTCTTTTTTTTGGCAGTTTTGTAAGACCGCACGAAATAAGAAAATAAAGTTTTATGCCATTTCTCAAAGCCAAATTAGCCGATTTCCACAGAATTCTTCACAAAAATTGCCTTACGGTAGACAATGTCAACTTGCAAGTTTTAAGTGGCTCAGTCGCTTAATTTTAAAAAGACAGCCTTGTGAATATTTTAGGTTAGTGAACACTGTCATTTAAAACATTATACTGATTAAATCCGGAGTTGATGGTCCAAATCCGACCTCTATAGTGCAGTTGATTGTATACTAGCTTATTGTAGGAGGTTTTCTGGGTTAAAATTTCAGGGTAAGCATGTGTGTTTTTGTAATTGCCTCACTACTGTTGCATAAGTTTGTGGTTTCATTTCTAATATTGCTTTCAAAGAGAAGTCAAGTCCTACCTACCAAGTCAGTTTTTAAGAACTTCTTTAAAAATTAATTGCACTCGAGTTGAAAAGTGGGCTCCCTTTAGTTATATCAGTAACCTCTTGTTCAGGTTAATGTTGGTGTAGTGCCTTGAAATGAACATTTTTCCATTCCTCAGGTAGTCTCTTTACATAACGGGAATTAAATATGAGGATGATTATTAATAATCACATTTGTCTGGCTTCCCTTTCGAAAATGAACGCTACTGGAGTGCACAATGAAGCATGTTAAAAACACAACAAAAACTTACATGTGTAATATACTCGACTAAAACTTTGACTAAGTGACTGAAAAAGTAATATGATGGTTAGTAATTGAGTTGATTTTAAAACGGTTAATGGTTTGGAAATATTGCAATCCATTTAGAATATGGGAAATTATTTTCTTTTGCATAGTTTTACGTGCAGAAGTATTATATTATTTTATATCATGCGATATTTAGAAGTATTATTTGTAAGAATTTTATATGATAGTGTATTGAAGTGTTTTTTAGTTTACAAATATTGACCTGCTTTATTACAATAAAATATTAGAAACAAATTTTTTACATAGGTCTGTTTTTTGTTTGCTGCTAAATCTGTAATTGCACAAATGCAAAAATAGTGTGTACACACTAACAATGAGTGTACGAAAAGTTACCTGACAGTTAACTGCTTTGTTATTGGAAGCTCTAAAGCAAGTCAGGGTTTTGAAATGTTGCAAATCAAAATAAGCCTGAATATTTAGTGGATTTTTTCCAAATGCTGTATATGATATTGGCGACGAAGAAGAGTTTGTGTTAAATTATCTTATGCCCAGAGAACTCGCAGTAGAATTTCTGTTAAATTATTTTATGGCCAAAGAACTCGTAACTCAAGACACTACTCAGCAGCACTACATAATTGCCTTTGTATTCAGGATTAGGTTACAGTAGTATCAAATAATCTTCCGTCATAGCTACTTGGAAAATGCCTCCCATATGTTCATCTAACAAAAATACGATACTTTCCATGCCCCTTTCATTGTTCCTTTTAAAATTGACTTTCTTGTTTATTTTGGTTGCATATTTTCGCGCGATCTCACTTGTCTGCTAAAATCCATCGAATAGAGATAGCCCGAGTTGATAGTTAACTCTGTACACTCTCCGAACGCAAGTAAACTTAAATTGGGTCATTTATCGAATGAACTGAGTAAAAGTTTTGTTCTAACCGGGTTAACATAATGACTTTTCATAAACGCTTTAAGCCATGTAAATGTATACTATAACATATCAAGATATTAAAATACCGGCATTGAAGAATATCTTGGCTTATTCAAATCCTACTTAATTAGTCTGACATTGTGGAAGATATTACATATTAACACTGAGCTACAACTGCAATTATCTTCTTTAATTGGGAAGGTTACCTTGTGTATAGGCAGGTAGGTCGGTTGAGTTTAAGATCACAAGTTTTCGCGTTATATTTTGTGACTAGACTAGCCAATTTCTAAATTGTCTATCTTTACTAGTGAAATTGAATGTCTTCATGTTGGTGGATTGTGAGCCAACGGCAAACATTCAACACACTGATGCCCGAATTCCACATGGCCGTCTTAAAAATAACTAATTAATAAAAGGCTGGTGTTACTTTTAGAAATATCACTTGTTAGCAATCAGGTACTACTAATTTATAATGCTGGATGTATATATTTTTTTACTTGCAATGGTGAACTCAGTTTTAGGTATTTAATGCAGATAAGTAATTAGGTGTTTCTAAAGGCGGCCTACCTTAGTTCCCCACATGCAACATCGTTAACAAATAGCAAATAAAGCAACAGCCGACGTATGTACAGTAGACCAGTACTCGTTTGTACGATATAGTTAAGTCTAACACGATGATTAGACACGCGAAACAGTGGAGTTTGTACCAATGAGGAGTCGGCAAAAGCTGTGACTGCCACAACCTTCGTCAACGTTCTATAGAACATGTTGTCAATTCTGGGGACTTAACTCTTTCGGAGACCTTTAACCCTGCACTGTGTGCTGCGTTGAGCTACTTGAACTGTGTTTAGCAGGATGAGTTCGACACAGCAAGGGTTAACTGAAAGATGTGATGCACTTCACACTGACCTCCTAGCTTCAGTGGTGTTACAAACTGTATTTTTAGACCAGGCCCCAAACAGTCCAGGTTAGTGACTCTCAAACCGTGGTGTGTACCTTTTCCGTGGTGTCGAATTAGTTGAAAATGTACACTCTCCCACTTCACGTGTTTTCTCCTCGGAATTAACACTATCTGTTTAAACGTCCAACCTCTCACCAAGGGAACCGGATTCACTCCCTGGTGGGGTCACCGGATTTTGTTAAGTGGGAATCATGCTGGACGATGCTGTCGGTCGGTGGGTTTTCTTAGGGATCTCCCGTTTCCGCCACCCCTTCATCCCGGCACTGCTCCATATTCACTTCAATCGCCCTCATCGGCTCTCAAGACCTCGCTATTAAGAGCCGCCCAAATATCTTCACTCACTCAAACGTTTAACTACGTGGTATGTTTAGGCAAGTTTGAGAATTCTGTTTACCTGCTTTCTCATAGAGGTTTAAATTTTTCTTTGTTCGCGTGAACTGCATTATGTATGTCTAGCTTTTGTATTGATCTTCGGAATATCTTCTCTGACATTTGCATTAAATTTAATTCATGTACTTGTTTATCCATATCTCACCACCACTGGAAAAGCAGTTTTTTCATAGTATTTAACTGGGCCTCAACTCACTTTATTCGCAGTGTTCCATGCATGAACTTACGTACATGCACGCACAGTGAAAATGGTACGCCTAGTACGAACTAACATTAGATTGGAAATGAATATTTCCTCTAAATGAATGTTACTGGTAACCCAGTTTATTAAATGCATTGTATATCCATCTTTTAGGGTCTGAGAGATGTGATGCACACAATTTTTATGATTATATGCAGAAAATGGAAAACACTAAAACTGCATATTGAACACCACAGCAAAAGTGGTACACTGCCCAATACATGATCCCCCCCCCTTTTTTTTCTCCCTCCAATTGGTCAACCAGGCGTGCCATGTCGGGCTCGCATTATGGCCAATGCGTACAGTCGTTCTGTGTATGAAGGCTAGCATTACATTCAAGTAAGCATTTGTAGATCAGTATGGAACTTGAAAGAGGTCAGAAGTTTGTGGTGGTGAGAAAGCTGATAATTTTGAAATACCAAAGGGGTAAATCTCTGAGTGCGATCGGCAAAATTATTAATCGCAATCATTCTACCGTGCAAATTATCGCTCGTCCCTTTCGTCACTACAATAGAATAGAGAACCAATAGAAGTGTAGCTACAGAAATATATTCACTGCATCAGATGAGTGATGGATTCGACGTCCAGTAAAGAAGAATCCTGCATTTAGTGCACTAATACTTACCAAGGAAGCATAAGTCGTGGTAGTTAGGGGGGGAGCCTGCCCAGAAACCATGAGGAGAGTCCTTCGTTGAGAGGACTTCATTGGTCGAGTAGTGCCCAATAAACCATATGTCAGCAAGAAGAATAAACGTCTCAGGTTCCAGTTTGCCACAGATTATGCTGATAAATTTTTTGATTACTGCAAACAGTAATATTTACCGATGATAATAAATTCAGTGTTTGCATTGTATGGGAATGTCAGTATCTTGGGTAAGCCAAACGTAGAGCTTTCAGAAAGAAATCTTTGGCCAACGGTGAAACAAGGGGACAGGTCCCTGATGGTTAGGGTTGTATGGCGGCTTCGGGTATGGGGCAACTCCATTTCATATATAGTATTATGAAGCAAGATGTGTATTTGGATATGAGGAAAGAACTGACACTGAGCGCAGAGAATTTAGGCTTGTGGGATTGTTTCACTTTCTACCAGGACGATGACCCGAAACATACGGCCCATAAGGTACGCATGTGGTTACTCTAAAATTGCCCACATGTACTAGAAATCCCTCCAGTCTCCTGACAAATGTCATTGAAAATTTGTGTAGTGTTGGAAACATCCACACACATCCCCCATATAAAACCGGAATGACCTCAAGATTACCCTAAAATTGTATGGGATAAGATTGAGCCATCTTATTGTGAACGGTAGGTTCGATCTATGCCAAATATGCTTGAGATGAAAAATAACTGTAGTCGTCACACTAGGTACTAACCGTCGACACATGCTCTTCGAAAGGATCTCTAAGCAGAAAGGCATCATGAGAAATAATATACGATGAATTGGTCTTATGAAATATTTAACATTATTTCAGTTTAGATATTAGTTTCCCAGAGTGTATTACCTCAACCTATGATGGACAGCCTACAAAAGGTGGATTTTATGAACACTAATTGCGAAAAGTTAGTTCTCCAAATTAATATTTAGTTGATAAAATCATTAAAAGGATAAAAGATAGGTCCTAGGCTCGATGGAGAGGGTTCTCAAAAGCATACAATTTGTGAGTGAAGAATAAAGATCTTAACAGATTATAATAGAATGTTTGTAAAGTTATGATACAAAATAAAAAATTGAAACTTATTTGATGTGTTATTTCATTTACTAAACCTAGCAATATCGATTGGGGTTTGGATGTACAATTGTGTATTTAGTTTAATTATACTTATTGTGCATTCACTCTGCTTGTTTGTTTGGATTACCATTTCATTGCATTAGCATTTGAGCAGTAATCCGCTACGTTTATTTCCTTTCAATTGTATATTTCTTGGAAATTGTTTAAGTTTATAAAAATATCTAGAATGTGGTTATTCGTGTTTAAGGGGGAAATGTATATTTTTCCGAAGTGATTTGTTTCTTCAGTTAAATTTTTATTAGAAGGAAGTCTTTGTGGGCGAGGCCGCAAAGTTTTCAAGCAGTCTGTGTGACAAAGGACTGGGGTTATTGCTCCTTGGGTCTCAGAGTTTAAGAGAGGGGAGGAAAACAAGTGAGATGGGACAAAAGCTGGCTGGGTGGTCGGTGCATGTTCCTAAGGGCACTTTCAGCTAGTTTATCTTGACCAGCTGGAGGGGTTGGGTGTTCTACAGTGAGGGCAGGGTTACGATGATAGAAATAAGTTGTAATTCCACATCCTATCCTTCGTAACATTAAATTTGCTAATCTTATCAGAAAAAGTGAATTCCTTTTCTGAATATTTTTAATGAATTATTTTTTAATGTTTCGTACGCAATGCGGGACTTGGTGTGTTTAAATTGTTTGGACTCTGCATTTACATTTGTCTATATTGATTTTAAATAATTTTATAGTTTCTCTTTGAGGATGTTTCTGGACTGTTGAATTCAAATTGTTTAGTTGGATCGTAATTATCTTTTCATTTTCTCAATAATTATGGGCGATTTCCTTTTTTGAAGTTAACCAAAATCATAATTATACTGATATGTCTTCCACACAATGTCTCGCTAAGCTTCGATGGAAGTTTTGTTTGTTAAAAGTGAATTATTTTTTAAGACATCTAACACTAGTTTTGTGGCTATGTCGTTAGATAATGCAAGCGAGTTCTTCATTTTATATTAAAATTATTTTTCCCAGGGAAGTGAAATTGTGTATTATGAATTAGAACGTGGCATTGGGGTAAGTTTTTCTATGCGATTCCATGTTGCATCCTTGTCTGTTGTAGAACTTAGAGGCGATGAGGGAAAGGTGTGTGTATGTCTAGTACACATTGTGTTTGGTTACAATTTAATTATTTTATAACACTTCGTTAGTAAGTTTGTATATTTTGAATATTGTGCTCATTAATTTATAACATACACAGATCGTAGGGAAATAGGATATATTTTTGACTTTGTTGTAGGTATAATTCAGAATGCATATTAATAGTCACTTGTGAGCTTCTCTTCAGTTTGGAAATTTTTATTTAATATATTGGTCCATGTTAACTGGAAGTGCTAGATCGTTCCATATTAAATTATAAGTGATACATGTTTAGTATTGTGATTAGCTTCCAGTGGAAATATAAACCGGTGAATTCATAAACAGGGATAAATAATTTTTATTGATTTACGACATAGTAATATTTTTATCTCGAAGAGTTTCTGCCATAATCTTAGTAAACGGCAGCCGAAGCACACACTGTTTTGCTCCCAAAACCTCGCCTAGCTTATAATTCACCGCAAATCTTAGATTAAGCTTATTCCTATAACCAGCTCCCAAGCGAATGGACCTGTATTAAAACATTTAATGTTGTAAGATACGTTTATATACTAAACAGGTTTTGTTTTGAATTCGTTGCTTTCTTTATAACAGGATAGCTGGGCCCTGTAATTCGTTTGTAATTTGTATTTGCGATTTCTTAGTATTCGATTGGTTTAATTTATTTATAGGGAAATAGTTGTTCGTATTTTTTTTCGTTGTTTCATCTAGTACGTGCACCGCAAACATAATTTTTATCCATTTGTGATAGTCACATAGTTGTGTTCATTTTAATTGGATTTTTAAACAGTTGTGTATTTGGGCATAAATCATATTCTTTTCCAACACTTAATATCTTATGTTTGTCCACGAGTCATGTGCGAGTCTCTTGTTTGTCATTACTACCATACAGGACGGGTTAATCAGATCATGGTCTAGATTTCACTTTAAATAAAATATAGGTTCTTTCATTATGCATTTCCCAATAATTGTATTTCGCAGAAATACATCATTACCTCATCCGCCTGCCACACGGTAAATGGGAAGGAACTCCTCGTCAATACCTTTAAATATTACACAATAACTATTACACCCCTTCCCCAAAACATCACACCTCAGAACAATGCCAGACCTCAGAGGGTGAGGACCTACCATGATGCTCCCCAACCCCCAAAAAATAAAAATAGACCCCTAGCATTCTTACACCAAACTGTACACTTATCAATTCACACAAAATTAAAAAAAAATTTTAATCAATTTCTTCACATTAATCTTATCGGATTAAGATAAGCGGATTAAAATTTAAGATAGGATTAATCCTTAATCCAATCAGTCAATTTATCTAATTTATCATCTGATGAATCAAAAGTGAAGTAACTATTATTTAAACGACTAAGTTCTATATCCTTTGGCTTAGTTCGTTACAGAATGTAATATACGACCAATTTTGAAATCGTTTGAAAAATGACTTTCTGTTCCTGCATATTTTATTTAACTGCCGTTTGAAAAATGACTTTCTGTCCCTGCATATTTTATTTAACTGCCGACCTCCCGTGGCGCAGTCGGTTGGTGCGCCACCGATTTGGGATGTGGGAGGCTCTTGGGTTCGAATCCCGGGTAAGGCATGGGTGTTAATTTAAGTTAGGTTATAAGTTAGTCTGTAAGACGTCCCCTGCTAAGCTTACAAGCATAAAACCGGGGGCCGTTAAAAAGCCCCCTTTCAATTCAATACGATTTATTTAGCAGTTAGACTGGCGTGCGCCCTGCAGTAAAGTTGGTAACGACGAAGTAGTAGTTATACAGGTTTTAAAATTCAATTAAAAGAGTTAGGTAAACTTTTTTGAACAGTGAAATTATCTGGTTTGCTTTCTGTTTGGTTTTTTAATGCATATAAGTGTAATAATTAGGTAATTTGTAAAACCTTTACGTTTCTAATACTTAGAGTCTTGCGTAACCGACGCATGAATAGTGATCACGTCCATGGAAATGTTAATTTTACACCTGGCGAAGTAATACACAATGTACACACACGTAGATCTTAAACGGGGCTTTCAAAAAAGCTTTCAGTTTAACTTGAACAGCCTATACGTGATCTGCTCATCGCACGGTGATTCACTTGGCGTAGTTTCGGTTCGCTTGGGAACGGGGCAGATCACAGGAATGGTAACATTTCAGGGATTCCCTGCCATACTCGGCGGGCCGCCTGCGGCAGGATGCGGTGCCAGCGGAACTGGATGGCCATGACGGAACCTGCCATTATTTTCCTGGACGTGCCCGGGCGCCACGTGACACGTGACGTCACCGCGCCTCCAACACGTCTGTGTTCGGGCTCCGCGAGTCACCAGACACCCATTCTCTGTCTCGTGAGCCGTGCTGTAGTCTCCAGGTTATAGGCTACGCCTTATACTCTACAACCTCATTCGTTACAGTAAGACTTTTATATTTTGATTAAACCTTCCGTTTTGGTTTCGTAATTTACATTTCATTACATGGTAGCTTAGGTTATGTAATAGAGGCACTTTCGAAGCGTTTTTGGTATCTGGAACTAGCTTCAGTCGAAAACGTTTCATGTAGCCGAAATAGTCCGGTTCACTAACAAATACCTTATTGTAATGTAGCCTTTGCGTTTCTGTAACAATTAATTTTTTTTTTTTATTATTATTTCTTTGGTATACCTCCTTTATGTAAGATATTGGGGAATTTGTTGCATATGCAATGCCACCCATTAATTCTTATGATTGTCAATCTGACGTTCGGGATTTGCCGTGCCCTGACTTGAGTGAGAGGAGAGATTTGGGCTAGCCGCCCAACATAGAGGTATTGAGCCAATGAGGATGAATGAGCGAGGTGTGAATGGAGCAGCGCCGGAATGCAAGGGCGGGGGAAGTGGGAGATCCCCGATAAAACCCGCCGACCAGCGACTTCTGCGAGTAGTTTCAGTTCGCGAAAGGAGAAACGAATCTTGACTAAAGAAACGGGAAGTGATTCCTGCCTGGACGTTACGCCTTTATTAGGGAAGCGAATAGAACTGCATGTAAATAACTCTGATAATCCAAGTTAGTTGCGAGGTCTATTTCTATGGGCAGCACATCAACATACGTAGTTCACTTCCGGCAGCTACGTAGTCTTTCGGGGTGAAGGGGATATAACTGTCGTCATATCCCGAGCGGATGGATATGCACTTTCACACTTCGTGGGTGAGTGTTTTGCCTTTAAACCTAACTATTGTATGAAGTACTATTTATATTTACTATTCCTTTCTCCTTTTCACAATATTAACCTTCTTTACAGAAAACTCCTTACAATTTAAATCCATCCTATTAAATCGTGACCATACTGGTCTCATGTCACGTCAGATACTCGGCTATGTCTCGATTGTTACAGATTTCCTATCCCTAACACTTCAGCTCGACAACTACATGCTGCCCCTTCCGCTACTGAACAGCTTCTCCCGCCATTGACTAGCGTATTTTTTTCTTCCTAGACCAGGGCTTATATATTCAGTGACCAGAACGATCCCTTCCAGAACAACTTAGTTTGCCTCTTACTTCACAATACAAACGTTTCGTCAACTTTCTGGAACGAATTGTTTGATCACCGCAGGTTTCCTCGGGCACAAATCGCCCTCTTCGGCAAACTCTTTTGATGTGATATCACCACTGACGTTCGCCTGTAGGAACAACTTGTTAATCTACAGGCTCTGGTTGCGTTACGGGCATCTGGCTTGACTCACGCTTACAGTTTCCTAATACGAACGAACACTGAAAGAATATGTTTTACTACCTTTACAATATATAAAATTATATAGTTACAATATTTACTTAATGGCTATTACTCGCATTGTTTACATTGCACTGGACGTGATAGTGAAAGCAGCTGGAGTTGTCATGAAGAATTGCAGCTGATTTGAAGGAAACGTCTGAGAGGTACGGATGTTGAGTATTTCACTTCCGCAAAGCTTGTGCTGAAAAATTGCATACATTACGTCGAAAAAAATTAATACCTTACCGGATGTTAGGCGTGATTGTTTACACTTTGCAACATGTTACTTTCGTTTTATAGTGCCAAACTGACGTGAACAAAACCGAAGCCAAAGAAGCAAATTTAGTAAAATTTAAATACTGTTACAAGACGCCTGAGGGACGTATCAGAGTTCGAGAGGGACTGGGGTCTCGATAAAAATAAAATATCTAAACCTAATTTTTAATTTATTCACGCAGCTATTATTCACAGCATTTAAATGATCTTTCCTCTATTACTCATTTTATTTCCCAGTGAGCACAATATGTAATGTATTTCAACTCTAAGAAACGTCCTTCTTAATACCTCTGTTTGTTGCCATAATTTGTCTTTCATTCGCGCGTACAGTCAGATAGTCCAGCCTGCAACGAGCACTCTTCACTGCTCTGATGCTCGCAGTCGCAGATTTTCCTCCCGCTGGTCATTTCCGACGCTACTAGTTGCTCTTCTAGCTCGTCTATTGTGACCCAAGGTCGTAAGCGGCACGCACCCTGATAAGCAAAAGCGTGCCACTTTATAAAAATAGTGTGCAGAAGTTAATGTACCAGAGGTTGCGAATCGTTAGATTTAAGTGTGAACATTTCCGAATTTCGAGTAACGAACAGTTTTTGGCCTTGTCAATATTTAGTAGATTAGTAGATGACGGTATTGACGGTAATTGAATTAATCACAGATAATTACTTTCCGTCGCAACAGTCCTATAATACTTTTACCGAGCGTAAGTATTGAAAGAAACGTTCAGCGTAATCTTTAGTATAATTTTTGGCCAGCCACGTGATCAGAAAGAACGTGTTACATGCTGTTCACGGTAAGGTGAGCACTTTTAAAGGTCCTTTTAAATTTTACCTTTCGTCCAATTTCCATCTTCCTGATACTCAGTCTATACCAATATTTACAAATTAACAAATGGTTGTTTATTTACACAGTACCAACGTAGCGACATAATGTAATTTTCTCTACATGACGTAGTAATTCGTGGCACTTCATTACACCCGGCTCTTGCCGATGGCCGCAGCCCTCGGCGGTCGTGATGAGTGTTGGTTGTCACGGAGGGCGAGGTCGGCGTGCGACAAATGGAGCGCTAACATCATCGGCGGTAAATGAGCGGCGGTGGGCCAGTTGGCGGCAATTGGCGGAACTGATGGGCTCGGGGGCGGCGCTAAATGGCGGCCCGCACGACCGCCGGCGACCGTGGGAACGGCGCCTGCCTCAGGGACGTCGCGTCGGGCAGCGCTGCCGACAATCGATATGCATTCACGAGCTGTGCCTCTCCCCGATCGTCATTCGCCGCTTCCGCCCCACTGGCGCCGCCTGGACCGGGACCTATAGTCGGTTCGCGACTGGAACATACTTTTGAACAACACCATAGTCGTCAGCTGCATGCATCGTTACTACAAACAGTGACTGGCGCGGGTACAGTTAGTTTGGCAGCACAGAGAGAATATAGCTTGAATGTTTTAACGCGTGTGTGCGTGTGTGTGTGTGTATATGTATATGTATAGCTTAGAAATGGGAGTAGGAAAGATTCCAAGAAAGTCTGTTCCAGTCTTGAACGGACTATGTGTCTGCCGGGTTTCCGGAATGGCGGATATTAGAAAGAACCACACATATGGGCGTACACGCCATGGGGCCATGAACGCCCACTGGGCTTGTAAGGACCCCACTAGAATTACAATCCCCGTGGAATCCCTAATACAGTCCCTTTACGGTTACTTCCAACTTTTTTTGTAGCCCTTCTTAAATTATACTTAAACGACTTCCTCCGCCTTACGCAAACTGAGTCTTGCGTCTGAGTTCGCACCTACTTGCTCCCCTGCCCACTTCCGTTTAGAGATATAAGCTCTTGTCCCCTTCGTAAAGAATTATTGTGCATCTCGAATTCGGGCACCCTTGTTCGGTTTTATCTCGATTACTAGCATATCGATGTGCGAGTTTCTGTTGTTCACGCCGGGAGCCAAGACGGGAGTTCCGCGTGTTTACTTGCAAGCAAACGGTTTCATCCGCCGAGACTGGACGCAAATAAAAATGAGATACAGCCAGTTAAACGGCCAGAAAACATCAAACCGTTTATAATATACAAGTTTTTACTAGTTTACAGTTTCTTCGAAGACAGTCGCCCATCTTTAAAGGTACGAAGAATGCGAGTTCAGAAACACGGCCTACGTCCAGAAAATAATACCAAAGAGACAACACACCGCATTCATGCGCACACCGTGTAATATTTTGCTAACGTACTATTTATTACTAGGTATTACCTACACACCTATTTTCTCACTGTTTTATTCATATTAACTATAAATGAAATATTGGATGGTTTAGATATATAAGCCGATGCTCAATTAAATTTAAAAAAATGTGCTTTTGTTGCTAATTCATTTTAATACAAGTATAAAATGCTAGTGTTGCTTGAAATATTTAGGAAACAACCAAACACGTCATACATGTGATTTTTCTAAGGTTTGAGTCAAAAAGCGCGAATAAACCCTGAATGGACTAACACTTGGCTGCAATTCCTTGTGTATTGTAACTTTTAAAAGAGCAACCGAGCTCAGTTTATTTCTACCTCTGCTTCAATAACGAACGTATTTCAAGGTGTGCATTTAGGATAAGGCAAGCGGGCATCACAAGACTGTTCAGGCTGTGCACACTTCTATGGGAAGCTGAAACATTTTCCCGTCTGCCAACATGATCACGGAAATACGTGGTAGCCACACGACACACAGATTATTATTTGCGATGAATTTTAACGTCCTTTAAATAGAATTTCGCGAGAACTATGTAATAATTGATTCAATTTCTAAATTCACTAAAAAAAAATGTTAATTTATTTAAATACCCGAAATATTATTATATTCTAATTTGGACTACACTTTTAGAGCTAATTTATTTAATGCAAATTAATGTACGATCATGTACGATCAATGACAATATATGAAAAATTACTTTGTAAGGCTGACTGTAAGTGTAATAAAGTATTGACTAGCTATCATTAATGGTTGGAAATTAAGTCAATTATATTGTGCCTGAAAATTGTAATAGATCTGAAATAAAAGCTCGGCCATGAAGGCCTCCTTCACACTCCAACAGGCGTGGTCATAGAAGTTGTTTTGATAATGAAAATGCCTCTTTAAAATATGGATTCTCTCTGGGAGAATGATTTCCAAGCCCTTGACCATACATACGCTATAAACGCACGATCTAGAACATCTAGATAAGAGAATAAACAAATAATGCCACAATATTCAGGAATGCCATGTGACTATAACAGCCACTCAACCAACACACCTCTCGCAAATGTTATAACCATGGTACGGCAAAAACACGATTTAAAATCGCACATTGCGTAACCAAATGCGTTAGAAACGTCATACGACCGAAATTCACGCTCTAGAAAGATTATGCAACACACACAGAAGAGTCTCGTACAATCGTGAAACACAATTTTGAACAACATATTTCTGAACCACGTATGTTAGAAACAGGAATTCACATCTTAGAACGGTCATGCAGCGGAATTATATACATATTATAAAGATCGTGCTATATAAATGCGTTCTTTAGAACTATAATATACTAGAAGCGCTTCAACGAACTGTCTTCCATTCGAATTTCACAACACAGAACTGGTGTTGCTTGGAAGGTTCCAGCTTCTTTAGGTGTGGTTTGTGCATTTCCAAATTCTGGCATCTCATATCCCACCATTTAAACCATTTTTTTCAATGGCTGTGGAGCTTCGGAATACCATTCAAAGTTTTACTTGACCGGCGTTATGAATAAAGTGGAGACACATGGCAATGTTAATATTGCATAAGGCAGAAGTATACACAACGTGCATACAAGTAGATCTTGAGCAGGGCGTTGAAAAGTGATCATTTTACCGTGAGTAGCCTGTAGTAACTTAAACCTGCTACGTAAACAGATTTTTAAAGACCACGAGAAAACGTCCAAAAGTAGTGATAAAAGCTGGTGAAAATAACTCTCTTAATAATTATACTTGTCTGATCAATATAAACCATTTTTTATTGAATTAAAATGAGTTTGGAAGTCTTTTGGCTATATGTCACGCAGATTTTGGTGGCTTAGCTTAAAATTGATGTAACAACCTTGGCGTCGTTAGCTACACACTGCGGCCTCGCTTCAGGGCCGTGCACTGCACGAGTGTTACGGCAGTTAGCATCGAACATCAAAATCCTTCTTGTTCCTTCCGGATACCGAGGTGGTGTAGTGGTCAGACTACTCACCTGCCACTTAGGCGAACCGTGTTTGTATCCCAGCCCGGAGGGGGGGGGAGGGTCTCTCTTCCTGGTTTTCACGTGCGGGAATCGTGCAGGACGATGCCGCTGGCCGGCGGGTTTTTTTTCGCGGGGATCTCCCGTTTCCCCCGCCCTTGCATTCCGGCGCTGCTTCATCAGCACTCTCCTCACTTCATTCTCATCGGCTCTCAAGTCGTCTATGTTAAGAGCTACCCATGTCTCTCCACTCCACTCATTTCTTCCCCCTGATATCATAAGTTGCCGGTTTTAGTGTGTGGTTAGGTATTGTAAATTACACATCCGTAGGACACCAATAAGTTTGAAAAAAATCGCGAAATCAATCATTAAAATGATCGTTGTTTACATTCTTGTGTTCCCCATTATTTTTCTTCACGGACAGACTAGCCAGGATTCAAATTCACTTGATGCATGACCCAAGTTACGTGTTTGGAGTAGGTTTTTAAAAACCGTGAATATGCGGGTGAGAAGTGAACCACAGTAGTGCAGGAATCTATCGCTATCTCACGCGATCAAATTTAGCTAAAAGTGAATCTCAGTTTTTGTCAAATTCACTTTACTGATGGCCGCGATGACGTGTACGTGACATCATGCAGCCATTTCACCTTCCAAGCAAACTAGATTGTTGAATTACTTATATTTTCGTGTTGTATAGGTTATCCTTTGATTTTACTTTTTCATCCAGCTATCAGAATTATTCCGACATTATTAATAAAAATAGCGTTATGATACTTGATCATGTGCACATTTAAATGTGCAATATTTATTACCTTATTTTTACGACTTAATGTTAAAATATAAAAACTGGTTACCCTTTAACAATTATCGTGATGTGTTTCGGCTGTACTACATACATATATAATTTCCTTACTGCAATTGTTTTTGGATTTGTTTGTGAAATATTTGCGAAAAGTATTTTCAAGTTGCCACTTCCATGTTTGTTACATACAAATTATTGAACTGCACATGGAATGACTTCTGTAAGAATAAATGCTATTAATATTCGATGTGAAATAAACTTTTCGGCAGCTGACCGCCGCGTCTGACAGATCACTTCAGTTACGTACTGAATTTTATTTTCCGCAGCTCATTTCGTAGGGGCAATAGTAAAGATTGATTTACATCGGACACTGAAATATGCTTTTATATAGTTATTTAGTAAATATCTTCTTGCGGTTTGCTTCGATGGTTGTCTGCATGTTCGTAAAAAAAAAAAAAGAACTCGCTGTAGTTTTTTAATTTATCTTAGAATCAATCATGTTTATTTCTAAAATTGTTCAATAAATACATAACCGCAATTATTTATAATTGTTTAAAATAAATGTAACGATTACAGTTGCCACTTTAAACACAATAGTTTAAATACACAATGCAGTCAGAAAGTTCGTAGACTGGCGCCTGCAATGTATGCAGCCACGCACAACGAAATCCACTTGAAACCGTTGCAAGTCGTCCCTTAATATAGTCGCCGTTGGCCGCTATGCACGTCTGCCAACGTTAGTATACCTGTTGCAAACACTGCCGAAAGGTATTGGCAGGAAATCATGCACGGCCTCTTGCGGCAGTGCTGTGCCGAAGTGACCTGCCTTGCCAGTTCCTCTTGGACAAGCACAGAGCGATGTGCAGGGGCGTTGCCGTGTAGCAACAGCCAGTTACATATTCTCCTATGCCACACACCTCATAATTACAATGAATTGCACTGCGTATCGGCTTTTCACGTTAAAGTGAGAACTTTTTAAGGCCCTGCTAAATTGTTACTATGGCTAAATTTCTCTGTTTTTACCATGTTTTAATATAAACACTGCCACATTACTAATTAACATAATGTATACATTGCACCAAACCCAAGTCAGTCTGAAGCAGCCACAAAATATATTTATTAGTGGTTAAAGCCATTCGGAAGGGCCTTAAAAAGTGCTCACTTAACCATGAACAGCCTACAGACGGCGAGGGATCTCCACATAGTGGGTCTTGTTTACAGTTGCTCTTTTTGTCGGATGAATTACACGTGAACACTGTCCATTGAGTCGAAGAAGAGCATCGCATTGCCTTTTGACATGCCTTGTCCCCCCCCCCCCCCCCCGTCGTGTTGACGATAAAGGTTTCAGTTGCGGATCATACGGAAAATACCACGTTTCGCCCTCTATGATCTGTTTCAGAAACGCCCCATCGTCGTCAGCACTATTGATCAGAACACCGCAGATTGTCATGCGATCGTCACGTTGGTCCGGCGTTAGGTTGCGCCACATGTTCGTCATCCCGATTCGACAGAATTTTTTTTTGTACGTTCCGTGGCCAAATCTCTAATGTTGCTGCGAGATTGTCTAACCGTTTGGGTGCTGTAGGTTCGCATCGACGTTACAACTTCTTGGATATTGCGGTCAGTTCGACTCGTTCGTGGCCGACCTGCACGCTCATCGTCCTTCCAAACTCATGCTTACGTAAAGCGTGTGCGCTACTTAAAGCCTACGTCACCCGCCATATTGAATTTTTTTTATTTCTTCCTGATTCAAATTTAGGATGATTTACTTTAAAAGGCGACATTAGAAGCTTAGCCAAATGCCTTGCCCAATATTACAGACATAATATATTAACTGGTAATGCATATTTATATAACTATTAACTTAATACAAAATTGCATATATTAATTCGTTCTCAACTGTTAATCACAGCCAGGGAACACCTATTAACAATCAGGTACAAAAATTTACACAGGACCATGAAATGTAATGCTTCTATAATGAAACTTTTTCGGTAATGGCTCTGATTCTTGTTATGCAAAAAATTGTTTGTCATAAGGAGTGATACAGCCTCTTAAACACGGCACTGGGGCCCATGGCGTCGTCGCTGTACACGTGTTTCTAATATTTTTCGCTTGCGGATTTGCCTCAATTTTGGCAGAACTTGACGTTGGGCCGTTGCCCAATCTGTGACATCCTCTTGTTCCACCGCTCGCATTGAACTACCCTTCGCAACTGAGGCAGGCGCTCCACTTGCACTGTGCCGTATGCACGCGACTGCCCGTGGTGCAGCCTGTTTGCTGTGGTGCATCACAGCGACACCATGCGGCCAGTCCACGAACTTATTGACCGTTGCCGTGGTGCGTGGCTGCCTACACTCCGGGTGCCAGTATGACGAATGGACAGAGAACTGCTTCTTTTAATACTTCGCCAGCAGTACTGTATATACAGTATACCAGTCAGCGTAGTCGCAGGCGACATTTTTATAACATTTCGGAATTGTTGAATCAACAGTGAACCAGACAGAGGCCTACATGACTGAGACTCGCGGGCAGGGCCGTTTTATGGGCATGTGAGGCCCTCTTTACAGCTACAGTTTAGAAATTGTAGTTCTAAACCATGACACATTCATACGAAAGTTAATTGTCTTTACTAGGGGTTAATTATTTAGTTTCAATATTTTCATATTTTATTCTGTTATGTTTGTTTTTGCGAATGCGTTTGTTACTAAACTAGCTTACTACAAGTGAAAAATAAGTTACTGTTGTACTAGATGTAATAAGATGTACTTCAATTAGTAATATCTGCAGCAACCCCTCATGGTTAAATGGCAATCTTAGAAAAGTCTATTCATTGTAAATTATTTCTTTTAATCTAAAAAGTGGCACCAATGGAATGTGGAGCCCTGGGCAAATACCCTTTTACCCCCCCCCCCCCCTTCCTCTTCCTACACGCTGCCCTGCTCGTGGGCACAAATCAGGCGGCAGGCAGTCAGGCAGGTGCGAGACAAACTAGCCAGGGTGTTTGGCTAGAGAAGTAGAGTAGCAAATGGAGCGTGTTACGAGGAGGTGCTCTGCCAGTTGTCCGTCCACACTGTGGGGGTCTCCACTGCGCGACTCTCAAGGCGCGTACAAGCGTTCGTCAGTGTATTCGAAATTTCGATATAGGCCTAACCATATATCGATAATTATCAAGACTGGGGTACCCAGAGCTCACCACCTTTTCCTCTGATGTTCTGTTCGGTGGAATGATCGTGTATTCGTTCGCCTTCAGTTTCGGTGATAGACGTGTATATTTATGAAAAAGTCCTGTAGCCAACCGTATAGTGATTCCTAAGACGTGCCACCTTTTTAAGAATAAAATATTAATTTCTTGGTAGGGCATACATGTAGTGTCGATCCACCGAATCAAAATAGTCCCTGAGGAGACCAAAGCCATTTATTAGACATTGGTCGCCACCAACTGAACAAAAAAACACCGAAGTGCGGTGTTTTCTGTCTTAAAGGGTTCACGATAAAGTGAGCACTTTCGAAGTCAATCTCTTGAAAATTTCACTGCCCCAATCGGCATATTTTAACGGGGTATTGAGTGGTATACCGCCAGTGAAGTTGGTAACGGAGTGAAAGTAGTTCCATGTCTTAACGTCGAATTTTTAGTAAACATTTGTGAATGCTGAGATTATTTCTTTAGTTTCCTATTTTTAATCCACATTAATGTAATAAGCTAATTTATAAAATATTTATTTTTCTAATTATTCTACAGTTGGTCGACCGGCGCATGAATAAAGTGATGAGGCCCATTGTAATGTTAATATTACATTAGGTGGAAGAATACAATGTGCCTACACGTAGATAAGCAGGGCTTTCAAAAGTGCTCAGTTTATCGTGAACAGCCCGTACTCGTAGTGGATGTACTAGATTTTTTCCTTCAACTATTCATACACAAATAAGTCGACTTGATTTTTGGTAAAGTAGTGATGAAGTGAACAATTTACAGTATAGCGTAGATGTGTTGATTTAAAGTGCGAAGGAAACTAAATACGATAAAAAAATTTTGAGATATTAAAGTAAGTTACACTTGTCCTGCAATCCTTTTGGCTCAAAGCGGCAAGTACTCGATACGAAATAAAATATAGCTACATGCAGTATGTAGTACAGATCTAAACATCAGGTTTGCTAAGCACCCGAAACGTACACGACGGCGTATGCACACCATCGTAGGAATAACCACTTCCTTTTTCATCCGTACTATAACGCACGGGCCCTTCCCCAGTGTCAGGCTGACATGTAAAGACGTTTCTGGGCTAGGGCCGACGGCACTATAAATACACCTGCAGCTGGAGAATTGGTAGTTTTGTGATAGCTATCTGGCTGAAGTGCGGTTATCAGGATAAGAGTGGTGCAGCGAAAGACATCAACGGAGAGGACGGTAGACGTGTGTGGGGCGAGTAGAATGCTGCTATTCATGGGGGCGTTCGGAGCGCTCTAGAATATTCCGGACTTGTGGAATCTGGATTAATTAAGGCGGGACTCTATGAATATAGGGTACGGACTTATTGTAAATATTGTAACTGTCAAATGTGAGCACATAATCTATAATTCATTCTATTGGCTTTGATATATTGTTTATTGGGAGTAATTTTAGTAGTAGGCTATTCACGGTAAAGCGAGCACTTTCGAAAGCCCTCTCATATGGAATAATACTCAATAAATATATATTTATTTTAGCTTTAGACGTTAACTTCCGAATGTGGTGGAATATAAACACTGTGCTGATTACTTAATGGCATTATTTATTTAAAAAGGTGGTTAAAGGATAAAAAATGGCTGAAAGAAAAAAGTAAGTACGGCCTCAATAGTTCTCACTTTATCATGAAAATCGCATATTTGACTATTTATTTGTGAGAGGTCATGAACGATTATGTAAATATTAATTGTAAATAACAAGTGATAGCTATTTGTCGCGAGATATTAAGTTGAGTTATTTTTTTGTAAAGTTTATTAAATAAATAATTATAAACTAATTAATTTAATTAAATCGCCATTCTTCTAATGCCTCACGGCTTCGTTCTCGAAGTGACGATAGCTCGTGCGCGTGTGGGCTCTTGAGCAAGTCCTCGCAGCCGTGTGACGACACGGAGCCATAATAGTTGTGGCTGGGACAAGCGTGGTTTGTTATGCCGCTCCTCCTGTCTCACAGTGTTCAGTAGGTCTAGGCTTGCATTCCCTTACATTACGAATGCTACTATAGGCTGTTTACGATCAAATGAGCACTTTTGAAAGCCTGCTTATCATCTACTTGTATGCATGTTGTGTATTCCTCCGCCTTATGTAAAATGAACATTGACATGGGCTTAATCACTTTATTCATGCGTCGGTCAAGCGAAACTGTGAAATTATCAAGAAATTAAATACTTTACAAATCTGCTTATTTTTACTCGTCGATGCATAAAAAAAAAAACAGAAAGCTGAAGAAATAATTTTTAAGTTATCACAAATGGTTAACTAACACTTTTTATCAGACATTAAAATGTAGAACTACTATCCATACATTGTTACCAACCTTACTGGGCGAATGTCACTCAGTGCGGCCATTAAAATATATGCAGGCAGGGGCAGTGGATTTTTTCTAAGGTTCATTTCTAAAGTGCTCACTTTGTGAACTTCTTCAATATTAACTTAATTCCGTACTATCCGATTGTGTTGGATTGGAAATGGCTTATTAATGTCCCTCGGTGTTATGCCAGAAGGTTTATCAGGGGATGGCTTACAAATTAACTTAAGACCTAACTTAAGCTATCATGCCTTGCCTAGGATTCGAACCCAGAGCCTCCCATACCGCAGACAGGCGCGGCGGCGTAATAACACTGTACCACGGGAGGTCGATCCGTACCATCCGAGATAGCATATCATCTTACGGCAAGATTGCCTCTTGTGCTGAATTTGCCTTTTCAAATTGAACTTGTATCATGTGCGATTCAAGCTTGATTCAAGTCTAATTTTTCACGACTGGCACATAATATGTACTTGCTAATGGCAAGTTTGCAGTTGGCTTAAATTATACGTGCTGCTTGCCAAGGCAAGCTTGCAAGTGTAATTAATAAAGTTTGCGACAAGCTTGGCACATGGTAACTATCTTGATTCAAACTTTATTAAAGCTAGCTGGTTTGCACAACAAGCATGTTGCAAGCTTACATAGGTTTGTCATAACAAGCTTGGTTCAAGCTAGAATCAAGCTGATTGTGATATCAGGGGCTTATGTAAACACCAATAATATATTCTGTGTAAATTAAAATCACTGACGTTTCTACTGCGGCAACTACCATTGCTACTACTGAACGCAATAAAACTATTACAAATATGTACATTTTTTCAGCAATGTGTGTAAAACCGGACACACTAATTTCAATAGACATGACATTGTTAATAGACGGGAAGACCAAAGACTACTTTTCCCTAACTCGCTTCTAGTATTGCTCTTAGTGCTTCAGTTTTTTTGTTGGAATACAAGCAGTTAGACTACAAGCTGTTCACGATAAAATAACCACTTTTGAAAGCCGTGCTTAAGATCTACTAGTATGCACGTTGTGTATTCCCCCGCCTTATGTAAAATGAACATTAACCATGGCCCTCATCACTTTATTCATGTGTCGATCAGGCGAAACTGTGAAATTATCTAAAAAGAAAGTATTTTACAAATTTGGTAATTTTTGTATTTCGATGCATTAAAAAACAAAGCGAAAGGAATAATTTAGGTTATCACAAACGGTTACCTAACGCTTTTTATTCGGCGTTAAGATATGGAACTACTTTCAATCTATCGTCACCAATTTTACTGGGCGCATGTCACTCAGTGCGCCCGTTAAAATATATGAATTTAGGAGCAGTGAAATTTTTCTAAGGTTGATTTCAAAAGTGCTCACTTTATCGTGAACAGCCTTTAAGGATTCCCTTTCCAAATGTAGTCTTCAGAAGCGTCCGGTTAGTTGTGCTCCGGTGCCGGAGTCAAAGCGGCAAACCTGGAACGAACCTCGGCTCTAGGTTGCCTTGTACAGCGTGACCTTGAGGAATGGACGCGCGAAACAGTGTCATCAGTTTGGCAAGCCCTGACGCGCCGGTTGTGGGCACGTGCAAGCGATCGCCGCGCCGTGCAAAGTAAACCAGTGGGCGAGTATGTTAGTACGTGCGACACGCAGCACGTAGTCTATGACTGGCAGCCAGTGTGGCACAACATGCTGGTATCCTCTGGATAAATACATACTGTATGTGGATCAGGGACAAGGTACTGCCTTCCGTTAACTGTGCGGGTTGTCTGGTAGCCGATCGGCTCTCCCGTCTGCAGATCGCACTAGGGGCGCCACACACTTCATGGGGTGCGTGTCGGGGGTTTAGTAGTAAAATAAAAATGGAGGTCCTGTTAAAGGCGCGACTTGGAAACAGTGCGTGAGTAAATATAAACAGGATTGATTTAAAATATAAAATTGGGAAAACGCGGTTTTTGCAGCACCAGAGGCCACGAAAATTTATAGAGGCCACGAAAATTTATAGAGGCCACGAAAATTTATAGAAAAACCATAACCAAAAGATGTTCCCACGCCCCTTGCCATCTCCCCAGAGTGAATAATTACTGTAATAATAGTATGTGAATCGTGGGCGAGACACATGCGCTAAGATGGAAGTAGTAGTAATTTGGGTGACGGCATTTTTTTTTGGAAGGGAGCAGTCAGTAGGTTGCATTTGACTCCAAAACGTGTCATAGAGCGAAACCCTGCCCTCCATAAACTAATGGAAATGCTGGCAGAGAAAACAGGAATACCCAGGGAAAACCAATGTCGATCGACAACCCCCGCCACTAACTACATAAGGAAATTTTACTCGGATCATCTCAGGGGATTAAAGACTGATCGTATCACAAGTCGGTCCTGAAGCTCAGGGTAGCCCTCAGGTTGTGGAAGGGATAATGGATTGGGTGAGGGGGGGGGGGATGAGGCAGTTACTGTTGGGAAACTAGCAGAATTGGCTTGGTCCTGTACTAAGAGGTAAGGCACCGACCAGCCTTCTAAAACCCACTGGTCAGCACGTTACGGCTGGTTTGTTTACAATTGAAGATTACAGGGGCAACAAGATGAATGTCCATGTTTGTTAGTTTTGAGTAAACCGCTATCGAACCTACAAACTCCTTCACTGGAAGTGTTATTTCCGAGACCTGTAATTTCGGACTCTCGTCTTCTTTAAGCATTATGCTTTGGTATGCAAACAGTACGGACATTTCTAGATCAGATGACACAGTAGTCAAATTTTTGTAAAAAAAAAAAAAAAAAAAAAATAGACAATCTTTCTTTTTCCCCTGTACTCTTCAATTGTAAACTCCGCTCGGGATATCTTGAGTGCTGCCGCAATGCTATGAAAGGCAGTAGATGAGTGGCAATAGATGTTACGTGCTAGTTACAATACTATTCAAGTAGTAGGAAATTGTTCCTTCACCACCACCACCTGGTGTTTCGGCGCAGTGCCACGGTGGCCATATTGGTTTCCTTTTTTTTTTTTTTTTTTTCCTCAATTTCCCGAATTTCCATTAAAATCGGCAAAATTTCCCGCAAAAAATGTACTTTGAGCAATTGCCAGCAGCATTGAGCAACCTGAAGGAATCTGGTGGAAATTGTGCAAATGCCAGCCGGATCGTGCAATAATTTACACACACTTCACACTCTGTCATTCCATGCCAGCATCACCCATATTGTCTGAAGAATGTTAAGAGTTAATTGTCCCATCATGCAACTTCATGCTCAGCCATGTTACAAGTATATCTTAGATTACCTATGCCAAGTACGATATACCAAGAACACCAATACCAGTCACATACATGCTAATTGTACACCTACTAATCGCACGTATGATAATCGTGCATACATCAATCATCCCGCCATCTTGCCTTTGACCCTAGCCATATTATATTCTAGCCCATACCGACTCTTTTATCTCTTGGTTTTATCGTACTGGTCTCCTTTTTTCTCTTACCTTCTAGCATTCCTTGTCTCCCACCACTATAATCTCTCTTGCTTTTTATGCCCTCTATATTTAATTCCCGCACCTGCCACCAAATTTCTACTGTAGGTGGCTATCTTTAAGTCTCGCACCCGCCACCAGTGTGTGCTAAGTTTTACAGTTTTTATCTAAGAGCACTGGTATCGATGCGGACATTTTGTGTGTTGGTAATCATTTCGCCTGCAGGAGCATGTTAGAACTAAACTCCCCTATGCTATCAGTGGTCACTAGGAATGCCAGAATTTTTTTTAGTTGGTTATTTTGGAGCTTAAAAAATGCCGGAGGCATGTGGGATCGTTCTGTGCACCCCTCGGGTCTCCAGTCGAACATTTTGATCATAATATTACTGAGACATCTAGGAAAGGAGGCTGTTTAATGTCGAATACATATAGAAAAATCTGCAGGCTCCATGCATGCATGCACACACTTGTGTATGTTTAAGTTATATATATATAATTAAAGCACTTGTATTATGCCTATTCTGGTCCATGTGAGTGCAGGAAACCAATTAAAACTACATTAGCATAAAATATACAGCAATACACACTCACACCCACTATTGCACTTCGATACACGTGTGTGGCGATCATGGATGCACACAATTGTATATCTTAAACTTCTCCGTGAATTCAGCATGACATGGATTAGAGGCTAGAGTAGCATGTGTGCATGTCAAGTATGCCTTACACCTACCTGTAAGCATAGTTGACTGTAATTTCCGAACTGTTTAAGATACAGCCTTCAAATTTACAACACATCACGCCATGCGACGAAAAGAACCACAGAACAATTATGCCCTAAACCCCACTATAAGATAGTTGGGCTGTATTTTTCCAAATTGTTTAAGATATTGTAAGTTCATAACATAGGAATCACACCTGATGGTGAATAGGGTGGGGTAGTGGCAATTAGAACTTAAGCCCTCTTATAAGCATAGTCGGCTGTCAATTTCAAATCGTTAAAGATATAATCAGCAAATTCATACTGTAGAAATCACCCCTGGTGATATAAGGACCACAGGGTCATGTACGCCTTAAGCCCTCTTACAAGCATAGTTGACCATTTCCTATCCGCCGATGCTATAGCCACTAAATTCATATCACATGCATCGCTCCCGACATCGGATTTATGGCAGGGTTCATTACGCCATAACCTTTCTTATACGCATATTTGAAAACTATTTCCCATCTAATGAAGCCAGTCATCAAATTTAAAGCAAATGCTTTGATACTAACGTAACAGGGCAGCAGGTTCAATTATGCATTAACCCCACTTATAAACATAGCTGCATGTCATTTCCTATCTGGGAAAGCCATGGCCGTCAAATTAATATTACAGGTATCATTCCTGAATGCAGTCAATGCGATAAAGTTAATTAGGGCCCTAAGCCCTGTTATAAACATAGTAGGATGTCATTTGTCAACTATTTAAGTTCGACTAATGAGCAACAGTCAGCCATACATGCAAGGAAAATACAGGTATAAAATTGTGTTGCAAGCATGTTGTAGTAGTTCGTAGTTAATTAGGCATGTAGGAATGTATGGGGTCTGAAATAGTGCACATTATCTGTACCATGTGCACTCAATTGCCCACCACCATGCTGGTAGTCTGGTATCGCAGGTGTTGTACATATAAAATGCAGTAGCATGAGTAACGTGCAACAACCATCCATACACACATTAAGGCATACACAATCGAGGTGCGAGCAAGATGTAGTCATGGAGGTTACAGCATATTTAATACATATCAATACACAGTCAGCCTGACATGAAAGCCAGCTGCCAGAGGCCTAGATAGCATTGGTAATCCTTAATGGTATGAAACTATCACGTACATGAAAAATTTGTCAAGTTACTATAAAAAAAATCCTGTTGGATCTGCATACCGTAATAGCAGTACCAACGTTACCAGTGCACCAAGAACTTTGTTTAAAAGCTGGAATGGTCGAGGATATGAAAAGAGCATAAGTTCACAAGGACCAACCTCAAAAAATCTACAATGTGCCAAGTACGATACACATTATGCGACTTGTAAAGACGTTATTCCTTTGCTTGCTACGAAACAACATACATTTAAACCATTAGTCGCACGTGAGATGACACTGCTATACATTGATGCAGACAGATACAAAATTAATTATAAAAGCAAATGGCTTGGTATACTAACATTCATATCTCAGTATATATACACATCCCTAATGTTTCTCCAATAACAGTAATATTTTCTCTAAAAATGTCATTCATTCTCACAAGAGGTGTCCATAATCTTCATGTGCCACTAAATTACCTGAAACTTTTCCAGAAGGGGTCTTACTATTTATGTATCTCTTTATTTAATAAATTACCATGTTTTCTATTTAAAAAACTTAGGATAATCCAAAACTATTAAAAAATAATATATAAACTCTCTTAAAGGAGCATTCATTCTATTCATTAGAAGAATTCTTTAATATGGAATTGGCCTAATTGTGCAATGCTACATTTTTGTATAGAATTGTTATCACACGTCTATTGTTTTGTTAAATTATTGTAGCCTTGTATGCTTGTATGACTATATTATATTATGTATTTATGTTTGTAAATTTACGAATATTTTATTTGTGTTTATATGTGTGTTTGTTCACTTAGTTATTTTTTTACTGCATGCTACTATTTGTACACCTTTGTTGATGTGCTCTACGTCCTTGACCCATTAAGGGTCTGAGTTAGGGTTTTAATAGAGATAAATAAATTTACCACCCAATATATATTGCTCTAGCTTCGAGCACTGTACGTTATGTTAGGCAAAAATATTTCCTTGATGAAGTGCTGAAACACTGTTGTACAGTGATGCAAACAAAAATAAAAATAAAATTCAAAAAGGAAAATTATTATATTCACTTGCCAACCTATTACACATGCATCTAGTACTGTATGCTGCATTATTCGATGCTAGATAAGACCGGCCGTCCTGGTTAGAATATTACAATAGCAAACGACTTCCTTACAAACCGATTGAAACGAAACTCAAATTCAGAGTACAGCCAATATACAAATTGCTAGTAGCAGAATATGTCCGACCCGACAGACATTGTGCTATCAACTACCATCTTGAGAATCTATAAAGCAGCCCAGGTGGTCAGCCGGCAGCGTGAGCATCATGCAGGTCTCTGCAAGTCGAAGGGATGATGCATTATGCTAGTCGAGAGAGACGCGATAGGCTCCAGGGTGACATACCAGCCGATTAATGCATGCACTTCACTTTACGAGAGAAATTCAGTTATACATTATAAGGTAACAAATTATTTCGTTTAAAACATTGTATAGTATACTTATTTGAATACATGACATTTATAGTGCTAGAACTGTAAGCACATTATGAAGCAAATTAGCCATGAATCACTCGCCACTTTTTATTAATATAGAAATATCATTAAGTGTACGAACTTTGGATTGACGAGTAAAGAGGCATTGCAACACACATTTAAACTTTATGTACTCTGATTTTATAAGGCCCAAAACATGAAGAAAAGAGGTTTACTTTAACTAAAAAAAAGCAGGTGGCTGTTTCATACACAGAAGACCTGGAGACCACAAGTGCATCTCGTAGCTATCGTTGTGAACTCAACAGAAGCACAGGCCACAATGACAATCCTACCTTTCCGTGCATGGTATACTTGACCAATTAAAAAAGCAACTCGGCACTTACAATTATTGTAATTACACCACCATTGATAAAATCTTAAGGTAAACTTCAGAATTATAAGCATACTTACTTTTTACACACGCTATTGAAATTTTATAGGAAATATCTTGTGTACTGTAACTGCACTGAAGACAGTGTACCATCCTAGAGAATAAGGTATTGCAGGTTCAATCCCCTAGAGTACAGCCATTTCACAGGAAAAAAAATACAACATGATACACAATTTAAACTTGTGTGTTATATCTATGCATGTAAGTATCAAACATCATGCGACAATAGTAATACACATTTTGTACATGGCCATATTTTGTGTGTGTTCATTTCAAATACTTGCAGCCTACCAGCCATTTATAAATATGTAACAACACAGGTCACACTGACGACCCGAAATGGTCAAAACAAACTGACGTGTAGTGCTAATGGTGTACAATCATATCAAAACAGTTCTCACTTCGTCGTCGAGCATATTTGAAAGCATATCGTCAAGACTACATTCATTTACCATGATAATGAATGCAGTTACAATAAGAAGACTGGATAATGGTTGGACTTGCCATCTGTAACACTGACTGCATCACCAACAGCAAGGGACTCTACTTTCATGTCGTAGTGATGTAAGGAGCGAATCTAGCCATTGCATGTTCAGCATTGCATACACTAAGACAACTGCGATGTGGTGTTCGCCCTCAGTGATAGTCTGAATATGCATAGCAATAAGTGCAAACACAATGTTTGTGGTTCATCGGGAAGTGAGTGGAAGAATTGTAGCAAGACATTTACTAGCAGCTCTAGTGCTGAGCATCATGGAGATAGTAACTGTCCTTTCATCATCGACTACAAAATTCACCACTACAATAACTGCGGCATAATGTTTACCTGAAGTGATAGCTTCAAGTGACAAAGGAAGAAGGGTAGAGACAATGTTTATTGTTCATAAGGAAGTAAGTGCAAATATTGAGGCAATAAGATATACCGAGCATGTATGTGTATTTAGTTAAAATCATTATAACCTCACAGCTTACAATAAAATTGATCTCCAACCGATATTTGTACATGCCCATACTCCATGTAGGTTCATCACAAATACTTGCCTACCAGTATGTATGAAAACCTAACAGTGTACATTATTAGACAGTAGGAATTTAAAAAAATAGAGAAAAATGACCAGAAGGACTATGATAAAACCAAGGGATAGAATGGACATGGTCAGGAATACAAGATGGCGGATGACTAAGGCAAGAGGAGGGGGGATTGACGTATGCACGATTAGCATGAGAGTGATTAGTATATGTAAAATTATATTGTGGGGTTGGTATTGGTGTTCTTGGGATTCTCGTACTTGGCATAGGTCGTAGAAGATATACTTGTAACAAGGTTAAGCGTGAAGTTGCATGATGGAGCATTGAACTCGATCATTCTTCAGACAAGATGGATGGTGCTGGCATAGAATGACAGAAGGTTAAATTCTTATAAATGATTGCACATTCCGGCTGGCATTAGTAAAATTTCCGCCGGATTCCTGCGGATTGAGCAAATGCCAGCTGCATTGTGCAACACACACTTTTTGCAGGAAATTTTTCTGGTTATGGGAGGGGAGGGAAATTCTGAAGATCTTCAGAATTTTGAGGGAAAAATGGAAATTGAGGGGAGAAAGGGGAAACCAAGATAAACGTTATGCCATCGCGTTACTGCGCCAGGACACCAGGTGGCGGTGAAGGAACCATTTCCTACTACTTATGCACGATTTTAAATCGTGTATATCAAGCTCGCCAGTTTTGTTCTCATCGCTGTCCTTGATTAAAGATATTTCCAACAGTCTTCAACAACTCATTTTTTTGTACCAGTTACATTTTACTTAATTACTATGGAGATTTTTCTGTATCTTTACAGAGTGATCTTTAAAGCACACATCGGAAAAATTTGGAATATAATTAAATTTTATGAACAATTTGACAGAAATGTACATAGTTCACGATAGGTTAATTTAGATTGGGTACTATTGTTATTATAAAACATCAATATTTATTAGTTTGGCAGGAAATGGTAAACTTGTTTACAAGTAACAGGTTTTCTACTGGTAACGTAAAATTAGCATAAAGAAAGTGATTTTCAAATTATGCACTGTCGCCTCAAATAGGGGGCTCCAAAAAAAGGGCTTTGCCCCAAAATCTGGGGCCTCAAAAATAGCTTTGCCCCAACCCCTTCCAAAGCCCCATAGGTGACTCTACAAAGGCTTAGGCGATATTAAATCAAAACACGGGGATGGCCAATATTTGAATGTTGGCTAAGTTGTTTGGAAAACAGTCTTCCCGATGAGTCATCTGAATAGTTCATAGTTAACGCTTATCGTAATGTATTACATTTGAAATTCGAAGCTACACAGGCGGAATGTCGGTTTGTTTAGCGGAAGAACTATACTGAAATGCTGTCACACTCTCTTCGGTAAGTGGAAAGGAAACGCAGACGGAAACGCAGACAAGAGGGCCTTGTTTTGAACACGTTCACGCCGAACCGGCGCTAACGTGTTGTTGTGAAACACTCCGCACGCAACGTACGCCACATCACGCCACGTTAATTAACGGAAAGTATGCATGCGTGTACGTTTTCGTAATTCGCTGGTGACCCCCCCCCCCCCCCTCAGTGGTAAAGGCTGTTCGCGATAAAGTGAGCACTTTTGAAATCAACCCTAGAGAAAGGTCACTGTCCCTACCTGGCATATTTTAACTGGTGCACTGAGTGACATGCGCCTAGTAAAGTTGGTGACAATAAAGGGAAAGTAGTTCATATCTTAAAAGTCGAATAAAGTGTTAGGTAACCATTTGTGACAACTTAATTTATTATTTCCGCTTTCTGTTTTTTTATGCATCGAAGTGTAAAAATGAGCAGATTTGTAAAATATTCACGTTTATAATAATTTCACAGTTTCACTTTACCGACGCATTGATAAAGTGATGAGGCCCTTCGCAATTATAATTTCACATAAGGCAAGGCATGGGTGTTAATTTAAGTTAGTTTATAAGTTAGTTTGTAAACCGTCCCTTGATAGGCTTTCAAGGTTCAAACCGGGGAACGTTGAAAAGCCCCTTGCAATAATTCTACCATATGCAGACTAAAATTTACATTGCCATTAGCCTGATCACTTTATGCACCGGTCAAGTAAAGCTGTAAAAATTATTACAAGTAAATACATGACAAATTCGCGTATTTGTACTCTTATTTATACCCGTGCATTAAAAAACCCAGAAAGCAAAATAAATAATTTTAGTATCACAAATGTTTACCTCACTTTTAATTCAACATTTATACAGGGAACTACTTTCTCTCATTCATTACCAACTTTACAGAACGAATGCTAGTCAGCATGCCCGTTAAAATACACGTGCAGGAATGAGTAGTGACATTTTTCAATGGTTGATTTCAAAATTCTCACTTTACCGTGAACAGCCTTTATAACAGTATCTAGGTATACAGAAATATGATTTGCGAGGAGTTGCCGCCACTCACGGGGCTTATTCCTTACATTATTTGGAGCAAATTGTATCGTATTAAAGTGGGTCATATTCCCTATATTTACAGAGTAATTCGACAATCACCATACCACCCTACAGTGGAAAGGAGCTGTCAACACGCGATCAACTGATTGGGTCTTTCATTTATCCGGGACGCTGACTGGTGTGATGTATCTGCAATTTTTTCCGCTGTTGCTAGAGGATAATCCGTTAACAGTGAGACGTCGTATGGTACAGTGATGGTGCACCTCTTCACTTCCACTGCGCATTTCCCTAAGAGATGGAGATCTATCACCACTAGATTATTGTGTATGGGGATGGATGGATATTTTTTTACCGAAGGACTGCACAAACACGTGAGAAACTGCTTGCGCCTATCATGCATACAGCTACAAAATTCAAAGACAGCCGTGTGAATCTACGTACAGCACCGCGTGTGGTTCATAAGCGAGCGGCCAAATGTATGGACTAGAAGGAAACATTTTTTAACATCTTTTGTGAGCTTGTTAGAAGAGATTGTGGTCCTCAGCTGTAAACAATACGGTCTGATAATACATCACTATATTTACTTCTGAAAGAGTTATTTTATTAGTCATTCTTCGAATGTTTAGAATTGGTATATAAATATTGGGAATAGGACTCGCATTTATATAGATATATTTTTCCAAATTATGTAAGAAATATGCCCTGTGAGTGGCGGTAACTGCTCGTGAATCACTCTGTATACAGTGGCGGTAACTGCTCGTGAATCACTCTGTATACAGTGGCGGTCATAATTATTCAAATATACGGATATAAATCTTCGAATGTAAAGTATTTCTTATAAAAGCAGAATGGTGTATTATTTCATAATTCTATAGATGCGTCAACATATATTTAAAACAAACTCACTGTAAAAGCGTGATAAGAACATATGTGTATGTCAGAAATATATATACTTTGAAGGATGTGCTCTATTCTACGAGACAAGTATTCAAATACACTCTGTGATACAGTCGTAGAACACAGTAAACAATGGCAATGTTGACCTGTGTACCCTCGGAACACCTCATTCCTGTCTTTCCATTCAGTACACACAACTTCAGCTGCGTATGGTCACAGACAAAATGGAGCGCAAATAAAAAGACTACTCCAGAGGAGAGAAAAATTTCTTAAACATGTATAAACAGAATAAAACGTGAAGAGACTCCGTAGAAGCTGTACAGAGAAATCCGACCACTGTGTGGTTTGTCACCCAATGCTATAAAACGAGAAAATGCCCTCGTCAATCAACTAAGGAATGGTGCACCGCCAGAAATTACTTCTAGTGATAGATGACAAGTGGTTAAAATGGCAAGGTAAAATCCTAGAATAACGGCAACACATTACACACCTGGAAAAAAATCTTGGGGAAGCGGTTCATTTGAGAACAGTTTGTATGTCCTTAGCAGTACGGGTACAATTCCAGAACTCATACAGGGAAGAAAGCTGTACAAGTAAAGTAAAAAAGATAAAGCGTTTAGAATTATCAAATGAGTATACAACGAAGAGCAAAGAGTTTTGGGATCGTGTGTTACGAGATAAAGGCAAATTCAAAGTATCCCGAAGCGATGGTCGATTGAAAGTGTAGACACAGAATACTGAGTGGGATCTCCAAAATATGGAAGCTACGGTCGAACATGGGGGTGGCAGCATAATGGTATGGAGATGTATGGCGTCAAGTGGCGTGGGTGGGCTTTCTTTCATTGATAGCATGAGACAGTGTGTTTATACGTTCTTTTAATATATTCTTGTAAAGAGAAGCTCTGAAAAATTACATATCAATAATTATTTTCAACAGAATAACGATCCTAGCATACCTCAGACGTTGCTAGGTTGTGGATCATGTACAACTCACCCCACACACCGGAAAACACCGCCTTATCACCCGACATGGACCCCATAGAGAACTTTTGGCAAGAACTGGAAGATAGGATCACGAAACGCATCACAATCAAAACAAGACTGAAGGAGATTAGCCTGCAAGAATGGCATAAACTTGATTCCTATTTAACTAGAAAGCACGTACATTCACTTCTGAAGCTGTCGGCAGCAGTTATTCACAAGAAAGGCATGATAACCATGTACAAGTGTTGGTTTTTGTGTATTTAAATATACTTATATCAAATTGTTGGAAATACATCATTTCAGTTTTTATTACGAAAATGTGTGGTTTTTTCATTTACGCAAATACATTTACAATTAGACATGAACTAAAGGTTGGGTACAAATATGGAGGACGTTGATTTATTTTTTGTAATTACACGTCCACTTTATTACCATCTCTGTATTTGCGAGCCTTCTTAGTATTTAGGACGGTCACCTACCGGGGCCGTCAAACGTGCAGGGCTTCATTAAAAAGGGTTTAATACATTTTAATGCGCCCTTCATAGGAATAATATTTAAACACATTTTTACACGTGTATAAAATTCACTTCTTCATTTATCTAAAATGTTTATTTTCTGTTCATTCTAAAGTGACAAGGACGGGTCTTTCCACAACCGCAAGAAAAACCCGGTGATAGTACAATGATTTGCAAAACTCCATCTTTATTACCGCGCCATAAAAAGATAGCGGCGCGCTGCTGACTGCGCTGACAGAAAGATAACACGCGGTGCTTTGCCTAACCCACGACTTAGTCTTAAATCTCCCGCTGTTCAACCCTCGAATACTCAAAATGCCTCCAGCCAGGCAGCAACTTTGTGGATTAACTTTCAGAAGTCTTCATAGAACTTAAACACAATGATTTTTAAGCAGATATGAAATGTATGGGCATGAGTAGTAGGGGCGTGCTGGTTCTACTTCACTTTTGATTGATTGAAAGGGTTAAATTGATATCAAATGGTTAATCAAATTGATTGAAAGGGTTAATCAAATTGGAGTTAAATTGATAGAAAGGGTTGGGTGGATGACTATAAAAAGTTGGATGGATGGAAAGGGTTAATTTTTAATAAGATTTTTTTGTGTTTTGTGCAAGAGTGTACTAAGGACCATTTTTCTTTCTTTCTGTATTGGGGGAGAAGCTGTAGTACGCCCTCGCCCTTGGAGCTCTGGAACTCGATGAGGTGTGGCGTGTTGGGGATAGTTTTTATGTGGTGAGTTTTGTGCAAGAGTGGCTTAAGTGCAAATTTTTGGGTTGGTTAGTGGTGATATTGCTCGTAGACGGTGGTGATAGATAGGCGACTTTGAAAGATATGATTCCAAATGAGTAGCAGCGTTCCAAAAGAGAAAAAAAAATGTATTTCAGAGTGCTTAAGAGTTCTATCTATGAATAAATTACACGAAGAACTCGTCGAATCGCAAATTTCAAACGAACACAAATACGTGAATAACATGTTGTCCTCTAGTGCTAACTCAAAAAACGGTAACAATTACGACTCTCCAGGTGTCCTAAAATGAATTAATGAATGAAGCAAAAAGTCTATCAATTAAACTGCTGTCTTCCTAAACACAAGATATATGAAACATGTTACACTACTTGATGCCTCTCGCACATACCTGACAATATTTTTTTTAACAAATCCGTCTGCCTGTAAGACTGGTGAAGAACTTTGGAATCCACATGTTAATGGAAATTAATTTATTAACATCTGTAAAAAAGAAAACTTTTAATATACGTCCATTCGTTCGGGAGGTCGCTGCAGCACTGACTTGGATATAGCACTTGTGTCAACTAACAAGCTGTGTTGAGAGCAAACATAACCTGCGTCGGCCTAAGTTTGATTTTAGAGTGAGGTGAAAAACTCGCAAATTTTAATGAAAATACAAAACGAATGTTTCCATTAAAGGGCTAGCAAACACAAGTACATGAAAATGACTACGCATAATGAAATCGCACCAGGTTCTCCCTCAAAACACATCCGTCCACCTCAGAGGCTGGTGAATGAATGAGTCGAGCTTATGTCGAGAGCATGACTATGCGTGGAGTGTGGCCGAGTTGAAATTTACGACTGACCGAACCTATTTCCCTACCAAGTTACTATTGACTTGATAACACTGCATACTAAAAGACAACGAAACTATATATTTTTTAAAACTTACCTAGATTTTTAATGCAGGTGTCACTATTGCAAGAATAATTCACTTTTAACAAAAAATTTTTCCGTCGAAGCATAGGGACACATGGATAACAATTCCGTAAAGCACATTCCCTCATCACTTCTTAAAAATGTACTATATTTTATTTTAAATTCACGAACTTCCTCTAAGAAAAATTATTTTTAATAATGGATGTACTACAAATTTTTCTGTTAAGTCTGTGTAATTTATGGTACTAGTTAGTGAAACAGTAGTTGAAAATGCTACAAAGTTTCATCGACCGAACTCAGAAATAAGGTTTACATGAAAATTATTTTTCCCGATAAACTAACAAAACTTATAAAAAAATTTTTATATTAAAACAAGAATTGCTTAATGAGAATCGTGGCTAGCGCTCTCCGAAACCCGCTGGCCAACAACACAAATTGGGGACCTTGCTACCCCTTGGTCATGTCACGAAGCTTTACGTGCCTGGTGAAGTTGAGAACTGGTGTATGTCTATTCAAGACAAGTGTTGGTGTGAAACTAAAATGGTGCAACCCCTTGAACTCGTGTCGGTGCTGCCCCCCCCACCCCTCCTCCCAAAAGAGTGCATTTTCGCCCGAAAATAGTTTCTATCCGAGGCCATGCACCCCCTCCACCCACTACCACCGAAGTGTCGACCGGTTTGCAAAACCCCCTCCCTCCACCCTCGAATTTGAACTGACCTTGCCTAGCTGACTGCCCCTCTCCCCTCCACACTACAAACTTTTACTCTCGCTTGGAGAATGGAGCATCGTTAAAAAAATGTTTCTCCAATGAAAGAGCCTGTCTTATTTGCAGCTAAATAAAATTTCACAAGTCCTGCCGATTAAATTATTTCCCTGAAGTTGAATCTTGCGCAAAATCTTAATGCCCAGATAAAATTCCAACAAATTTGATATCTTATTCCAAGAAATGAATTTTTTATTCAATAAACTTTATCCCATTTTCAAGCAAACTTGGTACAGTTTTTCCAGAAACTAAGTATATTTTCGTACAAGAGAGATTTTCACATGCAAAATTTTAAACATGGAAAGTACACCATTTTTCAAACAAGTAGGATTCTATTTGCCTTAGTTTAAACTATTATGGTGGAAGACACGACACATGCATACATATTCAAACTTTCAATCTGTTTTTAAATATATGTGTACAGCAGAGAAAAATATACATATTTAATGTGTAGACTTGTCTACTACACCAAAATTTACTTATAACCAAATTCCAATTCAAAAGCTTCCCAGAATATATTGTTAGATACACCATCTAGCATAAAATTTGTATATTTGAACTTATTTACAAATCGATTTCCCTAGAAAACAAATTTCGATGTAACATTAATGAAATTACATGAATGAAGGTTGAAATGACTTCTATTGGAGCTGGAATATGTCAATTTATGCTATATTTCAATACATTTAACAAAAATTTAAAGTAAAACGACGACCATTTTGTAATTGTATACCCTGTCTTTTAGGACAATACATTCAGACTATCAACAAATTATTTATATCTTAGAGATACCCGAAACAAATAATTTTTATTCCATACAACTTAGGGAATCGACATAACGAATTATCAGACTAAATTTACTGGGCAAAACGAAATTCGTACTGCATACACATGTTTAAAACAGAACACCATTAAGATAACAGCTCAAAATAGTTTACTCGACAGACTACCCTCAGATTAACACAATCATTTAGTAAACAGTCTTTAAGCATTCGATACAAAATTCTCCCAAACCCATCTCTCCCTTCTACATTCCCGAAATTAAATTATTATTCATTTTAATTGAATACCAAGTAAAGATGAATTCTGTCTAACATACGTAGATTTAATCACATGGTGAATTAGTACACATACTTCTGCAGTTAACATACAAATATTAGAAGGGAAGACATTTTATCATTAATGAAACCTGATACTGTTTAAAACAGTACATCCTTACAGAAACATGTTGTTATTCTGACATTGTGAGGTATAAATCTACTTGGAAGTAAACTCTCTCCTCGCACCAAAGATTATTCATTTGATGTACATTATTGATAAGAATGGAGATATCACCGAGTAAACTACACTGCAAATACTGTGAGAAAACTTTCACTTTTGCCTAAAATGTTTGTAGGCATGAGAGGAGCGAATGTTTGACGAATTCATCTCGTACAATTCTTAACTGCAAATACTGTTTTCGCCAGTTCGCGCGAACGTATAACTTGAGTCCTGTCAAGATAAAAAAAAAAAATAATAATGCCACTCTTGCACAAAACTCACCACATACATAACCTGTCCTCAACACACAAAAAAGAAAGACAATTGGCCCTTAGTACACTCTTGCATCAAAAATACAAAAATCTGATTAAAAATTAACAATTTCATTTAACCCTTGCAATCATCTTAACCCTTGCAATGCATTTAACCTTTTCAATCAATCCAAAGTGACGCCCCTACTACTGACATGTGAAATTATAGAAACTTCTCTAGAGACATTGTTGGGACGAATACGGTTAATGAGACGATCCCGCAACATGCCCCGGCAGTGCCCTTGCGTGCTTGATATTCACGTACATAAAAACTGTCGGTAATACTCGTGCCACTTTCTATGTTTTCGGTTAGGCTGCTGATAATGAAACTACAACGTAGGCGTGTTAAAAGGGTCGTTACTTCTTTTGTCACGCGAGGCTTGTCCAACTTGCACACACTAAGATTAGTTTGCCTCATTGCAAGGCGCATTGCCAACCTTTGCAAGATTCCTACCGCTGCAACTACATAGTAAACGTAATAATTTCAACCTGTAGGGAGGGAATATTTAGTTGCCATATTCTAATCTAATGACTACTGTGGTTGTTAGAAACAAATATTTTTCTCCATAAGGATCGTAAAGTCATGTTGAATATTAGACTGTTCACGGTAAAGTGAGCACTTTTGAATCTAGCCTTAGAAAATAACAGGTCATTTGCAACAGAAAGTCGTGTACACATGTAGGCTGTAAAGCCCCGTTTCAGAGTTAGTGACGGAAATGAAATAAACACAATGTGTAATTACCGAGTATCTTTATTGACATGGATATGTCGGAGGTTTCATACACACTGTTCAAAATGGACCCCACCTGACCGTAAGTAAGCTGCGACAAGCTGCACCATGACGTTCTGCCACTGAATGTCTGCAAGTTCATTTCGGAGTTGGGTGGTTGTATCACTTATCGCCCATACGAACTAATCTCGTGCGTCTGGTTTCTGTCCGCTATACGTCCTAATCTTCAGACAGCCCCACACGATAGTCCAATAGGGAGAGGTTAGGAGACCGCGGAGGCCATGGGACTGGGCCACCTCTTCCAGTCCACTTGCGCGGATACTCTGCATTCAATGATTCAATCACAGCGCTGCTAAAGTGTGTAGGTGCCCCCATCCTTCTGCAACACGTCACGTCGTATTGCTAACGGCACATCTTCCAATAAGAATGGTAAGTCGGTCCCCAGAAATTGTCCGTAGTAATGAACGTTGAGATTGCCGTGTATGAAATGTGGTCCAACGAGATGATTGTCAAGTAATCCGCACCACGCATTCACTGAAAACAGTTCTTGAAAATTTGTATTTATTGTATTTCCGTTACTGTAGCACTAAAACGGAACATCATAACCTACATGTGTGTCAAATTTTTTTTGCTAATGGCCTCTGTAACAAGTTGGTGAAGTTTCTTGGTTTCTTCTTGGAACATCCTGCATATGTATGCTACAGTACACACCAGTATGCTTGCTCTCAGTTGGTAGCGAATTAATAAAAGTAATTATTGATACTTGGTGTACTGTGAATCTAAAGTTTACATTGATAACTATAGTTACTCGCAAGAAATTGATACACGTAGTACGAGCAGATATTACATGGGAAATGAATATTCCCTCTAAATGAATATTAATGGTAACCCAGTTTATTTAATACATTACATATCCAACTTTTTGTCTATAACATACACATAATTTCTATGATTATATCTGCATAAATTGGAAAACACTAAGACAACTGCAGATTGACCGCCACAGTGAAAGTGGTACACTGCCCAATATATGCGCCCCCCCCCCCCATGATGGACTCGCACACTATGACCCACGCGTACCGTCGTTCTGTGCGTAAAGGCAAGCATTACATTCAAGTAAGTTTTCGTAGATCAGTATGGAACGTGAAAGAGGTCAGACGTCTGCGGCGGTGAGAAGGCTTGTATTTTTGCTTTACCAAAGTGGTATATCTCTGCGTGAGATCGGCAGAATTGTGAATCGCAATCATTTTATTGTGCAAATATATCGTTCTTCGCCCTTCATCTTTACAGAAGAATAGAGCGAAGAGAAGCATGGTTCCAGGAAAATATTCACTGCATCAGACGAGCGATCGATTCGACGTCCAATAAAGAAGAATCTCGCGTTAAGTGCACCAGAACTTGCCAAGGAAACAGAAGTGATCTTGGGGGAGAGTCCTTCGTAGAGAGAACTTCAGTGGTCGAGTAACGCGCAGTAAACCATACCTCAGCAAGAACAAACGTCCCAGGTTCCAGTTTGCCACAGATTACGCTGATAAATCTTTTGACTTCCAGAAAACAGGAAAATCTTCCGATGAAAATAATTGCAATATGTTTTTATCGGACGAGGTCAGTATCTGGCGTAAACCAAACACGGAGCTTGCAGAAAGAAATCTTCAACCGGCGGTGAAACACGAAGGTGGTTCCGTGGTTCTATGGTGACTTAGGGTATAGGGAATCTCCATCTCATAGAATAATGTGGATCAAGATGTGTATTTGAACATATTGAGGAAAGAACTGACACCGAGTGCAGAGGAAGTAGACTTGCGGGATTGTTTCACGTTCTACCAGGACAACGACCCGAAACATACGGCCCATAAGGTACGCATACGGTTATTCTAAAATTCCCCTCCTGTACTAGATATCCCTCCAGTCTCCTAACAAATGTCATTGAAAATTTGTGGAGTGTGTTAAAAGGAAATATCCCACATCTAACCGGAATTAGCTCAATATTTATTACCCTTAAAACAGAATGGGATAAGATTGAGCCCTCTTATGGTGAAAGGTTGGTTCGATCAAAGAACCTTGGCCGTCACACTAGGTACTAACTGTCCACACATGCCCTTCAACTACAAGAAATATACAGACTGTACCATTTTCATTGTGGTGTACTTCTTGACCCCAATGTGTAGTTTTGTGTTGTAAATTTATATATTAAGTTGTAAAGACATTTTTTGTATCTGTTTTATGATTAATGAAAATACAGTTGATTGGCAATACCCTCAATTTTCACATCCACAAGGCTTGTATGGCAATAATGAAATATAGGACAGGTGTACCACTCACCGTGAGTCACTGTAATTAAGTTAGTATTTCTTCATTTTTTGTGCACATTACACTATGCATTTGCATATTAACACAATTTTTCATCTCGAACCATTCCATGGTTTCACTTAGAAGGCGCATGACCATGTTCATCTTACGTATGACGAAAGGATGAGATGAGAACAAGAGCTTATCCTAAGCAGGGTTTTCGAAAGTGCTCATTTTACCGCGAACATCCTATAACGGCAATGCACCTGATAATAAAATTATTCTTACCTGTAGCTTAGGTATTTTTGTCGTATTTCAACTTTTTGAATATTCATAACAAGTTTTGTAAAACTGCAGTGTTGGTTCGTTGTTAGAGTAGCATTTGTGTGCTTAATTAATGACACTATGTTTGTGGTTACGAAGATTCTCCTAACGGCTTGGCAACATCATGCTAGTCGCAGGTTCTGGGATTTACTCCCGTTCCGAGAACTACTGTCCTCACACTGACTGTCAACGAAGATCACATTTGTTACACAATATGTTAAGATTTGGTCGTCGATGCCAGCACAAAAAAATGCGCAGAGACAGGTTCTGAATATACTGTAAAATATTTAATTAAATCTTTAAAAAAAAAATTTTTTTTTTCAGGAAACTGGAAAATTTACATTTTTGTAGGGTAATGCTTAATGAAACATTTCGTTCGGTTTTAATGTTTTGTGCTCAAAATAAAGTTTTGTTTTGCTAGAAAAGTGAATTCAATCAGCTTGCCCGATGTGTAAATGTGGTCGCGATTATTTTTTACCGAGTACATTCCATTAATAAGCTTGATTTAAGTGCAGCGTTTGTTGGACAGTAACACAAACTTTGAAGGCACTGATGTTTTTAGACTAATTTTTCGGGCGTGATGTAGTATGTTGACGTGGGAGTGGCGATAGAGAGAAAAAAGTGGGAAGGGGTTGGGGGAGGGGAAGGGTGACGCATGCCTCCCGTAAAAATTTTCTTTGTGGTGACGGAGAAATTGTTAGTATTGTTACCCTCCCATTTATTCTGTGGGCATTATGAATCTTGGAAAGTTAATAAATATCAACAGCACACTGTACTACCAAAAAGAAAAATGCAAAGAAAATGAGTTAACTCAACTGGCGTTACTAGACACTGCGGTTACATAAAACTATTTAATGGAATTTTAGTTTGCGAATGTGAGTAAAAAATAATGCAGTTTTGTAGGACCGTATTCATTGTAACATGTAGTTAGTTCTAAATGCAACTGAAACTTAATAGTATTTTTAACCTTTTTTGTATGGAAAACTTGCACTTTGGATGCAGTTGCCCGAAAGTGTTGCCTAGTAGGGTAATGTTTCGGGTAACCGCCTGGTTGAAGGAATTTTGCACGTCTGAGACCTGAAAGCGTGGAAGCTCTAGGGGCGACCGAGACATGTGCATCAACTCTCTCATCGCCTCTACGCGCAAAACACTGAACTGGCGTGCAGTCTTGCCGTTGATAACTTGCCTCTGAGACTTTCAGCGGAGACCCTACCATTTTATGACGTGATGATAATAATTCTTCGATGCACGTCCATATTCCTTTTTAAATGTTTTTTACTGGAATGGTCATACTGACCGTGAAAACGCCCGTTTGAGCCATTTTCACCATCACAAAAACATGCTTAAGAGAGAAATGGAGGAACTGGAAAACGTATATGGACGCGTAATTTTTCTTAAATGCTATTCGTAAGCAGACGGCACTCAGACACGTTGTACGGTTTTTTAATAAAAAGTTTTCTGCTGGAGCTCTTCACACACACGTTGGTCGGCCTACCAGGCGGCTACCTTAGGTAGGCCATAATTAGATTTGACTACACAGTAACATTGAATAAGAGTATGGTCCTTGAATTGTGGCTGCTTTTTATTGTACAGGAGATGGCCAACAGCGCATGGCCAAAGACTACCCCCCCCCCCCCCCCCCGAGTACCACCTACCGGGATCGAGCCCAGGCTGCGAGCCACACTCTGTATCGCACGATCCAATATGCTGAATATCTATAGCGTGTTCCTTCTTAACAAAGCGTTTTTTGAAATCAACCTAGGAAAGAAAAAATCCCTTACTTGGAACAATTTCAAAGAGAACCCAGACTAGAACACTTACAGTAATGTTGGCAGCGAATTGGCAAGATGAGTTTCTGTATCTTGACGTCTTAAGAAAAGCGTAATGTCAAAAACCGGTAGTAGTTTGTGTAAACATTAAAACAGAATCGTATTTGTGTTTCTAAAACATTGACGTTTCATAGAAATGTTATTTTTCACGCAAGTCTGAAGTACTGTATGTACGTACACGGGTGACATAAAGAAGACGGGCTTTGAAGGTTTAGAAGTTATTGAGGTGAACTAGCAACATATATTATAGGCTGTTATTGGTACACACTTATCGAAACAAACTTTAAAAAAAAAATAATTGCTCATATCTACACTCGTAATTTTTTAAGTTGCATGCTGGCATGCGAACTGACTCACATATAGTTCTTAACATTTTAATTTTTGCGAGTTGTTAAGTTTTATACGTTTTAAACGGTTATATTTTATATTTGTGACGATTTTTACTTTAACGTACAAATTAGGGTAAGGCATAGCTCAGATGATAAACATTATGTATGTTTCATAGTCACCAAAATAAATGAATATCAATTACATCTCGCTTACAAAGTCTTTTAGTTAATCTTTAACTCGGAGCAGCTGTAAATATACAGACTGGTTACATAGTTATAATTATTAGTATTATCAGTTAATTTCTTAATTATTCAATTAAAGCCACGCCACTCTAGTCCATAAGGAACGTAGCCACCTTAAACATGATGCCGAAGACTGATGACTTGACAGAACGGCACGCCCCCCATCTTTGGACTCCTTCCTGGTGCAGTGTCTCAATTGCAAAGACCTTGTTCGCCGTGTTTCCAGTCTTAATATTGGCCCTTGTTGAATAACAACCGGTCTTGCCTTAGACTCGTTGGAAGGTAGTTTGTTTTATTCGCTCAAGGCTTCGTCCCTATTCCTCGTGATATGTTTTGTGCTCGCAGTCGGGCTGGCAAGCCCATGTTGCTGCGCACAGCAGTGTTGTGTTTAAATGTATGGCCGTTGGGTGTAGTGCACACTACAGGTATGAATGTTCTTATTAGCAGATATTCTTCCATTCCAAAGAATGTCGTGGTTGTACTTGGATGGCGCATTCACAAAGTGACCAGACTCGTGTGAAGTAAAAGCAGATGCCGAGCTGGATTTTCAAAAGTGCTAAATTAACAGTGAACATTCTGTGGCAGTCGGGTGACATTCTGTAAATTTTGTTAAGAATGCGGGGACAGCAATATAATAACTAATAGTAAAAAAAAAAAAGTTCAGAAGTACACCGTTGGACAGGGCAACTCCCGCCGAGTGAACGACTGTTGAAGTGGGACGACCCCGAGATGCTAGTCGTTCAAGTGTGATACAATGAAACCATGTGTTCCAAATGTTGGTAGGAGGGACGGGATAACGTCGAGAAACCCACGGGCGCTCGTCAGTGATTGTCTTAATTTAAGGTTGAATGCGTGAATTTTGAATAGTTAATTTTACTCAAACCACATAATGGGAACGTCTGGTTCGTTGTCCACCACTCCTCGTTATTAAAAATAACGGACGTGCCAACAGGGTCGTAATATGAGCCTGTAACGAAACGCCAAAACGGGAACGCAGAAAAATCTGCTTACACGTGAACAAACATTGGTTCTGTTCGCTCTTGTCTGATCTGCGAGATTGGCGTAACTGGTTCCACAATACAGCGATGCGTTGCGATGCTATACGTTGAGATGCAATATATGCTGCGACGATCTATATACTTGCTGTTTCACAATTGAGCAATGATCTGTCGGCGACGGATGTCGTTTGAGATGGTGCTGCTGTCTATTTGAAGGGTGAAAATTACATTTTCAGACCTCACGGATGTAACAAAAGGCACGCTAAAAAACATTGCAACTATGTGTTAAGTAGGTAGGAATGAAACAAGGCCGTATGAACGCGTTGAGATGAAAACTAGCGAGAACGAGAGACATAAAGAAGAGTTTTCTTTCAAAAGTATAAGAAGCTTTGTCTTCTATTTTGTACATCCATGTAGCAACAAAAGAAAAAAAAAACAAATACAAAGACGGTGGCGTAAATACAATCGTCGTTTTCCAAAAAACCGTAAAGAAATAGTTTTTATTCTCCTTAAAAATTCTACGTCGCAGCTATCGCAGGCAATCGCAACGCACTCGACACCGACGCGCTGCGACGGAATCTGCTTCATCCTGATTGGCTACAGTTCATCGCAATGCAACGCATCGCTGTATTGTGGAACCAGCTAATGTGAACGAAGATATACTGTGACAATGTGTGGTAGGTTCAGGGCTGCATTGATCGCGTGTGGCGAAGGGGCAGTCACACAGGACTGATGCAGGTCCCAGCAACTTCAATAGAGAAAACTAATTCTTACCGAAGCTACCAGAAGTCAAGGTTCTACAGTCTTAAAACTTTGTCATTAAAAAAATGGTTGCATATTTATATTTTAAACCTAAAATTTACTACGTGCGCATCGCGCTAACGGTACAATAAATGATCCATAGTTTTTTTCTCTTTTGCTAATGGACACTTGCTGTGTTCCATGTACATTTTCGTGAATATTTGAATGAAACTGTAGTTTCTCTTATTCATAACTATTCTTATTCTCTTAAATATTTTAGTGGTATGAAATATCTGCGAATAAGTGATGCAAGCAATATATTTTTTCCCCAAAAACCTAGGCAGGTATTAATTTGAAGAAAAATAAATGGGATAGCGTCGTTACGCGCATTGTCCATGCCAACAAACTGTCAAAATTTGTAGTTTACTTTGTGTTCTAATGTTGGCAATACCTTAGAACCTACTTTGGTAAACGAATTAAGAATAAAACGTTCTCTCGTTATACCGTTGAGTTGCAACTATATCCTTGTATAGGCTGTTTACTGTTTGAGAACTTTCGCAATCAACATTTGTAAAACGTAACTGCTCCTATAGGCTGTACACTGTAAAGTGAGCACTTTTTCCCTTCAGCCATTTTGTATCCTTTAACCACCCTTTTTAAAATAAATAGTATCATGTAAGAAATAAACCCAGTGTGTATATTCTACCACACTCGGAAGTTAACGTCTAAGGCTAAAATAAAAAATATTGACTAGAATGTCCTCTCATTTGGAATAATAAAGTGCTAGAAGTTAAGCAGGGCATTGTAAAGTGCCGGGCCGGGGGAGTGCAGATAGACGCCCCTAGCGCCACGCCGCGTCGGCAAGCAGCCAGGGACGACCGCACGTCTGGCAGCCCTCCCGGTATAAATACCGTACGTCCCCTGTGCGAGGGGCTGGATCCCCCTGCCTCCCTCATCTACGCTCTCAAAAGAATATATCTCCCCTCCCGCGTATCGTATTTTTAGGTGAGCGAGAGCTTGGGCATGACGCCACCGGCTCAGACGAATTCCTCGCCTTTGTGGGGACTCGAACGTGGAATGTGCTGCAAAACGTTGTCGCCATTCCTGTGGCTCATAAAACTGGGTTCACAATCTGAAAGCATTAAGGCAACCGTAGAAAACAGTCCGTATGCACAAGGATTGACCGCTAGGTTTTCAAGCCTATTAATTCAGTGGCGTAGCAAGGTCAGGTGGTACCGAGTGCGGAAAATTTCTTAACACCCCCCCCCCCCCCTCCATATCCGTAATACAAATATTTAAAGAAGGAATATTAAGAAATTTACAGTTGCAAATGGTATTTTCTATTTTATTTACTTATAATATTGTGAGCATAAGCACTTAAAACCTTTATTTTCCCTTTAACTTTGTTCTCAGAAAAGTTTGAAATCACAGCATCAAAATATATTCCTTTCACTACTTTTCAATTGACAAGCAGTGTGGACTCATATTGGACACAAGATAATTGTTGCTTAACTTAAGTTTAGAAAAACTCCCTTCACATGGTGCCACAAAAAAAAAAAAAAACACGCAATGTTAACAAGAATTGTGAGGCTAAAGTAATATTTGGTACATAATATGAAAGCTCATATTCAACAAATCTCTAAAAATCCACTCCAAAGAATCTTCTTTTGAAAGTTGGACAACTTTTAGATGTCTTCTTATTCGTGGAATATCTCTAAAGTTACCTACTTCAGAATTCATCATAGTTTACGACTTAAGTATTATATTAACTGTGGAAGTTTGTCTACTGAAGTTGGAAGATTCTTGGGCTCGAGAACTGCAAACAGAGCTAATATGCTTTCCGTGTTTTTGTCGAGTGTGTCAGTTTCTTGATAAAACCCGTCAAACCAACATTGATCTTTTCAATTCTTCATTCAACGTAAGTGGTTCATCCTGAGCCTTTTCTCCAAGCACCATATTCTTCTTTCAGATGTTTCTTTTCACAAAAATAATGACCATCTCTTAGTGTTCATTGAAGACGCTCTCCACTACACAGCGCAGAGTTCAGCTGAAAAGTTTAAAAGCGTATTATGTTGACTTGTTAAAGTTAATTAACTGTCAGGAAGTTAATTATTTATCAGAAGTTATAAACTCGTTTTAAATACAGTTATTTAAAACATTTTATTTTTTTATTTTTGCCATTTTGTCACCCCCTCAATGTTGACACCCGGGGCGGCCCGCACCCACCTTCATACGCCACTGTATTCATTCACGATTGCGCAGAACAGGTCGTGTGCATGAATGCCTTGGCGTAATGCATGGAAGGAATGATTATATTTAATTTATTATGTAGAAGCATAGGACATCAGCCAATTAGTGCAAAGAAGAAAATGTTCGACAAAGTTGTTTATTTTCCTGTGAAAATAGAACGTATCTGTGCTCTAAGCACAAGAGAGTAATTGTCTGTTAATATAGCCTACAAGTTTAGAGAAAAGAGTAGCCACCTACGTGGCAATGTGCTAGCAGAAATGTTTAAATGTTATCCACATCTTTACGATCGCAAAAGCAACGAGCTGAATCGCCAACTCTTTTCAATAACTGGGGCCGCTGTGGTGTAGTGATTAGACTACTTGCCTCCCACCTACGCGAATAGGGTTAGATTCCCGATGGGGTCGCTCGCTGATTTTCGCGTGCGAGAATCGTGCCGGACGATGCCGCTGGTCGGCGGGTTTTCTCGGGAATCTCTTGTTCCCCCCCCCCCCCTTGCATTCCGATGCCGCTCCATACTCACTCTGCATCTGCTCTCAAGACCTCAATGTTAATAGCCGCCCACTCCACTCTATTCAATAACTGTCCCATTTTCAAATCAGTATCACGGTGAACCTGCTACTATAATCCATGTTATGTATGCCACTGCAGCCAAAACATTAAACTAACACTGCCGATCGACGTCAGACTCGTCGCAACTTCTCATTGGCTAAAAATAATACATTAATATTAAATCGTGAAAAATTTCGCACAAGGTGTCTGGTCATGTGCTGGGTTATACTGTTGTGTCCTATGCTCTGTATTCAGCATCTTTTATTGTTAACCCTCCATAATTTTAAGGACTGTGAAACCCATGCACTGTATGTCACATAATTTATCAACCTGCTTGTATGTGATGCTGTACACGTCGTGTTAGAGTTATGAGGATGTATTTTATATATCGGTGTAAATGTTGTTACAAAAACATTCCGCTGAACGATGAACAAGAAACTGTATACATCTTTGTTTAGTACTTAGGTCTAAATTTTTCTCTCGGTGAATACAGAGAGGACGTGTGAGCCCTCGGAAGTTTCCTTGAACTCTTTATTTAATCATGTGTTCTGTTCCGTTCCTGTAATGAGAGCGAATGAATTTTGATGTAGTAGCGTACTCACTATCGTATATAACACGCATTGTTTTAGTGGGTGTCTTAATCATATCATCACTGGTTTGACGAGGTGCTGATTTCATATTTGCTGGCATTCTTTAAGCATTAAAATGAAGTAAATTCAGTTAAACAGGTTGTTGGGTTTGAACTGCGCCTGCAAAACTGCGATAAGTTCACAAGCAGTTAGTCTGGCTCTTCCACAAGTTCTGCTGTGTTTGCAACTTCAAGAAGTTTCGTAGCAACATATTCATAACTCTATACTAACGACCACCATTATTTAAATTATTGTAGACATTAAAAGTAACGTAAATACCGAGGAATATAATTATTTTTGGTTCATTAATTAGTGAAATGAAACCATTTTACTTACTTCGCGCCGAACGTATACTAATCCAACTACGGAAAATAGTTTGTCAGAAAAAAACCATTGCAAGGAACTACCTGAAAAAAAATGCCTGTAATAATACAGTAGGGTTACCAAAACGTGTTAGATATTACGTAGGTAGAAAAAACATAAGGTATTATTTCCTTTGGTTCCATATTCTTCATCAGAATGTTTAGAATCTCGACTATGGAATTGATATGACCTTCATATTATAAGTTTTCGTTAATAACTGGCTGCAAATTAAACTACTGATCATAGTTCAAGATTTCTTACAAATTCTTGGTTGATCATAGCGTAACAGCAGGAATACTAAAATCATTTAAAGAAAGCTAATTGAGGAGTAACCAAAAAAAATTAGTAGCGTCTTGCAATACTGTGACAAATCTAGCACCATGCAATAAGCCCAAATTGAAATTAAGACTAAAGATATAAAACCAAAGTGTAGAAATAATCTGTGGGTTCCGTCGCTGTTTAGAACACACACATACTCGTTTTTTAGTGCATCACATCTCGTGTGCGATTGAAAGTGTAGTACATTGTGCATTTTTTTGAATAAAGATCACACTCGCAGGCATGAAACTTTATTATTATTATTATTATTTAATTTTAATAACCGGAACGACGGAAATAGGAAATCAGTGCGGGCAAGCCCACGAGGCTGGAGAAAACAGTAACGAATAATTTGAAAAGGACAAAAAGGGTGATATATTTATACAGTATATTAACGAGAGAACGAAACCGGAACGTGCCCAATAGGACACGCCCGCTAAACGCGCTGAACTAGCTTACAATGAAATTACGAAGATGAAAGGTTTTCTTAACCACAGGCGTAGGCGAGCCGCTTTTTGAGCAGTCACGGTCGAGTCGCGTTATTAAGACTACCCGCTCCGTTAGACGTCAGCAGCGCGTAGCCAATGAAATAAGGCATGTGTCGCGAGCAAGTTGAGTGAATACATGTACAACGTGGCATATACAAGTATATGCACTATGTATACGAATTGGCCACTGCTCTCATGAGCAAAACGTGCGATTTATCAGCTTATGAAAAGTAATGATCGTCTGCTTTCGAGCCAAGGTTGGCCGCAGTTGGTGAACTGTTAGTGTGCTGTTGTAGTTAAATCGTAATGTGATAGGATAAACCGCACCGCTGCGAATAAACGTGTGAACTGCTTAGCACCATGTATCATTGATACGAGAGGTGGATGTAGACTGCGGAGAGGTACATACATATGCGATGGTCCATACAGACAGGCTACAGGTGAAAAATTGTCTGTCCAAAATAACCAAGATGCTACCAGACATATTTATAAAATGACAGGATAAGAAATGTTGCATGTGAGGTTTACATGAAAACTGTTAGTCACTGCACTTGTGTTGATGGTTCATCAGCAGAAACTGCTTCAATTACACGGCAGTAGTAAACTGTAACCTTTTCTGATTGGTAAATGGTTGCGTTCTCCTATGAGTCGCGTTATCTTCTCCATCGACGGGATGTTATTTGGTGTGTCAGGCTAGAAACCTCTGAGGACAAACGTCTTGCAACTGTCGTCGGAAGAGCACACGCCGGTCATGGTAGCGTTATGGTCTGAGCAAAGTTTTCTTGTTGTCTGGATCCACTTATAACTCTGGTAGGCACTCCCAACAGATTCGGTCATTTACCAGTTTCAGGACATCAGGTACACTTGTACATGTTTGACTGTCTTCTTTGGGCGGATGGGTTCTTCTAGTAGGGCATTGCGACGTGAAATACTGCCTAAATTGTCAGTGACGTTGGAGGAGCACGACCAAGACTTTAAAATACTTCCCTAACTCCTCTTCCTCCTCTAATTTGCCATACTTGAATCCGATCGAATAACTTTGGGACCACCTATATAATCACGTTCGCTGGTCGTGTCCTTTGCCACTCACCCTGCAGCAGCTGTTGGATGCAGTGCAGTTTGCATGGCTCCAAGATTCTCTGTCAACATTCCAGCCATTCATTGAACCGCCGCCACGCCCTGACTGCTGCACAAGGCAGATATTTTGGATATTAGCTGGTGGTCATGTGATTAAGACTGTGGACTTGCGGTTTTCGCATATTTTAGTTCAACGCCCTAAGTTTATGTAAAACGAAAATCACAACCGATGTCTTAAAATAGTTTTACCAACAGTTTTAAATCTTCAGTTGTTACATTTAGGGTAATAATTTAAAATGTGTCCCATGAACAATAAATGTTAGGTTTTTGCATGTATTTATTCAAAAACTTTTTGAACAAATATTTGCCAATCATGAAGATTTTAAAAAGTGTATCAATTTTTTACCTTTTTTCAGAAAAAGATTAAAATTAATTTTTTGGCAATCCGATGTCTAAAAATGAGCGAAATCGTCGAAGTGGCGAAATAGTAATTTAGTAGTAGGCAGGATTCTAACAAAATTTCAAAATTAATTTGTTGTGAGTGCACTTCAGATTTCCCTTGAACCTCTTCTGAGCCATCTTTTACTCATATTTTTTTACCACTTTGTTTCTCTTCGCTAATGACAATCATTTTTCTTCCGATTTCTCTACTTGCACGGTGCACAGTGTTGCATCGGGCGGTGGTTGTATAAATTGAATGCAGTTGACGCTTGACTGGGCGGAGGGCGGTTACGCAGTGACCGCGACCCGTGACGTCATGCCCGCTCGACTGTGAATCCTGCCTGCCTGCCGCCTCGGAAAGCTCCACGTCTTCACATTCACTGCCGGCTCCCGCACCAACTCTTCTACACACCTTGGAAAAGTTTGGCGCCACCGATATTTCCAAGTTACTAGTTCCTCGCGGCCCAAAGAGGAAGTATGGGATGAAAATTCACACTACCTGTTGTATAGAATACTATGCTAGGTTTAACGAATTTCTTTTTGTATAGGCTATTCACGGTAAAATTAGCACTCTTTTAAGGCCCTTACTAAATTTTCCTTTTAGTAAATTTTTGTCTTTGCGCCACTTTTTGACATCAACATTGCCATATGACTCATGAATATGGCGTATACTTTCACCACTCTTAAAAGTTAATGTCGAAGTCTTCAATAAAACATGCTTATTAGTCGCTAACGCCTGGTGGGAGGGCCTTAAAAAGTGCTCACTTTATCGTGAACAGCCTATAATTGCCTATGCTGTAAACAGTGAACGTCCTTCATTATGTTATCAATTACAAGTAATGTAAAACATTTTTTAGATGTGTGTGTATTCTTAGATGCAGCATTCCGCTCCAGTTTGAATTTAGTTTCCTATCCTTGTTACTATTTTTAAGATTGAATATTTAAAAAATGAAAACATTACGTCACTACGGCACTTTTCATTACATTTCTGAAGCTGGTATTGAAGTGGAATGTACGTCGATGTGTTGGGGTCGAAATATTTAAGTGTTAATAATTTTTTTAATAATATGTTAAACGTATGTCATGTAGTTGGCTTTTCCATGCAAGTGTGAATGCGACTTAGTGGCACCAGTACTGGCTTACTCACATGTTGTTCTGGAGGGCAGTTTCATCATATATTGCAATGTCGCCAGGGGTCTGAACCCACCAGACTAACTAATAGGAAGCCAGTACTGGAATCATAGCCATATTTGGTGTAGGGGTATCACAACTGGCTAACGGAGGACGCATCCAGCGTGGAGTTTAATCCCTAGTAACTTTTTTCCTTCAACCAATTTATATCCTTCTCTCACTTATGTAAACCCTTTCATGTAAGTAATAAACACAGTGTATACATTCACCATACCCAAAACCAAAAGTCGCAGACCACATTGAAATCTATTTATTGGCTATTATGTCTGATGACACAGCTTCAAAAAGTGCTCACGTTACCGTGAACGGCCTATAACAATGCAGTAGCGACCAGAGAACTGGGTGTGGCCAAGGCTTAGGGTCACCCCTGACAACGTGACTCCCTCAGTAGGAGAGTATATATATTATATATAGTATGTGACTTAGTGTAAGAGTAGAGTAGAGCTGTATAGCTACTGATGTTAGTCCTTGGCGTACGGACGTTTTCCCACACCCCGCAGAGACTCCCTCTCGACTGCCTCCGGATTCCTTGGCCAGAGTTCGGTTTCAACGAGGAGAGTTTCCAGCTGCTGAGCTCTGGAAACACCTCTACTGTGCCACGACATATGAAAGATCTCGTTGTCTGGAGATTTCTTCCGCGTTAGGGATTTTACTATGGTTAACCAGTTTGGCTGATAAGAGTGCGTGTCACGCTAGATTATTCCTAGGATTACCCCCTTCCTTTTCTCTGTATATTTCACGTACATAAACATTTTATTTACTACAGTCTGTTAATTGGTAAATCGACTGAGAGCGGGTCGCTAGTATTAAGAAGTTGTAAAAGTGAACCTTCATTTAATAACCATAACGTCAATTTACAAAAATGTATAAAAATTCTCAAAGCACCCAAATTTATAAACTATAAACTGAACTGCTAACTCAGACTTGTGAAACCAAAAACTGTCAAAATTTAATTTATGTAAACTTTCCAAAAATTACTTCTCATCGTTACATCACAGAATGAACTGACTTTAGCTCAACAATACGAATTTCAAAATAAGTTGAAATTGGCCTTATGCCTTACTTCGTCCTGTTTTTAATTATTGGTCCTGAAGTGTAAGTTCAGGAGTTGCCTAAATCTATCATGGAAGGAAGTAAAACATATATAGAGAAAAGGTGGAAGCCAGCTTGAATAGTTCTATTACTGAAGGTGAAAGTTCAGTAAATAATGAGTGGTGTTAATTGCACAAAAAAGTGTAACTGAACTACACAAAACCCCCAGAAAATCAAGTACAACCGTAATATGCATTACTTCTCTACAATCATCGGGATATGTCAAGATTTCAGACTCAAACCGAGCGAGTGAGTGAAGAGATTTGGGCGGCTCATAACATCGAGGTCTTGAAGAGCTGATGAGGTGAGTACGAAGCAGCGCCGGAATGTAAGGGCGGGGGGGGGGGGGACGGAAGATACCCGAGAAAACCCGCCGACCAACGGCATCGTCCGGAACGATTCCCACATGCGAAAACTCGGGTCGAAAACCGTGGGAAACCGGGACGCCACATGTGGGAAGTTGGGAAGTTGCTGTAGTCATCAATGCAACCGAAAAGGTGTCCTCAGGTATTCACCTGAATTTTTTACTTTTTCTTTCTTTTTTTTTTGTGCAGGAAGGATGTCTGGAAGAGGGGGGGGGGGGGGGATAGGAGTTGGAAAGGTCTTGGGCTCAAACTTGTACGTACAAAGAGCGAGGCTCCCAGTCGGCCGGAAGAAGCTTCCGAGAGGAATAATAAGAACGAAGTGTGGGTAGTGGGAATTCCTACAAAAGGATCAAGCGTGTTGGTTAGTGTATTTACAAGTTGCTACGTGCATTCCAGTGGTCATTCGTTAATCACCCCCTTTACCTCCCTCCCTGCGCTGGTGAAGGGTAGTATTTTCTTTTGACGTGAATTCGTCTTTAAGGCAGATTCCCTCCCACCTTTGTGGATTTATGGAATTTTTCCCATACTCTGAAAATACAGTTTTTGTATCTTGTTTTTATTTTTTGAACGACAGAGCACGGAGCATTGCCTGACGTCAGTATCTCTTGATTACTGTTGATATCGTCGCCTTTGTAATCGTCCGCAGGAAATAATCTCTCGTTTCACCGCGGCAGTTACCAGCTAAAAATTAATAAATGTAGCGAAGCTGTGGCAGTTCGATAAAGTTTGGGCAGCTGTTTAAGATATGTCGTGCGGGAAATTTGAACACACCTTGTGAAATAAAAGCTTTGGCGAAAAACCGGTAAGTCCAAGATGGCGGGTGGGAATTTGCCTTAAAATCAGACGAACGCACGGAGGAGTTAGAGGATGTAATCAGCAATGTTCGCAGGACGATCCATTCCCGATTGATTTAGAAGGCGCTGATCAACTACACGCTAGTTTCAAAGGCGGTGGACAGACGGGAAATTTCCAGTTTTATAGCTAATGCATACAAATGTAAAATTATTTGCAAGATTTAAATACAATGATTTTCATAATTATTGTTTTCTATTAAGCTACGTATTTACCAATGTAGGGAAAGCTTATCATACAATTTTATTTTGTAAACTTGTACACTTTGTGCGTCATGCCGCATGACACGACGAAGAATATAAACAATTTCTAATCCAAAACTGCTGGTCTTAAGACACAATTGTCGGGCTTACGTCAGATCTATTTCATTGGTTGTTTAGTTTCAAGTGTCGTGTCGTCGTGCTTGCCGTAGCGTGCTGGTCGGGGCTATGTGATACCATAACGCAGATGTAAAACCCACGACAGTGCCCCGATTTTGCAGTTTCCATTTCAGCTTGGACTCGTTGAGAGGATCTGATCTTGTATTAATTCTCTCACCTTTTAGAAATATTCTTGTTTGCAGCTGTTAATTAGGCTAAATATTAACGTTGTTTCGTCTAGCTTCAGGCCGAGGGCAAAGTTGAGTCTTCACCTGAACGGCCTCGTCGCCTCACAACCCAGTCGCAGTGGTTGGCCTCATGTTTAACGATTAGGCTGAGGGACGCTATATCTACACTGTTTGTGCGTCACAGCTATTCGATAGTATGTATATCTACACTGTGCGTCACAGCTATTCGATAGTGTGGCCTTTCCCTTACCAGAGAAGGTCTTCGGTAACACAGTGGGGCACGCTTGAAGATTCTGATTTACGACAGTACTGCTATGTAAGCTCCTCGCCCATCGTTACCGCAAATTCCTTACGTATGTTATGTAAGTGCAGGCATCTAAACAGGTAAAATCAAACCGTTAAAATATTACATAAAGATTTTCAAACTACGATAAAAATCCATTTTAAGCCCAACTTGCTTAAACATTAATACATATTTAATATAATATATAAGGTATAAATTTAAAACAAATTTTTGAAAGTCTTAAATTTCATTTAAACTAATTACATTACGTCAAAAAAATTATGTATAAGTCCATTAAATTTCAATTTGTTATATAAAATAAACGGAATTTATAACGTTTTAGATTAAAATAATAGATTGTGTGGTGATTGTGAATGTTTGGCATAAGAGAGAAATGGTAAGAAGTGGCAACAAGTATAGACATTTTTACGTGAAACAGTGGCTTAAGGCTGGGGGTTGTACGCGTGGAACGTATACACAGTTAACATACATGTTTTACATTACAGGATGACATGCTTATTTTTAATATCGCTCATAGTTTCATAAATTTATTCACAGATCCCTGCATGGAAGAAGCTCTGTTCCTTCTCAGAAGAAATCAAGAATTTGATGTTTCAGTCGTATCGGGCAGGGGCCGCGGTTGGTTCAGCGGTTAGTGGTCGCACCCTACCAGAGGCCAACCGGGTTTGATTCCCGGAGAAGTCGCTCCCGGATTTTCGCACGTGGGAATAGTGGCAGACGATGCTGGTTCGGCGAGTTTTCTCGGGGATCTCCCGTTTCCCCCGTTCTTGCATTCCGGGGCTGCTCCATACTCACCTCGCTTCACAATAATATTAAAATGCACAGTAACGTTTCTGTATTTTCATGTAAGTGACTCACAACTCTGACCAGAACTTGCCTCCCTTTGTTAGATCTTGGTCAGCCACTGCTTATGTTGGTACTCTTACTGGTGACATTATTGCGGTCAGTAAAGTAGTTAGTTGTTATTAGACAGAGCTCACGCATAATGTGCAATACAAACCATAGTTGGTTCCTATTTACAAAATTAATGTTGACTCTCATATCTTGAAAATATGTAATTTACAACAAATAAATTGTGTACCAGATGTACCACAGTATCGGGGGTGAAAGTTTTAAGTGGGCCACTCCTGTAGATCATTGTTTATCAATCATGCTATACCAATAATTGTTTATCAATCACTATTTATTGATGCGTCGGGTTTATTAAACAGTTAGTTCGCAATGAGAATAAGGACGGTAGCACTTTACCCATATGCCATGCCTACACAATTGTGGAGCCATAAACTTAGTGGCCACATTGATGCTGCTAGACGTCTGTGCTGGAAGCGAAATGTCAACATTTATAAAACACGGAGACGACATACCTCACGAAATGACTAAGGGAAGGGTTGGAGTGTAATTCTGCAAAACAATTTTCGGAAGTGCAATATGAAGAAGCCAGCTGTTTTTACCTCAATTTGTGGCCAATGTATAGCTAAGTCAAGCTCGTTTCAAGCATGAAGGCCGGACCGGCAATGACTCGCGTCCACTATCCGGCATGGCTCGATCTATGATCACTGTAATTAAAGAGGTTGCATAATCTTTTAACTATCTGCGCACAGACCCACCAGGTAAATCCCATATAGCCAGAGGCGTTGGCCTGGCTGTGTTTGCCGGAAGCAGTGAGAAGTGACCTTGTAAGACTGAGTCGGTCATTTAGCAGCGGCGGCGAGCGGCACTAATTATCAGCAGTGCTGCCAACAAAAGGGGCTCGTTGTGGTTTGGTAACTTTGCGATAACCACCCAGTAAGGAGTGGGCTGCACTCGTTAGGCCGATCCCTTTCCCTGTCTAGTAAGTACGATCCATGAATTAAACAAATATAAACATTATAATCTCTGCTAGTAAATATTTGTTGCGTGAAGATCTCAAAATCCCTTCCCTAAATCAAATAGCCACCTAAATTCAGCATGCCTTGACAATAAATCCTATGGCTCGAGTTTTGCATACCTGTTTGGTATTATGTTTATTATGGATTAAATTATGACCCGTTACACTGAAAGACTTGATGCACACGGGCCAGTCGGTCTCTCTAAGTGGCGCGTAGGTATAGACTATTCACAGTAGAGTGAGCACCTTTTGAAAGCGCTCATATTTGGAATAATAGTCAATAAATATATTTCATGGTAGGCTTAGACGTTATTTAGAGTCCGGTGAAATATATAGGATGTTGCAATATTGCATGTCAATACTTCGGTGGAACATTCCTCACATCTGGAGGATGAAAAAATGTTATATGAACATAGGTCATGTTAATGTGGAATGCCATCGCAGCGTTCTTTTGCATGGTACACATTACCTCACACTACGACCTACACCTAGAACAGTAGGAACTGTACAGGAATCTGTTACGTGTGTGAAAGCTTATCGTCAGCACTAGAGGAAATGATCAAAATGCCCTCCATCAGCACGAACACATGCATCAACCCGCCGTTGCATGGACACCCGGATGCATTGATAAATACCTAAAAATTCCAGATTGTTTCTGAACCCAATACAATTTAGTGTACGAAGGGTGCCCATCGCCCTTTGGGGTTGCATACACAAGTGCCTTTAAATGTCCCCACAAAGGTCTAGTGGATTCACATCAGGGCTCCTCGGGGACTGATATGAGGCTGCGATGGCATTCCACAGTATTATGATCCAGCCCGCGGGTCATACAATGTTCATTATGTATTATGGGTTGTAGTACGGAAATAAAGCATTTGCGAACCTATGTTCGTATAACATTTTTTCATCCTCCGGATGTGAGGAAATGTTCCCCCGAAGTACTGACTTAAATGTTTATTACTTACATGGCAATAGTTATTTTTAAAAGTGGCGGAAGGATAAAAAATGGTTGATACGAAAATAGTTAATAGAACCTCAAAAGTGTTCACTTTACCGTGAACAGCGTATAGCTTGCCGTAAGAGCCCATGTTGTACACAAGAATGCTTACAGTGTGGCTGTGGCGTGCGTCTGTGGCAGGTTAGTCGCGGATCGCGGTCACCGATGCAACGAGCTCACAGCAGTCGTTTTGTGCTTCGTCGGTCGCTTTAGAGTCAGATAATGTAATAATACACAAATAAGAAACTATCTTTCGACAAGTTGATGTGGTTTAATGGCATTTTGAAAATATTGCTTGGCCAGTCTTAAAGTTAGTTCATTTTCCTAGTACGTTTGGGCGCCTTGGGAATTTTTAAGTATTGTAAATGAAAGTTGATAAGATCATATGAAAGTAAACAGTTGCTATTTCTTAAAACTAGCTTCGGGCTCTCTGTCGATTCGGCAATTAACGAATATTCGCCCAACTGGCAAGCTGAAGACAATATCCAGAGAGAAAGTTAATGAAATGAATAAATCATTCACGAGTCCAATTAGTCTGGAAAATACAAATCAGAGATACGCTGCTCTGTCTATCAGACATAGGCTATTTAAAACTTTATTCAACCAACAAATTCACTGACAACTTCCGAGAGCCAAAATTGCATAAATAGTAGCACTGAATATAGCTTTGGCAAATAAAATTGAGAGAATAGGAATTTTTACAAGGGTGGAGGGGAGAAATAAAAACACCCCGATAATATAGCGAGATTATCTTTGTGTAAGATTTAGGGATTCAAGGGCCCGCTTCCACTCAGTAGCTACGTGAATATTATACTTTTCAAGCCCCGCACACCTACTCCAATTATCGGTTTAGAATTCTCCAAAACTTAATAGACGAGCGGGCGTGGTTTGGTCGTCTGCGTCCTCTCATCAATTTTATTCCGACCTTCGTACTCTGACGATTTAGCAGCAACAGAACAGTAGGGACCTGCAGGCTTAAGTTTCCTGTTCATACAGATATACATTTTGGCAGCCGGCCTGCTGCATTCCACTCGCTGCCACGCAACCTTTTTGCTGCAACTGCTGGCTTTCGCTCGCGGACCAGATATTTGCAGTAAGACGGAAACAAAAGCTGTACTTAACCGGGGACCGTGGTGGCCGAGCGGTTAGCCTGCCCGCCCCCCACCAAGGCTAACCGGGTCACCGGATCTTCGCATGTGGGAATCGTGCCGGATGATGCCGTTGGACGGCGGGTTTTCTCGGGGATCTCCCGTTTCTCCCGCCCATTCATTCCGGCGCAGCCACCTGTCACACTCGTCGGCTCTCGAGACCTCGTTAAGAGCCGCCCGAATCTTTTCACTCTTCACTATACTTGACCATTATATTTCCATTGCTGTATTATAACTCCAGAGCACCGAATAAGATGGTTGAAAGCATCCACTAAAACACAGATTTACTAATTTTGTGTGATCCGTAAACGTATGGATCTGCCCATGTCCCAAACATGCATATTCACAGGTCGTGTAACTTAATTGCTAAAATAATAACGTTAGTTTAAAATGTGGCATGAAATTGTGACACAAAGGTTAAAACGTAGCCAATTCGGCTTTAAAGTAATCTTGTTTACCACGCACATAGTTTTCATTAGTGCCCCTGTGGAGTCACAGTAATTATTCATATTTCCTGTTTCTGATGAGTGTACATTAGTGGTTCTCAAATTGTGGCCCACAACAAACCAGGTGGTTCCGTGAAACATAGTAATGTGCCATCAGTTTTCATTGATTTCAGATGCCTCATTATAAATACTCAAAATTACCTTTGTGTCTAGTCACGTGTTCTTCTGCATTTTAAAATATAGCAAAATTTAGCAAGTTTAGTAATTTATTTTTAAAATTATTTATTGAGTTGAAGCCATCATTCATATATATTGGTTCTTGAGTGGAAGAATTGCCGATGATGTATGTGTGCGTGTTATGTAGATAGTCTACACCTGGTGGTCCATGATAAAATTTGCAGATTGAGGAATAATGGTGTACTTGATCAAAAATGAACAGTAACAGATACCGCTTAACATATAACAGAAATAAATTACAGTGTACAGCTTTATTTTAAAATCTAACAGTTTTAATTTTTGTCTTTGTAACCACTTGAGGCAACCGTGTGAAAGACGGCAAAGACTAGGAAAATAAAATGTTTATCACTCTCAACATTCAGAGTAAAGAAATTACCTTGAAAAATCCACAAAACAAATCCAGTATAATTTCTGGATTGCTATAACCATTATAGCCAGTCGCTATAATTAATAACAAACAAAAAACTCACAAAAAACATAAAATATTAACCCATAAAATAATAAGCAAATTATAAATACTTTAAGATAAATTACTCGCCATTTTGTTAAAACGATCCCCACCGCCTCTTGACAGGCTAATGTCACAAACTTAAGCTTACGAAATTTAGGTGGTATATAAAGAAGGGAAGGGGAGCGTCATGTTTGTTTTAATTTGCTAGTACAAGTCCCAGATCTCCAGTTTTAAATTTGATACGTAAACCTGTGAAGTACTAATGTGCGCGCATTTGGTGTATAGCTGTTCTTCTCGCGTTCTTGGGCTTTTACCGGCAGAACTGTGTACCTGCAGCAGCGGACAAATATAAAAAGCGATAGAAAATATGTTTGGACAACTGGCGCCCTTTGAATTATCCAAGAGCAGGGCTGGACCGTTGCCACAGACTGAAAGGCTTTACAACCTACGTGACGTCACTGGCGGTAGGTAATACAATCGCTGCGACGCGACGCGGCGCTGCGCGACATTGTTCTGGAATGTGTGGCAGCGCGGGCAATTAAAAAGGGCAGTGCGGAATAAAAAGTTTTCGTCGATTTCGCTCTGTTATATATTTGACAAGACAAGAACGATGTTCAGAAATATAATTTAATGGCACATTCTCTGAATACATAAACTAGTTATAAGCCATTTCGTAGTTTTACTTTGTTTAGCAATGATACGTAAAAATGTTAAACTATAACAGGGACGGTATTGTAAACATAACCTTTGGAATAAATGTATATTTGTATTCGTAAAATAACTATGTAGTTTGTAATAACACATAGAAACTAAGTTATAAAAAGTTAATATAACTTCCGTAAATTAATTTTGTTATATCTGAAATACGTATGTACACATAGTACTGGAAAATATCACCTGTTCGTAAGTTTGGGACAGTTAAGCCCAAGTATAGGCCTAAATATATATCCCTTACTGTTGCTCATACTATAATACGAACACACCGCAGTAATATAACTGTTACTTGTTGTACTAGAAGCCAGTATAAAGTTCGTGGGTAAACATCTAACACGAGAAAACTTGACGGACACAAAGTGCTCTCCCGAAATATTGTTCAACCAAACATTTATTCTTCTTCATCAGGATACTTGGTGGATTTCATCCCATCAGAATTATTTACAAGACATTGAAAAAACACAAAACTTAAAGCACCGTAGTGTATTAATAGCATTTAAGGCATATTTTCAACTAAAAAAACCAACTTGCCTCATGTCTGAACTAACAAAGCTACTAACCATATTGCCTAGCCGTGACATCACTGACTTAGCTAGAGAAGGTTGTGAGGCCTTGTAGTCTCGGTGGTAACGGCTGGACCCTGGAATCTTCTCCTTGTCGGAGCCGCAACTGTACGATCTAGACTAGAGGAAATGTCGACCCCGCTTCATTTACTAGGCATGTCGGCAGTGTTGTTACCTTTTTCGCTTTTAAAAGGTAGTAGCCACTTTTTTTTTTTGCGTATTCATCCTGTTAACATAATCGTGTATCCATTTAATTGAAATTTGTAAATATGGTTGATAAGAAAGAGATAACTATGATTATCCGTAAAATATAATTCTTTAAGCCATTTTTAAAACAAATTTCTGATAACACTGTAACTGCCGTTTCCCACTTTAAAATGAATTAAAAGAAAATGAAAGTTTATTTATGTTGAATTATGTTTTTTATGCTCTTTAAATCTTTACATATATACACATAGTTACATATGTGCGGTATATCTGCCTCAGTGCCCTTCTCCCCTTCCCCCCCCCCTTCTTGAACGGGCCCAGCACATTCCACCCCATAAAGGCTGATCTCGATAAAGTGAGCAAACCTGCATATTTTAATTGGCTCACTCAGTAACGTGCACCCAGTAAAGTTGGCAACGATGTAGTTCCATACCTTAACGTCGAATAAAAAGTGTTAGTTAAACATTTCTGATAACTAAAATTAATTTAGTTTTTTTTTAATGCATCAAAATGTAAAAAGTGTTTATTTACAACATACATATATGTATTCCTAATATTATGTCTGATCATTTTTATACCACTGTAGGTTATCCGCCTCCTATGTCAATTGTATTGCCGAGCAGTGTTTGACTTGAAGCAATCACGATTTTAGAAGTTCGACTTGAAGCAAGCACGATTTTAGAAACTAAAAGATAAATAGAAATACGGGCATGTACGCCCTGTCTCCATTTTTCCTTTTAAACTCTCGATTGACTTCCAAGTTTTCCTCACAGACTTCCTCAGATTCACGCTTCTGAATTATAAATAGCTTCTCAAGTAAAAAAAAAATCGCCGAATTCTGAAGTATATTTAGCTAATTAGGGATTTCAAAGACATTTGTTTTTTTTTTGCAAGCGACTGGCGATAGTTGCCAGTGAGGTGCTAGAATGATAATAGACAGCGTTGTTTACTGGAGTTTGCGGAGGTAGCGAGGCGTCGGAAAAATCGACGATTTATTAAAGATGTTTCTCCTCCGAAGCTTTTTACAGACTCTCAGATGATAGAATAATTAAATGTAATAGTCGTTGTGGAATGTACACAAATATCAGCAAAAGGCTAACGTTAGAATAGAAATGAAAATAGTTTCCCAAATCTACACTATCATTTTTTATGAGAAAGTAGTTGTTAGGATGTGTAGTAAACCAGAATTCAATAGTGAAATTAATAAACGATCCCTTTTTCATATATTTCAATAAGTTGATGTATTTGTTGATTACTGATAACTGTTGGTTAACAGTGGTTAATTCATTAAGTTCAGTGCTGATCAGCTGTAACGGATAGAGAAGTGGAGCTTCTTCTCAGTTTTTCTTCCACCCCCAGAACGAATTGATTTATGATCACAGTCGATTGCCAAGTGGTTGTAAGATCACTAGAAATGGAAGGTCCTGTCGTCTGAACCTTTCTGTGCACAGCGGTGCGACGTAAAAACCAAAATAACCTCGCGCTTGCACTATTTTTCCCCCCGCCATTTTTTATTTTATGACCGCTATAAAACTCGCTCAAGGCTAGACGATACCGGGAACACCCGTGGGTTTTTCTGTTATTTTTCTAATGGAGAGGCCACCGCCTCTCCATGGCCAGTGTGGTTTCTGGGAAGGGGGGGGGGGGGGGTGGACGTAAAGCCAGTTGGTAAACATCTGTGGTGCGCTCGTAGCATTCCACAGGAGCCGAGGGGAGTAGTCGGTGCGCAGAGCGTATCTCGCCGTAGCATCGGAAATAGCACCGCCAGGCGTGTAGGTATAGGCTGTTACCGGTAAAATGAGCGCTTTTGCAAGCCCTGCTTAAGTTCTACTTGTATGCTCGTTGTGTATTCTTCCGCCTTATTTAGTATTAACATTGCCATGGGCCTCATCACTTTATTATTCATGCGTCGGTCAAGCGAAACTGTGAAATTACTATAAAAGCAAATAATTTACAAATCTGCTCGTTTTTACACGTTGGTACAGAAAAAAAAAACCGAAAACGTAAGAAATCTTAGTTATCATAAATGGTAACCCAACATTTTTTATTCGACGTTAAGATATGGCACTAATTGTGTCCGTTTAAATATATGCAGGCAGGGGCAGTGACTTTTTTCTAAGGTTGATTTCTAAAGTTCTCACTTTATCGTGAACAGCCTTTGTAGTCGTTGCTATACCCGGTGGTCCATCGAGTCCTCATGCCATCCTCGGCCTGATTTCCATTCCTTGCCGGGGTACAATCCATCGTCGCTTGCACACACACTACTCAGGTTAGTACGGGCTATCCTGGTAGTGTTCAGTGGGTACCCTTGATTATTTTATTTTACCTGTCGTCTAACCAGAAGTTTCTAACCAATAAAGACTGGTCAGGTACACGTTACACAAAGGCAAATGTGCAAGTACTTGTCAGGTACACGTTACACAAATGCAAATGTGCAATTACTTGTCAGGTACACGTTACACAAAGGAAAATGTGCAAGTACTTGTACAGTACACGTTACGCAGGAAATCTCCGTTGTCGAGGACACTTGTACATTGAGGTCCCAGAATCTAATTTCGGGTGGACCGCGAATGTGGGTATACATTATGCATTAGTTTATTATGCAAGCAGTCCCCCATTCAGCCTCGTGGCGCTAAATTTTAATAAACTACAACTAGGTTTTTTTAATAATAGGTTATTAACCTTAACAAAAGTATAAATCTTCATACCCTTTTATTGCATGACACCAGACGTAATTTTTTAGTTCAGTAGACTGGATTGCTTTTTAAAGATAATGTCTGTGGGAGAAATGAGAGCTCCTGACAAATTTAAACCAAAACAAGATGGTAAAAACACTACTTGACGATGCTAATTACATCGGAGATTGTCAATTTCGCAAGAATAAAAGCATAAATAAATTTTCGCGCCACCGTAATCGCTTCCTTGCTAGTATGCTCGTCTTCCTATCAGCTCCAGTGAGAGCATCACAGTACCAGGCGCGGGACGGTGTCATGGCGACTCGATGAACTGCAGCTGTGTTTTGTCCAAACAACCTATTTATGCCAACATCAGTCCGAGAAATGTCCTTACTATTAAAATTGGCACCACCAAAGATGAAATTGGGATGTTAGTCGTAAGCATGGTACTAAACGAACACTTCATATTTATATCTGCACGCCAATGATTCACTGGTCCGAACTCGTGTTCGAAATTTTAGGTGGAGTTATTACTTTGGTGGTGAAGTGTATATGTAGTTAATTACAAGTACGCTTGATAACACACTAATAATTTATTTAGAATTTGACGGAAGATATAAACATAAAGGAAAAATTGGGATGTGGCTGTGTTGGGGACACGGCCATTTGGTTTGCGTAAGTCTAAGTTGACGCGCTCGGACGCATTGATGTTTTGTTTCAGTTCCTGGCTCTGCTTCACTCGATCATATGAGGTTTTATGGGTATCACTGGATTGTTTTTGAAATGCTCTTTCCAACCGTATAAGATTTCTGTATTTCGACTTGGCTTTCTGGCTAGTATAGGCCGATATTAAGTTTTCTTAAATGTTTACATTAAACTCGTACAATTTCACCATAACCACGCCACACAAATGTTTCTATACACGCCATCTATTGATCTTGAAGAGAGCTGTTAAACGAGCGTCGTAGCTTCTCCTAATCAAGTTATAGTACGCGGAATTTGAGACGCTGCGAAACGCACTCATTGTGCCCCCCCCTCCCTCCGCAATCCGCAATGCTTCGGAGTCCTTACTCAACGTAACATATTCTTTGATCCTTTGGCAATCGAGTGGTGTAATTGAATTTTAAATGTAGATGATATATTTGGAGCTGCAATTGCAAACTATATCCCCCGATTTTGTTTTTGAATTTTTTCGATTGCCTTCCACTATGGTCGCAAATTAAAAAAACGTATTTACGTCAAAAATAACTTGCTAGACTGAATGTTGAAAACGCTAGGGAAGAGGGTTGTTCCTTCGTTTCTCGCATCAGACGAAGAACTGTGATGTGGCGCGCCTCTAGCTACAACTACTATATGCAGACGAAGAGATATCATGCTACCAACAACCAATCACAAGCGGGCAGTGTGATACCATCGTGAAATCGCCAGCGCAGCCTAGGGGCAGTATCGGTGGTTGAGCTGTAGTGTGTAAATAGTAGGAGGGTGATGGTGACGGAGTATACCGAATGCTAGTACTAAGGGGGTGTGATACAAGTCGATGATTTACTGTATTTGGTGAATGAGGGGTTGACTAGATAGTCAGTTGAATATAGTGGTGAGTTGTAAGGGTAACATAATAAATACCGGAGTGATGGAAGGGTTCGCCTTGGAAAAAAGAGGGGGGGGGGCGCGTGTAACGAAGGTGTCAGAAAATAATTTGAGAGGAGCGAGGGAAAGGGGTCGTGTGTGGTAATAAAACCAAATGTCTGGCCGGTGGAGGGGGAAATGGGGACAATTGAACTGCTTATACAAACTGGAAGTGATTGGAATGGGGGAGGGGATCACAGGGAGCTAATAAAAATTAGCAGGCAGGAGTGGAGGTGGTGTGACGTAAATCCCATTAGATGTTAGGGGATGGGGGCAATAAAAATGTGTTTTGGAGATGGAGGGGATATAGAGGACCTGGCTAATCAGTCGAGCTATGGTTTGATGGGAGACGGGTGTGACGTATTAACCAGTGAAAAATAGTGCTGGAGTCAGTCGTATGCTGGTCTTCGTGCCAGGAGGATGTGTGCTCTGCCATCTTTTTTTCGAACTCCGGGGTCATTCTGCGTGTAGATCTTTAATATTTTATAATTTTTACAAAATTTTCAAGTTTAAAAAATTAAGTAATTTTTTTTATTTATAATTATTATTTTATTTTGTGAGTGTTTTGGTTTGTCATTTAAGGTCATGGGCACGGGGTCAAGGACACGGGTGTAGATATTTAGTGGGGGAGTGTCGCCATGTCCGCTGGACCTGACTCGGAGCGGCGAATCCTCGTTTTACTGCTCTGAGGATTAAGTGGCTCATTCTAAGAGTCGAATCTGCTTTGTTCTGATTTGATGACTTTTAGGCCCTCGCCTCGAGAAGCCTCGAATCCGCTTTGCTCATTTTGAGGATTCCATCAGGGTGTTTTTTTTTTTCCGGACTTTTTGTTGTAAATAAGTGATTTTTGGGTAAAATAATTGTCTGAAGTGATTTTTGGGGTGAAACAAGTAATGTTGTCGATAACATTGCATACAAGATGGCCGCCGGCCGACCGGAATGACGGAGAATGAACAGATCAGAGTTTAGAGATCCGGTGCCCCGCGTTCTTGCTCCAACTTTGTTCTTGTTATTTTATTAAAACAGTTTAAAATAGTAGTGGGCTCTATTTTCATTTACATGGTATGAATAAACGCCTATTTTAAAATTAGTCAAATTCAGTTAGTCCATCCAAATTCAACCTAAACATGTTTTCTTTCAAAATCCCCTTTTCCCAAATCGTATCCAAAGTATTTTATTTTTACAGAGGAATCGTAGGCCAGATACTTGCCAAATGAGACTATTTTATTGATAACTAATTTTAATCAACACCAGAAAGAAAATGCGCTTGTAAAATAATATTAGTTATTGCCTTTGGTAGGATTTTTTCTGTTTTTCCCCAAAAGAGTACGTACGGGATAGGGACAGTTTTGAAATCCACCTCAGTTAAATGCAGTGGTCTAGAATGAAAACAGACCCGTAGAAGCAACTTGCTTAAGGTTGGAACAAAATGTCCGTTGCCAGAAGTCCCGCTCGCCCATCCTCGTGAACAACCATGCTGATAAATTACACGCTGGCTGGCTTGAATGAGTGAGTAGAGAGATTTGAGCGGCTCTTAACATCGATGTCTTTAGAGCCGATGAGGGTGATTGAGTACGGAGCGGCGCCGGAATGAAGGGGCGGGAGAAACGAAAGCTCCTCGAGAAAACCGACCGACCAACGGAAGCGTCCGGCACGATTCCCACGTGCGAAAATCCGGGGACGCGGCTGGGTAACTAACCCGGTTCGCCTTGGTGGAAGGCGAGCAGGTTAACCGCTCAGCCACCGTGGCCCCTAGCTGGCTGCCTTGAAGGTGCAAGAGATTTGGAATTTGAATATTAAAGGTATATTCTGTTCACGTTAGAATGTGCAGTTTTGAAAGCCCTGCTTAAGTATACACGCTGTGTATTCTTCCGCCTTATGTAAAATTAACATTGTCATGGGCCTCGTCACCTTATTCATGCTTCGATCAAGTGAAACTGTGAAATTATTAGAAAAGTAAATATCTTACAAATCTGCTTATATTTACACTTCGATGCATTAAAAAAAACAGAGCGAATGAAATAATTTAAATTATCACAAATGGTTACCTGACACTTTTTATTCGACGTTAAGATACGTGGAACTACTTCCCATCCATCGCTACCAACTTTACTGGACGCACGCCACTCATGGCACCCGTTAAAGTGTGTGCAGCTAGGAGCAGTGACTATTTTTCTAAGGTTGATTTCAAAAGTGCACTCTTTATCGTGAAGAGCCTATAAGACACGGGTGTGTGCAGTTCTTATGAAGAAGGGATAGTACGTGAGCCACCCGTGTGGCTGACACAGCCGGCGAAGCTAATAATCACAAGGCGAGCTATAAAAGTTTGTTTGCTGTTAGTGTCGCGACAAAAGCCACTTCTCCTCCCCTGCACGATTATAACTAGTCTACGAGGCAGCGGAGAACAGCGTGTTTGTTGTTGCCGCTCGTTATGGGCTCGGCGTGCAGACACGGACGTTATGTGACACCAGCGCGCTCACACACTCCACATTGTCAGCTCCACCGAGCTTAAAATAGCTCCTCCGCCCGTGGTCATAAAGGACCTTCCATCCAGTCACTGGCGTAACAAGGACCAACTTCCCTGCGAGAGACGACTGCTAGGTGATTTACATCCTCCAAGAGACTGATTAATACACGGTTTTAAACTTCCTTAGCTGAAGCTGTCAGTGGGACTAAGTGTGTTTCCTGCCAAGATTTATCGCCCGTGTGCCCAGTTCATATAACATTATTTATTCCCGAAAAGTCCATAAATTTTCAATATTATCTGTAAAACCTGACGTGCTTAACTTGTAAATGCACTAGCTTAACAAAAATGGTTAATTCAAAAGATGCATTGAATGTAATTCAGGCTGATTTTCACCCGTCGAAACAAAGAAGGTTGTCAAAGATGCAAGCGTGGGGTGACAGTGAAAGGTTGACTTAGAAATTATGACAAGTACTCGAATGGGAGATCAATGATTTGGGCAGTACAATTCAAAGTTTCATCAAGTATGTAAATTATTCGTTATAATTGGTTTTACATAATATTCAGAAGTAGCCAATCAAGATACGTTAGTAAACGTCGTCAGGAAAGTGGTGGTAACGTCGGATAAAGCATTGGAAATCGGTATTATGCTTCATTATCTAGATTTGTGTGGCAGTAACAACGATCTTCGCCAAAATGTCAGTCTTGAATAATGACTTGACGAAACCGAATGTAAAGTGGGAAGATTGGATGCACGTTTTCATTGGCTTAAATTAATATATCTCCTGAATTGTTAGTTTTAAACATTTAATACTCGGCTGTGTGTGCGCGCGCGCCAGTGTTGTAGTACATGCCAGTGGCGGGTGGGTGGGCAGGTGGGAGGATCTTCATTACTCTCAGGTGACGTCAACTAAGTTGGGTCTGCCCAAAGTGGGAAATTGCGTGTGGTCGATGACAAACCGTGCGTCTTTATAAAAAAAAAAAAAGCAAACACAGCGTCGGTTATCTTTATGAACTTGTGTATAAGTTCACCGCATGGTTCAGGAGATATTACTCCCTTATCTCACCGCAGTTTATCCTTATCGTAGGATTAACCAGCTCTCGGGACGAGCGTAGTTATTGATTTTTTATTTTTACACTAAGACTCGGCCTGACGCTGATGCAGGACCATACGAACCTTCCGCTGCAAGGAAATTACACAAGTTTGCTGTAACTAACTGTCGACAGAGGGCTCATTAATTAATGTATTTATTTAAGAGAGAACGAGAGAGATATGCCACTAATGCATTCGTCCCTTAATCTTGCATATTTCGAATTTTCCCTAGAAAATATCTTGCCAGTCTAAATTTTTCAGTAGTACGAATAAGATTATCCCTGAAATGAGTGATCTATACTGTCAGTGTGTTTACGTGTTTATTTTCATTGCTTTGTGCGGACGGTCGTTATGTTGTCCATCAGAACAAGTGACAATCTGAACTGAAGGACGAAACAACTTATATCAAGATTCAGCAACGAAATATTTTTTTTTATTATAGGATTATGTAAAACATTGTGGATTTACCTTCCTAGTGTGATTATTAATATCCTGCCTTCATTTATATTTGCAGTTGATGAAATCTGGCAATTTTTAAGGTAGTATTTACTTCAAATAGTGTTAGACTATGACAAAATTACAATACCGTTGCTGAGAATCTGTATCATTTGAAATCCTTGCAAACTTATTAACTTTAAAAATAATTTTACGTTATTGTCAGTGGTCATGAGTCACTGGGAAATCATTGCGAAATTCATCGTTAACCACTGTGCTGTCCGTCTGGCTTTTATGGTATGATTGAAGTGCATTGATAAGAAAACAATTGAGCTCTATGCCTGAGGCGGTGACAAGGAGTTATCTAGCCCATCCGTAGAAAGTTCATACTTTAACTTAATAGTAATCAAGCTGGCGAGGTGGCAACGCACAGGAATCGCATTCGAGAGGATCCGGGTTTGATTCATGGTCCGGCCATGCCGATTTCGGTTTTCAAATGTTTCCCGAAATCACTCCAGGCGAATTCCTCGTTGCTGCTTTTCTGAGCAACTTGCTCTCTAACAACCTCGCTGTAGCCGAGACGCTGTCAGACCTCGCCTATAATGCGGAAATTCTTGGTATTCGTGTCATAATTTAAGTTTCAGAGGTATTATTGGAAATATTTGATTATATAAAATGTACAGTTTACTACTCTAGTTCTTTACTTTCGTAAAGGCTGTTCACGATGAAGTGACCACCTTGAAATAAACCTTAGAAAAAAGTCACTGCCTCTGCCGGCATATATATTAACGGGCACATTGAGTGGCATTCGCGCAGAAAGTTGGTAACGATGGCTGGTAAATATTTAAATTTTTTAACTTCAAATAAATATTTCAATTTTTTAACGTCGAATAAAGTGTTATGTAACTATTTGTGATAACTTAAATGATTTATTTCGCGTTCTGTTTTCTCGTGCATTGAAGTGTAAATATAAGCAGATTTGTAAATTATTTACTTCATTAATAATTTTACAGTTTCACTTGACCAACGCATGAATAAAGCGATAAGGCCCATGGCAATGTTAATTTTACATAAGGCGGAGGAACACACAACGTGCATACAAGTAGATCTTAAGCAGGGCTTTCAAAAGTGCTCATTTTACCGTGAAGAATCTAAATGTCACATGTAACAGCTGCCGTCTTCGGTTCCTCCCGCAGACACGTAGTTTGGTGGACTTGCAAGCGCAGATACCAACGTACGGTACAGTGTTTGTCAAAAATGTTTCTTTGATGTCGTGTGTTCTTCCCATGATTTTTCTCAGGAGACTGCTGGACATCCTGCAAATGCCGCAATCTATTTACCTATACGTCTACCCTAATTTGCTTCGTTTTTGACGTGGCCACGAATCCGGGAAATATTTGCGTATCCATAACGCGGAGAAAAGTAGTTTGTTTTCCCCGAAATATTAGTTTATACCATATACTTATCACTATCGTTAGTTTTAAAGTACTTAAAAATCTGCCACAGGGCATATTTCATATTGTTAAATTACCGTGAACCTGTTTGCTATTGGATAAACGAGAACTGGTCATGATGATGCGGATACGATGCAGTCGGAGAGTCGCAGATCAGTTATTGATCCTGCCAGAGGCCGATTAATCAGCTGGGCGAGTGGAGGTTTTATTTTTATCAGCTATAATCAACAAGAGGGAGTGATTAAAGTTACTCTTTTCCACGAACTTCCAACTACGTAAGGTGGGATGACTAAACTCGATGTGTTCACTATTATTACACACTTCACAAGATGCTTACGAGACTATTCCCTAAACAGTTTCTGTGACTTTTATATTATTTCAAAGTAAGTTATGTGGGCCCCGCCGATGTCTTTGACAAGACCAGGTTTCGAGAACGTAAGTGCTTGATTCTACTCAAGTAACCTCATGCACCCCAAAGTCATTAACATAATCAATTCAGCTATAGGCTATTCACGGTAGAATGAACACTATCGAAAGTCCTCTCATTTGGAACAGTAGTCAATAAATATATTTTATCCTTAAAAATTAACTTTAGAGTGCGGTGGAATAGATACAGTGCGTTTATTACTTACATGGCAATATTTATTTAAAAAGATGGTTTAAGGATGAAAAATGGTTGGAAGGAAAAAGTAACTAAGCCCCAAAAGTGCTCACTTTACAATGAACAGCCTATACCTAGGTGGTGAGGTATTGTTTTCATATCCTTTCCTTCACCCCACCTCATGGTCAAGTTCATATCGTTGTATGCCCCAATAGCATATCCTCGTGGGCTGGTTAGGTATTGCTACCTTATACGAACCTCGTACGATTTAAAATTACTTAAGTGTTGCGTATTTGGAATTATACAGTATATACACACACACTATAATATACACACACGCATATATATGTATATGTCTATACACACACACACACTCTCTCTATCTTTCTCATAAATACTTGCCTACCTATTTGGTTAGTTACTTGGTCGATTGCACGGTTAATTGCTCGACACAAATGTTTTCCTAGCGCCTTGGAAATCTTTCGGTCGGATGCACATTAATACCGTACTCTTATATTAACGGTAATCACACTTCATAACTTGTTTATAAAAGAGAGCACAATAATTAATTGGTATGCAGCCAAAATTTAAGTGTGCAAATAAGGTACCGATCACTTTTCACCGTAGATATTGTCATCGCAGAAATGAAACACACTCGAGCAAAAGCAAAAATTTAATCTCCGCCTCTCGCTACCATTCTTGTCCTCTGTGACGTGTGTACAAATATAGCTTGCTTAATTTCTAGTAGTTCATTGTTCTGCACCACGTCTCGTGTTTACCCGCCGCCTTGAAATTCGTATTCCTCCTCGTAGACTTGAATCAGATATAGCAAGGTTGCGTAGTTGTAAGTGCGCCGTGAGCAATTTATTGCTCATTCACGACGTATTGAACGGTTTGGAATTCAGCATGGACGTAAAGTGCTAGTAACTGTGCATTTTCACTGGTTGCACTTAACATAATAGTTGATACCAAATGAAGTAGGGAAAAAAACAATATTTTATTATCAAAATATATTTGGTCTCTGGTTCACATCAGTGTAATAGTAAAATTTGTCTTTATAATAATTACACAATACTATTACCTGATCGAACATAGAATGACTAAATAGGCTCGTGGCATTTTAATTTTCACGCGAGGCTAAAGGATAAGTCAGTAAATATAGTGGACTAAAAGAAGAAACAAACAAGGTTTTGAAAAGAACCACAAAACAACTGTATATTGTGACAAAATAATATTCGTACACACTGTATCGCACCCTTAATGCAAGACTGTTGCAACCCAAAATTTCGTATAAGGCAAATGAAAATAAAAGAATTGGGAACAGTTTACAAGTTTTTAAGTACTGCGTCAGCGAGGGGTTTTGAAGTATTAAATCTGTGATGTGTCGCAGTGTGTCATCCAGTTTAAAACTTATGTATGTGCAAATATGAAATGTTTGATCTGTTTTCGAACAACTTCCATATATATCTGTTAAGGGGGCTGCCTACTAGCGCCTCGAAATATGTTGGTGTGTTGGGAAATCCGTTTTTTTTTTTTGGCGAAAGTATTCCACGTCGTCCAGTGTGCAAATTTATGAAAATAAAACGAACTTCAGGCGATGACGGAATGTCGCTTTCATGTCGCAACCTATATTAGCACGACTATTTCCAAGCCCTTCAGCATAGTTATAAACAGCCTTTCCAGCCATCTGTATGTCAATGTGCCGACCGGATCTACGTGAAACTCGGATACAATCCTGCATTGAACTTTGCAACAGATTTTCCATTAGTAAAATTATATGGCCACTGCTTAGTCCTATAGAAAAAAAACTGTTCGACGAAAAGCTTGCGCACTAGTTTAGTGCTTCGCGCATAGTGGCAACGCGGCTCTTGATGCGTGTGCCAGTGTCGCCCTTAGCGTTCGTTCACTCCTGTGCCATGTCGCGTCCGGTTAGTGCTAAGTTTGTCGCAAGCCATCTGTGTTCTTGTCGTGTTGGTAAAACAAAATGTCAGTTTGTGGTTGAGTGGGAAAGTCGTGGTTGACCGCAGCTTTCCGTTTGAGACGCCGTGATGTCGTGACGCCTCTAGTTAAAGGGCAGCGAGCTGATAATTTTCAAGTGGCGGTGTGACAGAAGCGCCTGGCAGTTAGGCTACTCGGTGGCCACGGTAGCTTTGCGCACGGCGTGGGTGCAGGCGCACAGTTACGTAGTAAGATTTTGACAGTTCCACGAAAGTAGCACCAAATGATTACTTTTCGTTATATATCCTTTCGCCATCAGCTGATACGTCAAGTGGAGGCTGTATATTTTATGAACACGCTGTCAGATAATCCACTTGTGATTGTACTGCAGTGCTAAACAAATACTAATGTATTTATAGACTGAAATATGTTTAAAAATTCGTAGGTTATAAAGATATACATGTAAAACCTTAAAAATATTAAATATTTGCAAACTCTCTTTAACTTATCAGAGACAGCTAATTTGGGTTAACATTTGTGAGATGGTAATTGAAGTTATCATCACACTTTGGACGTTATAGCTAATATGTTGAGACGGGAAATAAAAGTAACTCGGGGAACTTGCTTGACAACTTACTTTCATTCGCCAACAACTCACAAATGATTATTGCAAATAAATAATTACGTCTAGCTCCATCCCAACCTGCGTCTTAGAACAAGGACGCGCTGATTGGTGCGCGCGACTCTGACGTCATGGAGCTGTTCCAAGCTACCGTGTCCCAAGTCAACCTGTGTCCCAAGTCGAAGCAATCGGAAAACTGAACTTTTGTCCGAAGTTGTGTCCTAAGCTGATAGAAAAAGAATAATACCTATAATACTTTCGCGCGCATTTGTGAAATGTTAAGTTATTCATGTAAACAATGGATATGCAAGGTGGGCTTTCTCAAATATGATGAAATGGTAATAAATAATTAAGGATGTCTTCGTTCGGTCTGAACAATTTTATTTGAAGGCTAAACCTTTTAAAACGTAATCTTAAAAATTAAATTTGGTTGTCTGTTGGCGAACTTATTGAAAATAGAACCATTATGGCGTTTATTATAAATAAATATTAAAATCAACCATTTCGTAAACTAAAACAAATTATGTGAAGAAATAATTAAACAATACCCTACGATATTTCTATAGCCTTTTGGAATTAATACCAAGCATGTATATAATGCATGGATGGAGAGTGATGATACGACGTGAAAAGAACTTCCAAGGTTTGAAGTAGTTTCATTTGAATACGGAGCGTTTTGATGTGCGTTTTGTTTTGATGTGCATTTCGTTTTGAACACACATACATTACTATTTTAGCACGAAGTTTAGTTTGTAACTCTAACAACCGCTGGTTTGTGACCACATAAAATAAAACGTGTTAATTAATCTAGGGACTCTTTCTTATCAGAGTATTGTCTGCTTGTCTGATGTGCATCAGCAGTGCACTAGCTAACGTAAATTTTTCTTGTGCTTCCGTTGAGGCTTTGTAAATGGCACGTTGTGAGTTTCGTATATGTAAAGTTGTCACTCGTTGTCATGATCTTGCTGTGCCAAGTTATACGAGTGTGTGTCTGTAGCACACCCGTGCTCCCTCGCTATAGCAGTGCAATATCCACTTTTCAATATATTTTCGTACATGTTGAACATGCCGTTGTCGGTGTGATACATCGCTCTCAGGGAGTGTTAAGAATCAATGGCGATGCATCACAAATCGCCAACTATCGTGGCACGTGATATATTTGTTGTTCTCTGTTGGAACATATCTCAGTTGCAGTATTTAAAAAAAATGCTGTTTCGCGAAGGATAAATCTCCATAACATTCAGACCTATTCCTCGCTTACCTTGCTGTATTCTGCGCCTGCCCTATTTTTGTTAATTTTTCCAGTAGTGGCGAGGCGATTGTGATAGTCTACGTAAAGCTTGAAGCACTCGGACGCGAGTGTTCTCTATAACATTTGTATTCACCGCTATAACTTTGTACACGACACACTAGAGAATGCTCTCAATCACCGCATCTGTAAACAGAACTGTATGAGTAAAATAATAATAAAAAATATTTTTATTTGAATTTAGAGTTGTATTAATTTCACTACTACATTTATAAAGTAGTTTTATTAATTTCATATTTGTCGCAAACACATCTGGATAGGACCTACACATTTTTTGCCGATTTCAGACGACTTCTATTCACATTTTATATTTAACAGTAAAATAATCATATTCGTGAAGTATACTGTGCGTGTGCACGTGCGCGAGCAGTTTGAAAATAGTTCTACTGTTTGTCGCATTTAATTCATTGCAATCAAAACCAGCTGCCACATCGATTCTCAAGCTTCTAAAGAACGCAGTTTCCTAGTGTAATTACCGACATGCGGCACTGAAAGGAAATCAGCAGACGGAATTTAACAGAACAGTTCTATAATGGCATTATATGGTAGCGACAACTAAACTTTAGTACCAGGAACAGAATGTTCTGTTAATACTTTACAAACCAGATAGTTAGCAGAACTATTTAAATATTAAGTTATTTTGTTGTACGAACCATCTTGTCTGTCTCGAGAACAGTGTTTTCTGTAGTAGGAACAATACAGATAGTTGTGAATACAATATTACAGTATTGTAACAATAACAGAACAAAATATTGAACAACCCAACAGTGCTGTTCGGTAACTGCAACATAATGTTTTGTAGAAACCACCTTTTTTTTTTCTCAAACGTTTACAGAAAAAGTAGGGTAGCTACAACAGTCGTGAACTGTTGGAGGTACCCTCAGATTCTGTTAAGATTACAGATGTAGTATTGTAGAGTTATCAAACAAGTATGGTAATTACAACAGTATCGCGGACTGTTAAAGGCACCCTCTATAGTTTGTTTTTATTTCAAACATTTCAGATATAGTAGAATTTACAATACAGAAGATAAATAGGAAAATGTTGCTAATGTGAAGTAATATTTATTTAGTGAAGGCTTTTGACAATCTTTGAGGGTAATGTGCACCCTCTAAAGTATTGAGACACCACCATGTTAAGCTTTATAAGTAATAATATCAACAAGGGTGCTGGGATGTCTTATTTGTTTTTACAAGACATATATCACACACAGGACATAAAAACTAATTACTAACGCCATAATTATATTTTTTGTACTGGAAGTTGTTTGATGTGAAAGGAAAAACTGTTTATACAAATGTTACACGTAAAAAAAAAACACAATTTTATATCAGATGACATCTGATGTTACAAGATACAAATATATATATATATATATATATATATATATATATATATATATATATATATATATATATATATATATATATTGTAATAAATAACATAAGTTATGAATTCGTCTCGTAATATTCATCTGCAGACACGTTACATGACAGGGTTTTAACTATATTAAACAAAGTAAGACATACATTTCAAAAACCCAAATCTCATAACTGATGCAATGGTCGAGCAGGCTAAGGCATCTATCAACACAAGGTCCGGCAGTCCGAGGCTTCCTGCTTCCACGAGGAATATTTCAAGTTCTGAAAAATAAGTACAAATAGCAGCGCATTCTATGAGCCGACGAGGGAATTACAATAGACAACACAGCATGGCGAGGGCTACCATGCCGCTCAGTAAAGGCAACAGAGCAGATAGTCAGGATTACCGTACACCTTTGCTGGAGCTACAACACTGCTTAGTAAAGGCAACAGAACAGATTGTTAGCACTACCATATGTTACTGCTGGGTGCACAATCATCTCTGTAGCATCGTCAGAGTAGCATTGTAGGGAATGTCATACTGGACAGTAGTCAGAACTCTACTAGTTTGTAATTGCAACATTCTATTCTGTAGGAAGTAATGACGTCACTGATTTATGACGCCTTGGCCTTTTACAGTATGTTCTGTTGGTGTTACCATATACCTTAAACAATATTCGTAGGATAGCCACAACCAAACACTGTTGTCTCTATTTTAACAGTCTTGGAGGGTAACGGCTACAGAGTTATGGTTTCTACAACAATTTTTTTTTCAGTGCGGCTCCATGTTTTGAACACACCTGCACTCTAAGAGCATTATGCACATCACAGCACATGCAATGCCTTCACAATCTACTGTTCATGTGATGTATTAAGTAAAGAAGTTTAAATACGATTGTATAAAATTATCTAGCTGTCATCTTTGGCGGTACAAACAATAGAGTAGCATGCCTGTTATGTCGTTTTGAAATATCGTATTTTTCTTGAAACAAGGAATTTATTTTTTCTGCACTCTTAACTTATAAAAATCGGTAAAAAAAAAATTGTTAATAAAATTAACTTTCGAAGTAAACGTTCATGTTACTTAAATTATTAATACAAAATGGTTGTGAATCTAAGATTATACTTTGGCATTTGTAGACCTACCAGTGTTTCATTCTGCAGGTAGTGCATATAAAGATTCTTACCACTTGTTCAAAATTCTAAGAGAATAGCAAAACATTGAAAACAGTTACGTTCAGTATAATGGGAAGTTTCGGTGAAAATAAGTAGTTTTTTTTTTACCGCCTGCCATGGAAGCACTATGACAGAAGCAGTTTAGAAAACTATCATGAACATCACGGTTACTTTGTACATTAAAACAGTAATTATAGGCCATTCATAGTAAAGTGTGTACTTTTTGAAGCCCTCTCATTTGAAATAATAGCCAATAAATATATTTTATGGTAGGTCTAGACGTTAACTTTAGAGTCTGGTAAAATATATACACTGTGTTCAATAAGTACATGGCTATATTTTAAAAAGTGGTGGAATGATAAAAAAAAATGGCTGATAGGAAAAAGTAACTATGGCTACAAAAGTGCTCACTTTATTGTGAACAGCCTATAACAGTGGAGTCTATGATTGAACTAACATGTTTTCTATACTTCTATGTTAATTTTCATTTACAATTCGTAAGAGCTACAAGTAAGTACTTGTTTTCTTTTAGTTTACCGCACAACACATTGAACAAATTTCCTAGTTCAAGTAATAAATGAAGCCGATATAACACACAATGTTGCAAACAGGAAGTTGGGGTATTCATCTCCCCCTGCCCACCAGGCGTGTGATAGAATGGTATTTAAAAAACAAGACTTTTTATCTTATGATTTTTAAATATCTACTTAATGCTAAACAATTGACCATAAGGTCTTAAGTCACGGCTGCACTTTGGGAAGCTGATTTAAGTCAACACTGGCCAGTTCTGGCTTCGACCAAGGCTGGAAATATTCTTAGTATATGACACCAGACAAGTGTATTAATCATATGCTGCTTGTCTTCACAAAAGGCACATGATAATATGACCATTGATAATAAGTGCATGGTCAGACTCCAGCTTACAGCGCCGCAAGCAGGCTTGCTTGCTTCAACAGAGTTGACGATAAACAACTATGGTTGTGGGGAACTCGCCTACACACTACATACGAAACACCTACATGTAAATTTAAAGAGAGCAAGCAACAATAAATGGACAGTTTGAATACTGTTCTGAAGCCCAAGCGCAAACAAATGCAACGGCCCACTGCCAGCTCAATGATACGACCCAAGTGTGTCTGGCTGCAAACTTGTTGCACGCCTACACCAGCGAGTTATTGGAACCTCTGTTCTCGGTCTTGCGACAGCACGGCCTTCTGGAGCATACAAGATTTTTGTGGCAGCCTTTGGTCATTTTGAGGCTTGTTCATTGTGTTTTGAGATAACACACTGCTGCGTTTCTTCAGTCCGATGCCCCATTGTTTACCGACGTTAATGGTCAAGAGAGATTGCACAATAGTTACTCTTCCAGGATAGGTTGTTCCAGGCTGTGGAACAGATGGTAAATGTAACGAGGAGTCAGCATGGTCAGGGAAAGTTTCTGAATAAATCCAGTGCCCTGGCAACAGTGTGCTTGGAGGTTGTAATAGTTACCCCTATAGATGCTAGGAGCACTGGGTGCATCCCTCGCCAGACACAAGGGAGGAACCCTCATCCGCCTCCAAGATGGATGGAAGGATTTTGGGCCTACGGTGGCAACAATATGGTGCGCAGGGTCTTGCCTCCGCGTTCTGGAGCTGGTGGCATGCCTAATCACGTTGTTCACGTTCTGGAGCCATCAGCATGTTGGATCATGACATGCACACTTCGGAGCCTAGTAGGGACATCTAGGGTAACTACAGGTAGTGAAGGAATGTGAGTGTTGCATCCTGGAGTCACTGGCTTGCTGATTCGTGAGTCACATATCTCAGAATCCACCAAGAGCCCCGCATAAGGGCTGTTATGTACACCTAGTTGATATAAGGGATGCCACAGGTCCCCAGGTCTGCTGATGCCAAACTGCAGGCACTCTCACGGAGCTAATCACTGCCGCCGCCACCGTCGCCGCCGCTGCTGCCGCCGCCGCCGCCGCTGCTGCCACCACCACCACCACCACCACCACCACCACCACCACCACACCTAAGCCAGGATAGACAACCACGGAATGTTACCATGGCGAGGGACTTAACAAAATGAAGCTGTATGACAATGCGCCTTAGCTAAGTTCCCATTCAGTAGGGAGTAGAGCTATCTAGGTTGTACCATTACTCAGCCAAGTGTAAGCCATTCTGAAAGGATCACAGGGCACCCATGTCAGCACTCAGCACTGTATTCCATGGACATTTGCTAACAAATCTGTCAATTTTATTGTTCTACCTGAACAACTGTGGATACTGTAAGGTTCCATTAAGGCCAGGAACATTGCAGTAGAAGCCTCAAAATTTTCAAGTATTATTGAGTCCTAGAGTAAAGTGGTGAAATGTGCATGATTATTTATTATCACATTATTTTGTTACTACAAACCTATTTAAACTGTTGTTGCTAGTTCTAACAAGTAAAATGGAAATTCTCCCTTGAGGTGGAGTGTAAGCAATAACAAAATAGAAATGCTTATGTGTCATTAAAATGAGTTAACTTTGTATACATATTATAATCTAGAATTATTCCCAAGGTTTTTATAAGCCATTGAAGATGAAGTCCACAATGTGTTCTTTGCAAATTAAATACTAACATGGAACACAGTGTGTTTAGATGTGAAATTTAATTTCTGCAATCAAAAAACTTGCACACCTAATAAAATTACCACACATTTGGGCTGTCATCCTAACATTGTTAAATTTTGTGACATGAAAATAAAATTAATTTTGTAATGCGCAATTAATATTTATTAGCATATTTGTGCATGGTAGAATTATGAATCTTGTGGTAGGCCTATTAAATCCTAAATCCCATGATTTTCGAGGAATTAATACAGAAAGTTTAAAACTAGAAAATCAGTGTTACACACTGTCATTAAACGTTTGTACTGTCTAGCAACTCGTGTACATTTAACAAACACACAAAAAAAAAACCCAAATTTTAAAGAGTAGTTAAAATTTTTTAATAAAAGCAGTTTATATCTTTCTCATAGCAGAAAAATACATGGTATAAATTGTTTCACGTTATTTTGAGAATATCTTCCATTGATACCCTTATCACCAAACACTTGTTTTGTAATGTGTGTGTAGTTTACCTGATGGATCATTTCCAGAGGTATTACAGCAGATGCTTAGCAGCTGCATGTTTTTGTGTGTCTGTTGTAGACCAGTAGACCTCTTAATTAAAATTCACTTGAGAAATAACATTTCCAGGAAGCGAAAGTCATCCAAAATCGAGAAGCAAACATATTTTGGCTCACTAAACAAAAACTACCATGACCCAAAATGGTCATCTACCCCATTTTGGACAATCGGTTGTATAAAACATGGTATCCATAATTTAAAACAAAGTAGATTAATGCAAAATTTTATAATACGGTATTTAAAGGTAAAAATTCTAGCTAAACATGAAATAGACCTAAAGGAATATGCTAAGGCCTACACAAGAGAAAATATGTAGTTGTTTTTGTGGTCGAAAAAATATTAGCACTGTAGGTAGGCCCACAATAACTTCAACCTCAAAAGTAATATATGAAGGTGTCGTCCTCTTTTTCAGCACTTGAATGGGCTTCATACTCAACAACTGCTGCCCTTAATCCAATTCTCCTTTGAGTGGTGGTACAGCTCATAACAAAAGATGCAATCCTCATCTGCTTTTTTCTTCGACAAATGACATAGCTGTCTTCACGCTTCAATTTTCTAATACTTTTTGCAGTTAGGTTTCGCAAATTTATCGACTTTTAAAGAGCTTTTCTTTTTTACTACATTTTTATTTTGTCTTCTCCTGCTTTTCTTTGCTTTGTAAAGTAGGTAATTTTGGTAACTTTACCTCTCCTCTCAACATTTTCCTTTTTTAAATGTGTTCTAATTCTTAAGGAGGAGGCAATTGTGTTTTGGGCGGAATTGTAAAAGTTAAGCCACATAGTGGCTGGGGCTTTGTAGTTAGCATCGTTCCATTATAGAATGTCTAAGTGTGGTGTTCCACCATTGATGCTGGAGGCCTGGGAGTGGACGGCTGGGGCTCCACCGTCGTAGGCCTGGGAGTGGACGGCTGGGGCTCCACAGTCGTCGTAGGCCTGGGGCGCCTCTATATTTTATGTGTGATCCACTAATTCGTTTTCTTGAGCCTCTGAAAAAAACATTTTGTACCTACCTAACCTTTTTTAGCAGCTGCATTGGAATGCTGCCATTTCTGTCAAGTCTGTTTTTACCTTTCTCTTTAAAGTAGGTTGTGGCTTGCTGCAGGCTTTTGATGCCTTCCTGTAGCCCATTTTCCTCTCTCAAAATTTATTCCTCCAGCCATGCTTTCATTGGAGCAGCTCTGCTTTTCAGTCTTCCTTTGATAGCATCCCATTGAGAAATTAGTTTCATATATAACACAATTATTATTCCCATGTTCTGGCATAATTATTCTTAATTTAATTTTTTAACTAATTTTTTGCATCCATGCTAATATACTATACGAACATAATCACTCTAAACCTATTTAAACACATAGGGCCTTATTCATAGTCAGATCTTAATCCAAGGATCATTCAGAGATCTTCCTCGGAGTTGGTCTGAGGTTAGTCCGGAAAAAGGGTAATCTAACTATATTGTATTCATAAACCCCGACTAGAGGGATCATCGAAGTACACTGTTGCCAGGTGTAAAACACATGTGCATTGCAGATGGTCGTGTGAAATAAAAGCTTTACTATGAAAGGAAAGTCACGTTTGAGAAGACACACATATTAAAAAGAAGACTCAATAGTTTCAAATAGAGATTGTTTGTTTATCTAATGACCAAATTTCCTGTAAATTACCACCTATTCAATATTTTTATTAATTTAATTTTAATTAAGTCTAAAGCATCCATGACTGTGTAGAGCAGTGGGTAAAGTTCTTGCTTTGCACATGTTAATTGCAAGTTCTAATATCGCTTGTTCATTCCAAATTGTTAATGACGTTCTTTTGATGGCAAGTACATGTTAACGAATTTATTTATTTCCTTTGATATTTTTCTGTAAATGCAAAACAATTTATTTGGAATATTTTTATACATCTCTCTCTCTCTCTCTCGATCCTGTATTGAAATACAGCAGGATGAAGAAAATTAAAATACTGATAATCTTACTGTCTTATGTTCATTCGTTAATTTTTCGTAACACCTCCTGTGCACTGGTAGTATGGGCCAGTTTAATTTTTTTTTTTGCCAGTACTACCTTTATAATGCTTATAAAATTGTATATTATTGCTAAATACATTAGAAATATAAATAAAGTAGTTTTAAAAAAAAATGTTGCCCAGACAAGATTTGATTACTGTATATATTATGTAAATATAATTTGTATTAAGATTCTTTTTAAAAGAATCAGTATCACTTCTGGTAAGAATCAGTTTTCAGAGATTGCATTTGATTGAAACAGAAATTCGAAAATTATTGCTGTCGCTTAACATTGGTGTATTATGAAATGTATGGCAAAATTTTTTCAGTTAGCATTTTTTAAGTTTTATTATGCTTGATAATAAAGGTCAATTCTCTTTTAATGTATAAAATGTGTAATTTGATATTTTGAAATTTATATTAGAATTTCCCCTACAATTTATGTACATGCAATATGCTGAACATTCATGTTGCGGTCACAATCCTATAATTACAGTAAGCATAGCATTAAAAATGCAAAATGCTCAGTAGTCTTTACTGTCTAAATATTTATAATGGGTTGTTATATGAATGGTTTTGTTGATATGATTATTTTTCCTTTTTGCAATTGTGTTAAAACAGATAGTTGGTATAATGATACTGTACAATATTTCCTGTTCACTAAAACCATCTGTAAATTTTGTATTAGTAATTTTATAGATTGTCATTGCATGCACAGTGCACACTTGAAAAGAACAGTGAAAGAGTTGTTTCAAAACTGCTAATAATGGATTTTGTATAGTAACAGCCATAAACGCTGCTGTAGTACAGAATCTGTACACCTTTTCATGCCTTACATGAATTGAATTAAAAGCATTTCTTATTTGCTTTCAGAATTTCTCACCAGTTCCATACCCCAAAAGCGACTATGGCATGTTCTACAGTGGTGATTCCTACATTGTGCTATATGTAAGTATTTCTTACCTCTAAGGAAATAGAAAATTGAGCTTTTAATAAGTGTGAATAGGATATGCAATGCCAACTCATTATAGTAAAAATGGTTTCCAAATATTTTCGTATATAAATGTACTCCCTTTTTAACCAAAATAAGTGCGTGGAATTTTTTCTAGTGCTGATTATTTTTGTATGACTATTCATTAACACAACATAAAATTAACTTATTCCTTTTGGTCGGTAACAGATAAGTTGGTCAACATAGATTTTCAGCCTGCAGCCGAGTCAGTTCTGTAAATCGCCTCAGTATTCTTCTGTCCCTACGCCATCACCAGTCTTTTACTCACTCCCTTTATCACGTTCTCTTCTTTCGTCTTCCATGTGGCCTCCTTCCATTATTTTTTTACTCCAGTGTTGTTTTTGTCACCCTCTTTATTTCCTGTTCTCTTGACATTGCCATACAACCTTATCCACACTTTCTCTATGATATTACCAGCTCTTGCACCTGTACTCTTTAATGTAAGCACCACTTAGTTTCAAATCTCGCATCTCCTTACTGCCAACTTGCTCCTTGCAAATTTCATGTACATTGCCTCTATTTTCCTTTTGGTCCTCTTGCCCACTTTCCCATGTTAATGCACCATGTCATAATGGACATATATAACATGTCCTGTTTATGATATGCTTTTATCTCGGTGGCACTCAACAGATATTTCACATACTGATAACTCGCTCCCTTGCTGCCTTCTCTGTATTACTTCTTTCATATTCCTTGCCTTTCTATGATGTCGCTTGGATAGTAAAATTCTTCAACTGATTCAGATCCACTTCCTTTATACTCACTCATTCCCTTCATCCTGTTCATTTTCTTCTGATCCAATCACCTTGCTCTTATTGGTTTTGAACTTCAGCTTATATTACCGCACTTCATTCCAAATATGTTGTTGGACAAACACCCAAAACACCCACCTGCTAAGTACGCTTTTTCACCCCACACCATTAGATCAACAGTAAACACCATTACCTTCATATTCTGTATCCCCACGCTATCTTCCATTTCTTTACATAATTATTCCCACGACTGACATAAATAGCAGGGATGTGATGGAATTCCCTGCTTCACCATAATGGCTATGTTAGATTTCAGTGCAATGTGCCTGTGATCACTTACCCTTGATCCCTTCCCATCTTATAAGCTCTTGTTCCCTTCGTAAGAAATATTCATTAGTGAATTCTGATGCCTTTTAGTTTCCACCTCGAGATGTATTCTGTCAAATTTCGCTCTTTGCGAGTTTCATATTTATTGTGCGACATTTGCAAGAATTTTCCGTGGCAGTGCAGAGTTTTAAACACACACAGAAAACATACACAAATGAAATTTTTCAAACAGTTGCGGATCGAAAATATCTAGGGCTCTAAGGGTAAGTTGCTTGTGCCCTTGGCTGAAGGGGACATTCTAGGGTGCATAATGTGACCTTGCTGTGAACTCCGACAGTCACAACGTGACGCCACATCCGGGATACACTTTTCAAGGGCACAAAACTAGTTAAGGCCACTTTAGCTGCTCAATTCGAACACGACCTGTTTCTTGTGCAAAACCACCCGGTTTGTCCTCGCTCAGTTCTTAAAATTACTTTTGTTATCCATATACTTGATGCTCCTTATTTCTTATGTTGCTGCTTCCCTCAGTACTTCACCCACATTAGTTACTTTTCACACTACCACAAACCACCTTCTCAACATCCATAAAGGCAATTACAAAATTCTGGTAATTTTTTTTAACAACTGTCCAACTGCAAATATTGGATCCATGATAGGTCTCCCCAGCCTGAATCATGCTTGTCCTCTCCTTGCCATTCTTTCATGCACTGCCTTAGGCTCTTCCCATTACTTTCTCATAAACCTTCGCACAGTGACACACATTATGATGCTTTAAATAGGTAGTGCACAATTTCTGTTTTGAAAATGCATTCTGATACTACTCCAGTTTTCCAGGACCTTGTTCTCATTCCACAACATTCTTTACGCTATATTAAACATTTTACCACGTCTCCATTTTAGTGATATTTTTTTAATTTTTCTACTTCTGTTTTTGTTGAACAACTTCTGAGTTGTTCTCCAATTTCTGCTTTGCTTCCTCCAGGTTTGCCACTCTCTTCTCTTCAGTAAACATCCATACCTTATGACTAAGGACTAGAAATTTTTGCGAACCTTGAAATAATTCCAAATAATTAGAATTAGGGAGAAATTACGTTTATTTGCTAAATTCCATGATAATTCCTGTACCTATTTGCGTAACATCAATGAAATTTCTTATTTAAGTGTACCTAAACCGCAATAAGAACTTCTTTTACCCTGAAAACTCTTACAAAGTTTTACCATTTTACATTTATTATACAGCATTCTCTCTCATTAACTTCACATATGTATGGATTACAGATTGGTAGTAAGGTTTAAAGATTATAGTTGTGCATACGATTCAATATATTGATTGACCTGAATCGCATACGCTGTTCGTTCATGCATGGGCAGAATGAAAAATCACGCCAAACTTGTATTTTAAAATGAATATCCCTTACCAAAAATGTTGGTGATTTGATGAAAGTAAATAATACATATAGCAGTTTTCACAATAGAGTGGCGCGATGCGGTGCGTCGTGTCACACTTGCAGCCATAGATGAGCATTATTTGCCTCTTGAGAAGAGTGTAGTCATCTCAGAATATTTCTGTAGTCATCTCAGAATATTTCTTTAGGGTTTTTAGTACTTTTATTAGCCATGGTTGGCAACCTGGGTAGTATAGTTAAAGTACTGTGTAGTATTTGTAAGGTGATTATTTTACCATGTGGTATATGGCTACATTTTAGGCCGGCCTATCCCTACTCTATGTATTTATTTATTGTAAATATTTTTATATTTTATATAATGCTATACTTAAATATTAATGGATATGAATAATCAATACACAGGTTGTATAGTATGTATTTGGTTTTAAAAGTCAGTCAATGTGCTCTACGCACGGCATGACATTGAGACTGCTTGGCGTGGGTGGTGAAGCGAGAGGGGAGGAGAAGGGGTGCCAGCTGTTCCGCCCGAGCAGGTAGAAGGTGCCTAGTCCTGACCTTGGGTGTGTGTGCGCGTCCGCGGTGCGAATCAATCACGAGTATGACCTGGACGAATTTCATAAGATGGTGCGACGGGCACGTGGCCAGCTGTTAGAATATTTTAGAGATGTTTGAAAACAGTTTATTAATGTGGATCAGAGTATGAACTTAACGAAAGTAACTTTTTCCGCTGGCTGCATTGGAGTGGCAAAATTGCTGGTGTAGTCGTGGGGCCGTCCTTGCGAATTTATGCAAACTTTGCTATAGTAAAATTAACGAGAGGCGCGGGCAAAGTATATTGAGAGTTTGTTTGACGAGTGAAATTGGTGTTCACTTTAAAATTGCGCCAATGCCCATGGGACGTTTGACTTGGTTGTTGGCGTAGTAGTTAACTCTGTAGATCGTCCTTGGCGGGCACGTGCAGTTCAGAATATTTTGCGTGCCCGAAGAAATGGCGTTTTCAACATGTCACGCTGGGAATGCGCTTTCTTAAATTGATGTCACCTGGGTCGCCAAGTGTTGCTGCTGCCGTCAGAAGGCTAATTCAATTGCTGCATACAAGGTGCTTATGGGTAGCGGTAATCGCCGTCGTCGGTGGTAACCAACTGGAGGTTTGCTTCTGAGACTTTGCATTTTGGCTGGGCCTAATTTCACCAGGTATGAGATGATGAAATGTTCTATGCCTGTTAATTTTCGTGGGCGTCAGCATCAGCATTTTTCACCATTCATGTCAAGATTGTCACAGCCCGTGCGAAACCCATTCAGAGGGCCACTTCACATGCATTTTATGTTGTAAGAATCCGGAGGCAAAAAATTAAATTTTTGTGTGGTAACATTCAGTAACATTGAGTAACATTAAAATTAAGGTTGAGCCCTGATATTAGTTGTGTTTACCATTTAAGAGTTTAATATGGTCAAACATTTTAAGTGTTTTAAACTTTTGTCAGTATTGTGAAAATAATTGTGTTGTTTGGTTGACTTACGCTGCTCATTCCTATTCAGAGTTACATGATTGGTCTGGTATATACACAACATCCTCCAACCTGTAGTTACAGGTTTTGCTGCTACACTGGACTATGGCTTCACACTAGTGGATGATAATGCTTATCCTCATCAAGCCAGTGTGGTCAATCAGTTCTTTGCGATGCATGGCATACAGCGAATGGAGTAGCTGGCATATTTGGCGGACATGAACTGTGTGGGACATGTATGGAGCGAACTTAGAGAGCAATTGCAAACTGTCCTACCCCTCCTGTGAACATTCAACAACTGATGAGCGCTGCTATCCAAGAGTGGGATATTCTGCTCCAAGACAAGCTGGATTGTGAGTGCTGAGTATGCCTCGTGTGCAAGCATGCCTCCGTGCCCAAGGTGGTTATATCCGGTATTGATCTGCCACTAACCAAACGGGACGCGTTTTCCACATCCCCTCTTCCAATTACTGTGTGTATGTTGTGTTTCAGATGTTTATGATAAGCAGACAGCATTGTGTTGGTCATTGTATATACCCATCTTAATGTGCAAGGTAGCTACACACACACAGCACAATAAAATATAAACGAATCCAGTATATGCAAAAAAAATTTTGTATACTTTTATGTGCCCCTCTATCACTAAATCACTGTACATATTACAGGTTTGAACATGTCTTTTCACGCCCACTCAATATTTACATCACATTATTTGCATTTTTTTTTAATTTATAAAATGCATAAAACCCTTCAGGTTCGAACTCCAGGCCACAATATAAAACCCCCTTACTGCTGACACTGCTTCTGGATGAAGAGCTCGTTCTCTCTCTCACCTGATAGTCTTCACACACAAATGCGCCTGTTGTATGGGTGAAAGCTTACAGTGAACTCCTCAGTAAAGGGTGTACACGTCCACTGGTCCGGATGCCACTGGCAGTGTGTTGCCCACCTCACGTGAGCTGCTCTATGTTGTGGTTGAATTGGAGCCTTTGGCAACGGCTTACCTGCTAGCAGTCTCGTGTCGTGCAGCCAATTTCAAACTGTTTGCCTTGACACATTCACTCTGGTGTTCCTCCTAAGATTCTGTCATAACGATGTTGCAGTGCTACTGGGTTGCCGACATGCTGAAAGCACCACACACTGGTTCTCTAAAAGTGTTATTTTACGTGGGCATCCCATACGATGTCGATCAACAATAGGTTGTCTCTCTTGGAACGGACTTCACACCCTGGAGACATCACTTTGATTCACTCAAAAACCGTGCAGACACCTCCGCTTGTTGCCAGCCCTCATGCAATGTGACAATTCGCATGTGGCCAGTCATTGAAATGGGTACTCGTGGCATGTTTACCGCAGTCCTAAATGTGCTCTCTTTACACTGCTGACCATAAAATTGTTAATAATAAACCAACCAAAGTGCCATATGCCCCTATTGGCATCCTGTCGAACCTGCTCACGGGTTAGTAGCACTATTTGCCTCGGAAATTACCCTACAGTGCATACAGTACGCATGTTGGAGGTTCCGCGACATTAACCTTGTGGCATCGTGATATGCAAAATTTTTTTTGAGTACTATATTAGACAATGCAAGATATCATAATGTACAACTGAATAAAAAGTCAATATCATCCTTAAAACAAAACATTGAAGACTGGCTGACAATTAATGATGTTGGATTCATTCCACAAATGATAAAAGCGAAGCTGTTGCTTTTGGTGAAAAGTACACCACACGCACAAAAATTTTAATTTAATTTAAATAGATGCACATGGTCATGAAGTCATTCGTCAACCTCCATCTCACGTGGATCTGAACCCAATTGAGCTAGTATGGGCGGATGTTGAAAGGAATTTTCGCGACGGAATTTCTTCATTCCTCAATGATAAAAAGAAATTGTGCTAGGAGTTGTTTTGTAGTTTCTCTGTGAACAAATGGAAATAGTGCGGCAAACATGTGCACAAGATTGAAGAGGAGGATGTTAAGAGTGACTAGACATTGAAATTGATAAATTAATAATAAATGTTGGAGACAGAGATTCAACTGACGGAGACAGAGATATAGGAGATAAGAAGCCTTGTCTTCTATTTTGCTCATCCATGTAGCAACAATAAAAATACAAACACAAATTTTGGTGTAAACTCAATCGTAGTTTTTAAAATCTAAAAATATAGATGTTTTTATTCTCCTTGAAAATACATACTTATTGTTCTTCTCCATCGCAGGCTGATGCCTAAAATCTCAAGGCAGGAATTTCATGTAACACACTCAATGCCGACATGCTGTGACTGAATCTGCTTCATCCTGATTGGCTACTGTTCATTGCAATGCGACATTGTGGAACCAGCTTAAGAATGTAAAAAATATAACTGTTTTATATTGTGGCCTGGAGTTCGAACCTGAAGGGTTTTATGAATTTTATAAATAAAAAAAAAATGCAAATAATATGATGTCTTTTCGCGCCCACTCAATATTTACATGTTCAAACCTGTAATATGTACAGTGATTTAGTGATAGAGGGGTACATAAAAGTAAAAGGACAACTACATTGGAAGCAAATTTGTGTAACTGTTCTTATTTCCAAGGAAAATAATCAAATAATTTCTGCTACTTTTCTTTAGAAAAATTTGACATCTATAACCTACATTGAGAAACTTTGTAGAAACATTTTTACTACGTACCAAGTATTTTTATTTTATCAATAATAAAATATTTTCTAGTATTCTGTAGTTAGGTTGTAGATTTTTGTTGGAGTAATATTGACCTGAACAGGATTTAATTAAAGTATTATCTACAAATGAACAAAAGCTGTATGTGAATGATGCAAAAATCTTGTAACACTCAAACGCAAGTAAGCAGTTTTAAATGTCGTAACACAGTACCAGATTAATTGCACAATGTGTGTTAAAAGTGTGTGCTCTCGTAAGGATATCCTTTCATCCTTATTGTTAAATATTTTTTTAATATTTAAACTTAAATATTTACCGGTACTGATTAAAATAAATGAATAACAAATTCCAGTTTGTTTGAAATTATTACAAAAACAACATATTCATGTTCTAATAATTATGTGCAAATTTTCGGTTATCAAATTTATTCGACGAAATAAAAAAAAATAATGAATAAATGGTGAATTTTGACGAATCACCTCATTTTATTTACCGTAAAAGTGGGGTCATAATTAACTCATTTTTCTCTTCATTTTGTCCTTACTTGGCTGTAAATGATTCTCCCAAGCACATTCTCATCAAACATCCTTGCTACATCCTTGCTTTTGTTTCTTCTATTTGCCTTTCTGCTTGATTTGTTTCTTTCATTTGCTTGTAATTTTTTCTACACATTATAAATTGCACTTTTTTCCATTTCTCAATTTTATTCTGTTCAACCAATGGGTGTTCTTCCATTTCATCTTGGCATCTTTTCATCACACACCACCACTCATATCAGTTTCTTTCTAAATCTCTGCCATTTATTTTCTACAATTTGTGCATCAACTTTTAAAAGCAAGATCCTAATTTTGTGTATTCCACATTTTTTCCTCTTTTCTTTTGAGCCTCCAAATTGGTTTTTCTTTGGTCTTGCTCTTAGTTAACTCTGCCCCTCTATTCCTTTTATATATAAACAATGATCTGTGGTTCCCATCCACTGCCTGAATTGAGAGTACCTCTATATTTACTGTATTGTTTATTTCACGATTCAGTATAGGAAGAAGTCTGTAAATTAATTTTGCTTCCATTCTAGCTTTACTTAGTGATCCAAGCGTAACCATTTTCTTATAAATCCAGCTACTACCCACTTTTGAGTTAATTTCTTGCACATTACTTTAACAATATTTTGGCTTTATTGTTCCTCTTTCCTCTCTTTTAGCAATTTTCCAACACCTCATCAAATCCTCTATAGGCTGTTTACAGTAAAGTGAGCACTTTTAAGGCTGTAGTTACATTTTTCGTATCAGCCGTTTTTATCCTTAAACACTTTTAAAAATAAATATTGTCATGTAAGTAACTTATATGTTTCACCATACTCTGAAGTTAACGTCTAAGCCTACAAGTAAGTTAATGTCTATGCCTACAATAAAATATATTTATTGACTAATATTCCAAATGAGAAGGCTTCAAAAGTGCTTACTATACAGTGACTAGCCTATACTATCTCATCCTATCTATGCATTGAAGTCTCCTGTTGCACCTTGCTTCCTTTCATTTATGGATTTTATAGCTTATCCACCAATTCCTCCTTCCACTTTTCATGCTCCTCCTTCCACTTTTCATGCTCCTCCTTCCACTTTTCATGCTCCTCCTTCCACTTTTCATGCTCCTCCTTCCACTTTTCATGCTCCTCCTTCCACTTTTCCTCATGCTCCTCCTTCCACTTTTCCTCATGCTCCTCCTTCCACTTTTCCTCATGCTCCTCCTGCTCATGCTTTTTGTTCTTTTACTCCTTATCATTCCACTAATTTTCTCTTATATTCAGCACCAGCCATATCAAACAGTTATTTATTCCCTTTTTTTTTTTTTAACTATACTTCCCCACCTTTCACCACAATCCATCACTGTTTCTCTTTCGTCTTTTGTTGTCAATTCCATAAAACCTGTACCTCTCTGCATTTTAATCTTTTACAAACACATCTTGACATGTACCACACTGTGTCAGTCCTCACCCCATTCGTTGCATCACCATACCAGTGAATAGTACTGCAATCCACCACGCGAGGACAGAGTTTACATAGTGCATATAACCTGTGCATATCACGTATGGAATAGTGAAGTGTTTATTTTGTGTATTTCATTTTATTATTTCCCATGGTCTTTTTAAATATATAATTATTCTGTGTGTTCATTTTACATGTCACATGTTCGCGCAGCAAAAGTGTAGCCACGTGTTTGTTTACATTTGTGTTTTGATGGTTTTTAAAATATAAAGTGTTTGTATATTTTTAAGGTAAGTGAGAAGATGTACTGCGATGTGCACACAGTGTGAGATATATTATGTGAGGGTTATGTAATTGTCAGTGTTCTCATGTCATGCATTTGTTTTGTGCACCACATAACATTATTTATTTTGCATAATACTAACCAAGTGTACGTGCACCATGCACAATAGTGCACCCATAACATGCATCCATTTAATTCACGTGTTCAATGTATATATTTTATTTTATAAGATTAAAATGTTAAAGGCTGTTATTGGCCTGTACAATAAGGGCAGCCAACAGTATTGAAACTGACCAAACATTGCCAGAGGCCATGAACCTCCAATAAATCCATGTTGCCGTAGTCCGTAAGAGACACGCCACATGGAGATTTTCCCATTTAATATGTGTGTGTGTTTTTAGGAGTGCACATGTCAGTCCAAATAAAGATACCTATTTCCTGAATACCTGTACATGATAGCATAAGAATATATTTACGTTCGGCGAACCACGCCTCAGTTGAAAGTACAGTGTTTGTTAGGATAAGGTATAAGTTTAAGGATAGATCCTCTTGATTTTAATTTCAGGGAATTTTTGTTTCCTGTCATTTTTATTCAAATATAAAAGGGTTGTGTATGTTGCATCCACATCTTCAGTGTTCATATACATTTTTCGTAATCATTAAGTTTTGAATTTTCCATTTTTTTTCATCACGTCATGCGGGAATGCCATGTTTGGCAGCAGCTTCCCGTGCTGTAATTTTTAGTAGTCGTACGGTACTCATGTGGAATGGAGGTCGTGTTGCAAGTGCTCAGCTTAGCAGCCACATATTACATAGCCTGTCAGGTTTGGCTGCAGGGATGCTTAATAATAGGTTTGCCCAGTGCATAATCGGGAGGTGCCTTAGGATGAATGTGTGTGTTTTCATTATGCTGCAGTACAGTGAGGAAATGGTATGGTTATTACTTTCTGTGGACATTACGATGTGCACTTGGTACGTGAAGGAATAGTCATTAAAAGACCTGCATAAATATTATATTCACAGATTTATCATTTTAATTTGTTATTGTTCATTTGACTTTTGTTTCAGACAAAAAAAGTGCAAGGATTATTCAGCTGGGACATCCACTTCTGGCTGGGGAAGGAGACATCACAGGTAAGTGCATTTCATATTTGTATACTAAAGTTTTTTTGAGCACTGTATGACAGAGTTGCTAGGTGAATTTGGTAGTGATTTGTTTTTCACCCACATAAGGAAATTGTCATAGTTCAGGTCATCATGATAGTCTCGCAACTATTGTTTAGATTTGAAACCAAGCAAACCATTAGGAACAAACCCTTCCTCTCCATCAGCATGCACAATAATTAATTGTGGACTTATCCCAATTTATTCTGTGTGCCTATTTCTGTACCTGATTGCCTGTAAGACCTTACGCTGTGGGTAGCATGAACATATGTTTCATCACAAACTTTTAGTATGTAAGCTAGATGAGTGGTTATATAAATAAGTTATTTAAGTATGCTGCCTTGATGTGAGCAAGTGACAGTAGTCAACCTTTTTTCACTTCTTTTATTTTCCCTGACTTAAATATCCAACAGGATTCTTAAAATGTTAAATAAAAAAAGCAGCATTTGTTTGAGGCAAATCTAAACATTGCATGTGAAAGTTTCCCTATGGTGGTTCTTTGATGGGTAGTTTATAGCATGGCTTGTACAATTCAGTAAAATTTCAATAGGTACTTAAAAGATTTTAAATACTAGTATACATTAAGGCAAGATAAAGTAACCATATATGTCAAATGTATTGTTAAGTCACCTGGTGCACCTCTGTGTTTGTGGAGGATGGAGGTCTTAATAAAAATGCGCTAAATTTAATTTACTTAGTGCTATAAGAATAAACCCACAGCTATTATTTACAACATGACATGGTTTGAGGTGGTCACGGGGTCTGACAAGTGAAATCTAAATGTCCAGAGGGTGCCAGCTGTCATCTTTAGTAAGAGCTACACCCAACAAGGTTAGGTTACACCAAGTTGGCCAAGACAGTTTCCACTGTTTATCCAAGAAAACAGTACATGCTATTTTACAATTCCAAATACTGTTAACATTACATTGCCCCTTCCATTTATGACCTCCAACCCATATAAATTTAGTCTCTTTGGTGCTGTAATCAGTTTACTTGAACATCTGCAATACAATGTTTTTCCTGGATGTGTTGGTTGTGAAAATACTCTAACCCTTCCTCTTTCCTCACTCCTAATTCAGCTGGCTGAGTAGTTTTATTTTGGGCCCACCTCTTCAGCTTGTCCCGGACTCTAGATTTGTGGTCCGGTGGATATCGCTGCTCCGGATTCTTCAGTATATAGTATGCTCGACTCCCATCGCAACACTACACCTTCTCCAAGTGTTAAGTTTTCTTCCCGTCTTGTATTTACTTCCCACTCCTTATATTTTTGTGCTAGTGGTGTGTGAACAGCCAGACACTTCAAATGGTCAGCATACATAAACTTCACGCTGTCTCCCCCCTGTACCTGGTAAGTAACTGCACTCCTGTCTTTATCTTACCTTGGCCCCATCTGGTATTTTCTCCACTCAGTCTTTATCAGAACTGCTTCACTCTCTTGAAACCACTTCATTGGGCCTTGTTTTCAGTCTACCCTGAGCTTACTGTGCTCTTGCCACTTTGCCATTGCACTTGGAAATGAGTTTCAACAGTGCCAAACGAGTTCGTGGTTGCATTTGTAAAAACAATTCTGCTGGAGTCTTCTTCGTTACTGAGTGTGGGGTGTTCCTGTATCCAAACAAAAATACATCTAGCCTCTGTTGTAGTGTACGGTTGCAGTGGTCTAGATCTTCCTGCAGTTGACTGTTGAGCACTCGCTTGGTAATCTGCACTTGCCTCTCTGCCACACAGACTGTGGATGATGTAGTGGGATCATAACGGGTTTTACACCATTTGATGACCAAGACAAACTCGTCAGACTGAAATTGCGGACCATTGACGGTTACCACTACTTCAGGCAAACGAAACGCCGCAAACAATATTATCTACTATTCCCACTGTGTGGAATGCTGTTGTGTTCATGGGAATTATTTCCAACTTCTTGGAAAGGTATCCACCTCAACCAGGAACTTATTTTAATGCTAGTCTGCAAAATCTATGTGGACACTTTGCCATCTTCTACCTGGCCAGCTTCATGGATTCAGTGGCACTGGCAGTGCAACAGTCTGGTTTAACTAACAAACTTCACAATGTTGCACATCTTCAATTTGGTTGCCTATACCAGGCCACCACACACGTCTTCTAGCTAACATTTTCATTCTTGACATGCTCAGATGTTCCTCGTGTAACATTTTCAGCACCCTTTCTTGCAACACCTCTGGAATGCTATCACTTTGTTCCCTCACAATACAAAATTTTGCTCCAGGGATAGTTCTAATTTTCGGGAAACAAATGGCTTCAGCTCTGGAGAAACAACTTGTGGCCATTCCTGTAGAATGAGATCTGATAATTTTGACAAAGCAGTGTCCTTCTGCATTGCTTCTGCTCCCACTGTTAAGTCTTCAAAAGACACAAAGAAGAAAACAGCCTCTCCCAACCATGGCTCATAGCTTCTAGTATCTTCCTTCTGTGCAGGCAAATGTGATAAACCATCTGCATGACCACCAATCTCCGAACTTGGTTTGTACTTCACTTTGTATTGATAGGCCTTCAGTATCAGTACCAATGCTGTATTCTGGCTGCAACTATGACAGAAACCCCACGCTTTGTCCCAAACAATGTTAGTGCTGTGTATCCTGTTACCAGAACCAACATGCGCCCATATAGGTATTTGTGAAATTTTTCAAACACTAAACTCAGAGCATCTCTTTCTACTTGGCTGTATCTCGCTTCTGCTCTTGACAAGAGTTTTGGAGGCAGTTCCTCTCCAGAAGGAATCACGTGGGCTAGTACTGCACCTACACCATAAGCACTCACATCAGCTGTCGCTAATCTGCAGTGTTGGATCATTGGGCCACTAGTACTGGACTGCTTAACAATTGCTTTGCTTTCCTCTAATGCCTGTTCAGTCTGCCATCCACTGCCATTGGTGATATTTTTGCAGTAAGCTGGTATAATGGATGCATCACTTCCTAGGTTGGGCATGAACTCTCCATAGAATTGCAGAAATCCCAAATACGAATGAAGCTCTGAAACATCTCTAGGGGCTGGAGCCTCCAGAATTACTCTGACCTCATCTTCTGTAGTCTGAATGGCCTCCTTGGATAGCCGATAATCTAAATAAACTACACTCTTGCACAGCAGCTACACTTCTCCCATCACACTCTAATCCCATATGCTGTCAGTTTTATGAAAACTTCTGCCAGCTTGTGAACAGCATCTTCCAGACCCGAACCTACCACCAGTATATCATCCAGATACGCATACACTTCCTTAATGCCCTTCAACATTTCCTCTATCGTTTTATGAAAAATACATTGGCACTGCAGAACCTAAAAGGCAGCCTAGTGTGATAATACAATCCTATGTGGGTTATAATTGTCAGTAATGGCTGGCTGTGTTCGTTTAATGGCTATTGAGTATATGCAGAATACAAGTCTTAGAGAGAACTGTTCCCCCAGCTATTTTGCTGTAAATATCAGCTGGTTTGGGCAACGAATAATGATCAATTTCAACCACTGAATTCGAAGTCGCTTTGTAGTTCCCACATAACCTAATCCCTGAATCTTTTTTCTGTACACCAACCACAGAAGTGGCCCACTGTTACTTGCTGGGAAGATGGCTCCCGACTGGACTAATCTGTCAATTTTTGCTTCCATTGCTGCCTTCGTGAATAGGATTGACCGGACCTTGCAAAACACAGGAACAGCCCTTTCCTTTACTACCACATCAGCTTTGACACCATAAATTGTTCCAATCTGTGGTTCGAAAACAGATTTGTATTCCGACATAAGCTCGGTGGTGATGGCTTCCAACGAAAAGGTTTTTTTGTCTCGCACTTGATGAATGGCTGGTTCACTAATCACTTCTTTTGTTTTCACACTTTTTCCAGTCCAACCGCAAGGATATAAACCTATTTCTTCCCAACAAAGTCGGCAAGGTTTCCTCTTGGCTTTCTACCACCATCATTGGTAGTGTCGACTGTTGACCCTGGAATTCCACTGGAATATGGAATTCCCCCATTATTGGTAATATTTGCCCAGGATATGTTCTCAAGGCCAATTCTATCTTCAATTTACACAACTGCAACTTTGCCCTGTATATGCTGTCCGAACAGATACCACAGCCCCTGCATCTATTACCTTACTTTCTGGCCTACCATTCAACAAAACTTCAACTCTATGGAATTTACCTCTTTGACTCCGAGAATGCCTAGAGCCCAGTATGTCCTCTTAATGTGACCCTTTTTTTACATGTATTGCAAATGTAATTGGCAAATAGACACTGTGCAACCAAACGATTGCCACTATCACATCGGTAACAGTTTTATTTCCTCGTTGACTCTACTTTTGCCTGAATGTTGCTTCTCGCTCCCCATGCTACCACCATTCCTCGGACCTATTGCCCATGCACCATCACTGCCATGGACTGAATCATCTGGCTTTTATTGCACCACTTCTGGGCTCATTTCCTTACACTGTCGCACTGCCTCTTCTATTATCAAAGCCATATTAAACGCCGACTGGAAGGTTAGTTGTTCCTCCACTAACAGTTTCTGTACTATATCGTAATTTCCTAACCCACTCACACACATCTCGTAATGCATGATCCAAAAACTGACCATAATCACAATATAGACATTTTTTGCAGGGTTACCACACATTTGGCGATACTGTCCAATGTGCCATGTCTTAAACTACTTCACTTGCTTGGTGATCCAAATTTTTTTTTGGATCATAATGAGCTAACATTATTTCCACCAGTTTTGCATGTGACTTTGTTCCTGGCTTATTGGGCACACGCACATTCTTAAGAACCGCATGTGTTTTGGGCTAACAATGTTAAAAACAAGTTACTCTTTTCTTTGTCCTTAACCTTGTTTGCCTTAAAGTAATGTTCCAGGCATTCCACATAACACTAAAAATTATCTCTCACCGTGATACTCGTAGATCTTGCCAAGCAACACATTATTGCCTACCTCACCAGCCAAGCAAACAAAACACCACAGTAATAATATATTATATTCACTGCTTCATGACAGCAAATGGATTAAGTTCCATTCTTACAGCCGCCAAACTCTACGGCACTCGGAAGTATAAAATCCTTTTCTTATGGCCAATTGTTTATTACGAGCTACACCCTACAAGGTTACTCCAAGGTGGCCATGACAATTTTTATACTGTTTATCCAAAAAAAGACTCTCACTATTTACAATTCCAAATACTGCCAACATTTACATCAGCTAACAAGTAAGGAAATCTGCTCGGGTTAGCAAGAGACTCTTGAGGTGGGCCATGGTTGAAAAGTCCTGGGCTAAGAAACCCTGTGCCCAGTGTCCTAAGATGTTGTGGGAATGGCTGACGTACTCAAGGTTCATCAGATGCCTAAGCAGACGAGATGCCTAAGCAGACGAACTTGCCAAACTGGGCTATTGTGGCTCCCCAGCATGCCGTTCCAATCCCTAAAACATAACTCTTCAAAACAAACTTACACTGATTTATGTGACACAAATAAGACAGGTGGTGGACAGTTGAGAGCGTCCCATTGCCGCAAGTTCTCAGTGAAGCGGGAATAAAGTACACACACACACACTCTTTGGTTCAAAATGAGTCGTATGTCAAAACAAAAATGAGGTGATACAAACACTGAAGCGAACATGCTGAACTAGTGTCCACACTGGCCTGTACTGCTGTTCAGAGATGTCTTGGGGGCGCTTAACAAGTGGGGTTGGCGGAGCGGTTGCAATATGTCTGCCACGGCCCACCCCATAATTCCCTTGATTAAACTGAAATTAATGGAATGAAATTATGGAACACTTTGTGAAACATTACACTTTTCATGACTTAAAATACTGTTCATGTAGGCGTATTAACATTGACAAAAAAAAAGTTTTAATAATTTTTATAAGGAATTGTTTGTTTGTGATAAGTTCTTCCTTCACCTGAAACGAAAATGCATACAAAAAACCCTTTTACATATTGAATTGATTACTCTGGATTAATTAAAATAGCATTTTAATTAATAACAATTTTACATAAAAATTTGATAAGGAATTTTATTGTACCTTGGTTTGGGCTCTGCATCCCACTGCTGAAGTCAAAGTACACTATTCTAATCAAATGTTACTGTCTCTTGATCAAGATGTCACTCTTAGATTATTTTAATTATCAAGTAATTAATCCATTAGTCAATTTTGTAAAATACTATGCTCACGACCATGTGGTTGATGCTTCATATGCTCACTGCGGTGGTAAACACTAAGGGAAAATGCCACATTCCTTTGTAGGTTAGTTTTAATTATGGCCTGTAATTATATAGTACCAGTTAGGCCGCTTGGTTAGGTCCTTTAGTTATTACGCCTTGTGGAAATCTTTGTTGTTACACAGACTCAAGAGTTGTGCCCTAGGCATGTGGCCTTTGGTTGTGCTGCGCACGGCCAGTGGTGCGGCAAGGGGAAATCCCTACCTTGGCCGGTAGATGGTGCGCTAGGGTCGACAAGGGTTCTAGGGAACGCTACCAATGGCATCAAACATGAAACTACCTATCTCTACTATTTCACCTATTACTCTATCAGTGAGAGAAATATTTATTCATGATCATAATTCTAATTAAATGTCTTTATCACTGTCTTTATACTAGCTAGTCACTTAATCTTCGCGTTTATTAAATACACAAATGTCCAAGCCATACATTAACCCCGTTTCAAATGTCTGACACCCGCACATCCAGCCCCACTAGCCCAGACCAGCTGGCCACTCACTCACACTCGCCTTTTTTTTTTCTCCACCACCCTACTCCTGATGCTCACAAACTGGTCATTGTCATTGCTCTGATGGTGCCAGACACCTGGCCTTAATGGCCATCCACAACTCCAAAACTGTAGACACAGAGGCACGTTGCAGCTTATATAGACTAGTTGGTCTGGCCCAGAAGGTTCTTTGCTCTGAATCGCACTGAGGGAGACTACCATTGTGCAGACTATCCCAAGGCATCTAGTCGTCAAAGGTTGGGAACGGCACGAGTCCTGTTAGCCTTACCACAGCAAGCTTCATTCATCTTCCACAGTCCATTTGTAACTCTACCCACTCTTCTCCAGTTGCAGGCGATGCTCTTGGAGCTGTCTCTCCGCGTCCCTAAGAGTGAGGGTAAAGAAAAATGGTACATGTCTCCTAGTGTCTCCATTTCTTGTGTGTATTCTGGAAAAGTGCATGTAGTGTTGTATGGTGTTGTAAGAGGTTGTTTGTTGTTGACTCAGGATGAGGCAGGAGCTGCAGCCATAATGTCAGTGGAGCTGGATGACTCTCTGGGTGGAGCACCAGTCCAGCATCGTGAGGTGCAGGAACACGAGTCCCAGCTTTTCCTGTCCCACTTCAAGTCAGGTCAGTGGCCACTGCTCTTTGACTTGGGTCTGATAGCACTGAAATTCACGTGACTGCATGTTTGTAAATAATCAAGTGTCTCTTGTAAGGTCTGTATTTCATCTTGTAATCAAATAAATAAAAACCAAGTACTATGAATCACCTCTGTCAAGAAATTGTAATGCAAAATTTAATAAAATAATGTTTGTTAGAATATACCCACCTTGTTGCAGTTTGTCGGCCACATTACATACATATTGTTTGCAACAATTTCTTCCAGAATTGCTTCTAAAAATTTTGCTCGCGAACATGTAGCTTCTTGAGGATTGGCAGGAAGTCACCATTGCAATTGAAATTAGACAAACGTACACATTTGTACTGAGACCATACAACATGATAAAATGAGACATCCTTTGGATATTTGATGGTTTAAAATTTCAGATCAGACAATTTATTTTCATAAGTATGACTGGTCATAAAATGTATTCGTAATAAATTCCTGTTTATAATGTGGGAAAAATGAATCAAATCTACTTATTTTTAAAGGGATAAGGTACCTGGCTGGTGGTGTTGCCAGTGGCTTCACTAAAGTGGACCCTGATGCCATTGAGAAGAGGCTGTTCCAGGTCAAAGGCAAGAGGAATGTTCGTGTCAGACAGGTAAATACTTCACAAATTGCCAGTTCACATATGCACCATTCAATCTGTTAGACTTGTGGTTGTTTATTATATCGGAGAAGGTGGGACATTGCCAGCTGCTCAGTCCTTTTGGAAGGTTCACATTCCATGTTCCTAAAGAACGCCTACTATTGGCCTCCTGAAAGTACATTAACTGGTGGGAGGTCACCGGCAGACCCAAGCACTTCACAGAAGAGGGCAACAGCAGGGTGGAGTGCCTTTTCCATGTTACTGAGCAAGATGGGATGTTGCCATAGGATCCAAGTAACACGCAAAGTCTGCGCTCCTTTTGGTAAATGCCTGAATGGAGAAAGAGAGAGAAGGGAGGGGGGATATGCCTACTCCTGGAATAGTGTTGGAGAATTATTAAGTTTAAGTGGGAGGCTTTGGGAGTCATGGTGTAAAGAAAGCAGACTGTGACAAACTCAGCCAATTCAGAATGTCTGTTTATTGCCAAAACAATGAAACTCTCACATCCAACCTGATTAGGGACTGAAGGGCCGGTCTTGGAAAATGTAGTAGCGTGGAGGTGAGGGTAACCAAAGACTGTCGAAACAACTACTTGCATGCAAAAGAAGGGAGCTGTGTCATCGCGTTGTTGATGGCTTCTGTAGACATCTGGGGAGAGGGACATTCTGTAACTGGAGCTGTGCAAGTCAGCCCCAAACCAAGCATCATGGTTCCTATTTATACTCGTTGCACAAGGCCAACATGGGAGTGCAGTGCAGGGAAGAGAGGGGCGGACAGGCAGCAGCCAGAGGGGTGGGTGCACACCGAAGTGTGATGCAGGTGGCCAACAAGCAGGCAGCAGTGGCAGCTGGCCTGCAAGCAATCCCTGGGCATCACAGCAGGAGAGGCACTTGTAGCATGTACAACATTAACGTTCTTCTTGGGAGGGGGTCACAGCCGTAGTGTGGCTAGAGCAGGTTTAATGATGTTGTCCGTAGTGTCATATTATGGAAGCCATCCTTTTTAATATCTGCACAATAGTTAGGTGGTGGACAAACAGTGCATAATTTTTATTATTGTATTATTACTTGAGTTAAGTTACATAGGCTTGTAGTATGAAAACATTTAATGTCCATAGCTATAGACGACCTGTCAGTGTGTGCCAGTAACCAATGATTGGTATGTTCACAGGTACCACTGGATGTTTCATCTATGAACAAGGGTGACTGCTTCATCTTGGATGTGGGCAAGGACATCTACGTGTACACAGGCCAAAAGAGCAAACGCACTGAAAGGCTGAAGGCAATCAGTGCTGCCAACCAGATCCGGGACCAGGACCATGCCGGCAGGGCTAAAGTGCACATCATAGGTGCGACTAGTAGCATGACTAATACCTTGTGCACATTTTTTTTTTTTTTGGAAACTTTTGAAAGTAATAAATAGTTTAAGTATGAGTTTTCTTCACTTCACCGTGGGTGCTTACACTCATAAATGTAATCTATTAGGAAAAATGTTTAGATCATAGTGTTCACAATAAATGTGAGATTTTGTGCTCCGATAAAAAGTAAAAATTGGCTGAGTAATAACATTAGAAATATAGAGTTTATATATCTTTTGGTTTTTAATATTTCTAAAGGCTTACCAGTGAAATCATGTAAGTTATAGCCTTAAGAATACTCTATGAAAGCAGATTAGTGGATATTGTTTGACACAAAAATATATTTGCAAAATGACACTATACCAGGTGCAAAACTTCTTGGCTGCTCAGTATGTCTAAGGGACCACGGTGGTTGAGCGATTAGCATGCTCACTTCCCACCAAGACGAACCTGGTTCAATCCCTGGCCGGGTCACCGGATTTTCGTTGGTAAAAAACGTGACTGACAATGCCGTTGGTGGTTTTTCTCAGGGATCTCCCGTTTACCCTGCCCTTTCATTCCGGTGCCGCCCCACATTCACTTCAATCACCCTCATCGGCTCTCAAGCCCGGTTACCACATCTATAGTGTGTTTATTGCATCATAACATGTCATGAAATCTTAATTGTAGCAATATAAAGTACTATTCTATTCATAATATAATTTCCTATTCTATACATGTTTGAATATAGTAGCAGGAAAAACAGATAAACTATATACGTGATATGTTTGGGAGTTTATATCTATTAGGAAACTTTTTGAGCAGACAAACTGCTACAATTTTATTTTTGTTATAAAGATGTTCTGACAATTAAACTGATTAGCAAAATTTACTAAACGTAATGTAATAATTTTCATTTACACAGTTTTGCATTAGCATAGAAAATATAATCATCGTTGTTGCTGTAGCTTGTAATGTCATTAAAAGATCCTCTTTCCTGTCCGCACAGCTGTAATGTAATTATGTTCCATTATAAACTTCCTCCAGCCATTCAGTTTCTTATAAAATACATACACTTTAACTATTTTGCCTTAGACCTTGGTAAAACCACATAATCGATTTTGTCTCGCAAAGCTGCCATCATTTGTCTTGCTGTAAGTTTACAGATATCACAGGGTCTAGCTGTCAAACTGTTAATTTTGTTTAAAATTTGTACTTCAAAATTATTTGTTTGATAATTCAGTAAAAACAAAAAATAATGTACACTGAAGATGATAGATCAATGTTATTTGTGAACCACTTCCTTTTTGCAACTGTTTGTGTGCATTTGTGGACACTCATATTGCCAATTACTGTCTCGCACTACTACCAATGTACTAACGTCTCTCCTTCCTTTGTTTATTTATGCAACTTCCCGGTTTTCTTATTATCTATCTTATTCAAAGCACTTGCAAGCATGTTCCCAAGTTGCCAACCTCTCTTGAAGGTGTTCTGTGTGGCTCTTGTTACGTGTCCTAGCCATCCCACCCGTCCCCTGGTGAGAGAGGTCCTTCCTCTGCATACATCTCGTTGACTGGTGGATTCACTGTTTGGGTACATACCTGCTGTATCTCATCTGGTGCTTCTCCTACAGCAGCATGTGCTGGTCATGTTGCAGTGAATGAACTGCTCCTCATCTGTCCTGTTTGAACTGGAGTTGATGCTGGGGTTTGAGCCCTTTGTGCTGTATTTAAGGGTGTTGGTTGCTGCTCTGCCACTGCTGGTGGTGACTCTTCATGGTACTTGCGGATGCTGTTGTTTGGGTCCATGTTATCCTTGGAATAACCACTGTTGCTGGTCTGATCATTGTACGATGGTGCCTGTACTTTCAGGCTTCTACATGCCCTCCATAGGACGTGTTTGATATCTTAGATTTTTAAAACACCTGGTGTTTGTTTTCCCTGCTCTTCCAACATCCTGTACCATAACTGCTTGTCCACAGGGAGTGGATGAGTATTCTTGTAAACGTTCTTGTAGGCAGCCTCCTGTACCATAACTGCTTGTCCACAGGGAGTGGATGAGTATTCTTGTAAACGTTCTTGTAGGCAGCCTCCTGTACCATAACTGCTTGTCCACAGGGAGTGGATGAGTATTCTTGTAAACGTTCTTGTAGGCAGCTTCCTGTACCATAACTTCTTGTCCACAGGGAGTGGATGAGTATTCTTGTAAACGTTCTTGTAGGCAGCCTTCTTTTATTCTAACTTGGCTGGTACTTTCTGTGTTCTCTGTCATCCATTGGCAGGAGTGTCTTGTGGTGTCTGGCCATGCATCTTCAGATTGTTTTTGTACTTGCATTTCTATAAGTTGATGTGCATGAGCAATGTTGTTCGCTGTTTCTACGGTTGTTTTTTCTGATAACTATTTTTTTTTTACTAACTGTTGCTTTGTACTCGTCAAACCAGACAATCTCATTAATTCATTCAATTGTCCACCACTCACATGTTGTCACCCATGTTTTCAGTTTCTTTATGTATTGTGATACTGATTGCATTTATACTGTCAGTCCAAATATGAAGCTCTCATATGACATTTGTCTGTGGTTTAAACACTTTGTGTAACTCTGTTTTATGAATTTTTTCACCATGTCTGATCTTCTTGGCGGTTAAGACTAGTGTATATTTTCATCCGTTCCACTCCAAGAATGGTACGATAACTACCTGTACATTGTTTGGTTGTTTATCATTTCCAGTCAAAAGTACGTAGTCTTGCTACTGCCTCTTGAAAATGTTAATTTTCCACGATTCCTTCTTTGGACAGAGGCAGTGGGCATGGTGAAATAAAACTATGGGCCATTTTGGTGTAGTGTTATGTTTAGCAGTTTCCCATTACATTTTTGTTCACATCACGTTTTCTCATTGGTGGCTTACTGTATCGCTACACAATCATGTTATGTTTTTTCTGGCACAGGTTTATATCCCTGCGAATATTAAAATTTTGCTTCCAGAAAGGCAAGACACAGCTGACACCATGTTTGTGTGCATTGTGACTGACTAATACTGCCAATGTTTTCCTGTCTCACACCACTACTAACATAAATCACTGGTGCTAGCATAAGGCTGACTTAGCACCATAATTTCTAAGATAACTTTACATGCAAGCAACTAAAAACAATGAACATTCAAAGCAAGTTGGACTACTGGGGCTATAGAAAAAAGCAGTCTCAAACACTGGGTGGAGTGAGCAGCTGTGTTACACATTATCTTGTCGACTAAGCACAAGTCAGACTGTGTTATCGCCTGCTTTAAAAGAGACTAGCACGCGCCCACACACGCGCGCACGCACACACACACATGCGCACACAATGGTTTCCTGTCAAACGAACTAATATTATCCACTATATTGAAAAATGGTTGTGAGCTGTCATGCAGTCTCCTTAATAATGTAAAACGGGAATGGATAAAGGGACAGACTTGGATTTTCACCTACTTATTCAGCAAAATGAGCCTTTTGCAAAAAGTGACTGAATTTTAATGAAATGTTAATATTTTAAGATGTTTTGAACACATCTGAGAAACTTTTTGATTCTTTGTGGCCACTGTAACACTGAAAACTAAGCAAGAAGTTCTGGACCTGGTTTAGGTTTGAACCTGTTGGTTATTTAAGTAAATAAATAATATAAAATTACTGTAGTTGGATAATAACTAGCCAGACATCTTTTCACAGTTACTACAACTTGATTATATTATACTGCAGATGAAGTCAAACCCTATCATAGACATTGCTCAATATGAATAACACATAATATGCCAAATTAGCATTGACCAGTTTTTGAGTACATAGTTGGTTCATGGTTTTAAACTTGAATTTGTACTTTATGACTGGCCTGTGAACATCATTTTCTGCAAATACATGATCATCACAATAGTTAGTAATGAATACTTTTTTAACAGCGAAAAATAATATTATATATGTAGCTTGTGTTCAGATGAGACACTGCTTCTTCGCTTTAGTCATGCGTCAGTAAAGTGAAACTGGGAAATTATTAGAAAATTAAATATTTTAAAATACTCATTTTTTCACTTCGGAATGTAAAAAAAAAAAAAAAAGTTAAAGAAATAATTTATTACAAATGGTTACCCAACACCTTTTAATTAAACGTTAAGATATGGGAACTACTTTCCATCCATCGTTACCAACTTTACTGGTTGCATGTCACTCGGTGCGCTCGTTAAAATATATGCAGGCAGGAGCAGCGACTTTTTTCTAAGGCTGATTTCAAAAGTGTTCACTTTATTGCGAACAGTCTTTAATGTGATTTTATATTTGGATTGCCACTCTTATGATCATTGTGGTCATCTTTGATGTTTTATTTTAATTTTACTGTATTCATCTAAGAAACACTTTTGTACAGTTTTCAAATGACTGGTGGTATTTAAAACAAATCCCCTCCTCAGTAAATAAAGTCCTTGAAATACATTCTAAAATTGTTGCAGATAAGACAGGTTTTGCTTGTGTACAGTGATGTGAAAGGTTTGTTGTGCCATGTTGGCAGATGCATATAGCTCTCAGTCGGAGATTTCAGCGTTCTTTGAGCAGCTTGGCTCCGGATCATCAGCGGATGTGGCAGATGAGGAGGAGGGAGGAGATGACGCAGAGTTTGAGGAGCACCCGAGGTTAGTGGCTGAAGGGTTGGTTGGCATTCCGATGTCCATCGCTTCTGTTTTGTCGCAACCTGTTTGTGAACTTGGTATGCAACTGACTGTTTATTGTGCTTGATTACAACCTAAAGGGTACAGATCTGTGCTGTGCTTTTGACATCCCTTAAAATTAATAACTCCACATTTTCCTATGTAAGGCAAGGTACTACTGATGTAAAAAGAATCTTGCACCAAGAATAAATGGTTGTCCTATTTGAGGTGTGTGTGTTTCTTTTGAATGGTATAAAGAAATGAGATTAAAACTGTGAAATGATGGAAGTGTGGCAGTGAAGGAAATGGTGAGCATTTAAATGAAAGCCCATATGGTAGTGTTCGCAACACTGTATGGTGGGGATTTATTGTTCAAAAATGTCTTGCCTGTTGATGCTGGCAGAGGAGTGTTAGAGGATGTGGTACATAAACACTAAACATATTAATAAAATTCTACAGGTTTTTGTAAGTGAATATAGGAAACAAAAAACTGCAATTATAGATAATAGTCTGTACTAACATAGTTTTCAAATTATTTGCTAGTGTGACATATATATAGCTTCAGAGCTACTTGTAAGCTGCAAATTTGCATATTTTAGTGCAGCATAAGATATTATATCAATGGAGTGTGTCATTCAGTCAAAATATTAGCTCAATAAGTAGGCAAAACCTACTATTTAGGATTGCCTTTCTTAGTTTGTTCCAAATTTGGCACCCAGAAACCTGTAAACATCAGTTAATATTTCAATCATTAATTTTTTGTACCACACCCTTTTATGTATATTTGTTAAAAAGCCAGTGAGAAATTTCAATTTAGTGTGTGGCTAGATATAGAATGTAGTGTACAGTTGTGTGTAGCCCATTTGAATCTTCCATGGATAGAATTAATGTTTTGTGCTCTAAAATCACTTACCTCTTGTGGTATAACTGTTAAGTTTTTTTAATACATTTTGTTGTATTAGAGACCTAAAAAAACAAAACTTGATTATAAAACTTGTAAGTACCTAGTATTTTACTCTTGTATAGTAGACCCTTTTTTCCCAAAATAAAGGAAAAAATTTCCCTGTACACCGAAAAAGAGGAAAGGGAAGTGGTAGCCATAAATTGTTTCCAGATGTTGAGGGAAGTGGTAGCCATAAATTGTTTCCAGATGTTGAGGGAAGTGCTTCTCTCTCAGCGACCCTTCAGTTATGTGTAGGTGGAACCCCCGCCATGTGTTTATCCCCTCCCCCCAACCCCTTTATAACACCCCGATGTTGCCAGTCGATAATGCCAATGTTGCCATCCCTCTTTTTTTCCCTGGCAGAGGCTTCCCGTTCGGCCTGTCGCTCTGGAGTGGGTTGAGGAAGTACTCAACTGTCTGGCGGCAAGGAACGCTTTGTTTCATTACCTACGTTTACGACCGTGCCTATGGTCGTAAGACATAGTCTCTGCTTACAGTGTGCTAAGTACTCCTTGATGTCAACAAACTAAACACAGTTTATAGTGTCACTACAGTTTTGGCTTGCTGGCCAGGCTCTGTTAAGTCTCCACTGATCCCCTACGCATGCAGGCTGATCAGAGACGGGGAGCTGTTTGGGTCACCAATGTCGCCACTGGATGTGCGATCACAGAGATGGACGGCAGGTCTCAAGCTACAGATATCTCAGCACTAAAAATGCTGTGTGATAAAGTAATAACTTGAGACTGTTGCTTCTCCCTGGGTAAAGGTGTTGATAGTGGTTGTGGCTCGTCTGTTCGTCTCTGCCGGCACTGGTACAGTTCTGTGGCAGTTGGAAAGCAACTGGTGGCCGTCTAATGGGTGTGTAGAAAATATGACTGACTTCTGAGGGCACCCACTGTTGAAGTCAAATCGGTTATATCAATTATCTGGTTCTTGTCAATGGTCTAAGTAACAACAGATATACACTCAAAAATAAAAGTATGTTTATTGATGGTTCAATAATCTTGTGATGCGTGATGTCCTACCAAGCAATTAAGTACTGGAGGTTACTACGCTGGCCAGGTGTAGGCAACCTGGTTCTAATGGAAAAAGCGGGAAAGAAATATCTAAACGAGAAAAGATGCAATACTTCTAAACTGATCTAAGAAAGGTGTCTTGAGGAGACAAAAGTGAATTTGTGTTCATAGCATGTTCGGTGGTAGACGTTCGTAGACGGTGAAGTAGCCGCAGCGGGCGTACTTAATGCTTCAAAGTTCTCTAGAGGTCCAAGCACTGAGCAGTGCTGTGGAAAGTCGCGAGAGAACAAGAATGACTCCCAAGCTCGGCAGTGTCGTAACTTCTATAGTGGAAGTTTGTAGGCTGCCGGCACGGGGTGCAGGGGAGGAGTGATGTCGTCCTGCACTGGTTGGCGTGGGAATACTCTTGTCAGCGTTTGTGCTTCGTTGGTGGTGCTCGGCCTTGCCAGAGGTCTGGGCAGCTTGTAGACTCTCAGCATGTGGTAGGGGTGGCTGCTTGCCTGCCGAGTTGCGTATCGTCCAGGTGAAGAGAATATGCTTATAGATTCCTGCTGCGTGTAGGGTAGGCAACGTGTCAGGTCTGTAGTGGTGGAAGAGGTACTCTTGGCGATGAGCCGAAATGGTATTACATTAGATGTACAGTATAAGTGGCACGCGGCACTTGGTACACTTTTGCACCAACAGTTGGCGGACTTCTCCACACTGACGGTGAGATCGGTGCAGGTGCAGTTTCGCCAACCTCCCTAATCAATTTCCCTGACCTATTACATTGGTAATAATTGTCGGGTGTGTTTTGTAACTGGGCCGTTGTCCATGTGACATTTGCACTGGCGTGAAAGGTGGTGGCAGTCGCGTGATGTGAAGGATTGTGGGGGGTGCAGGTGTTGGCAGTCCACGATTTTGTCCCTGCGATTGATACTCTTGCCCTGCTCGCACATCTTTCTCGTACAGGCATGCCTCTCGGGTAAACTGTTCTACACTTTGCTTGGTGGCTCTGTGCAAATAATGTGTACTGTCTGATGTTGATAACGCGACAATGATTTCCAACACGCCATTTGTGGCTTGCCCTGGGTGCAATCGCTTGCATAGCCCTACTTTACGCTGGGTGAATTCTTCTATCCCTTGCACTCCCGCTGCTACTCGTGGTATAGCCGGGCCTTGGCCTGGATGGCGTCACTGTCTGTATCGAACTGGCTTCACAGTCTGACTAGTCCACCATACAACAGCTGTGCCTCTAAGGCGGTTGGCGGTTACCTCAGCCCAGTCTTTGCGATTCACTCTGTCTATGTAACTTCTCACATATGGTTAGGAACGAACTTGGGTCCTCGGAGCCTTGACCCGCAAAAGTTGGTAGCAAAAGAGTTCTGTCTGGCTTGGTCAAACCTTGTTGCGTGTATGTCACTACAATAGGTGTAGTTGGTTTTATTTTGCCGGGTTACTGGTGGCGTGTTCCCTAGACATTCATTGTTCCGGCACTCGGTGCAGTTAATGATTCCGTCGCGGAAAGTTGCGTATTCCTCCGATCCTATGCATCTTGGGTGGAAATTCTGCCTACACTGTTGACATGTGGACCATTGCTTCCCCGCCCGTCCCATCCGGTGCGCGTGCACAGGCGATGTTCTGACGGCGGTGGCATGGTGTTGTCGGCCATGCAGTGACCTAACGCTTGTTCCCAAAGGTTGCAGTCCAACAAGGTCAGTTTTAATTTCCCGCAATGCATACATCAATCTGTACATCCCAACTTCTCGCGTTCGCATTCACGGGTGTCGGCACGGTTGGCTTGATGTCTTCTCATGGTGGTTCTGGCATGGTCGCCATTTTGTCATGGATTACGCGGTTGTCCCGACGCGGTTGAACACACTGGCCCCACTTGGGATTGCCAATTGATGCCGTCGAGTGTGGCACAGATACGATTGATACACTTTTACTTGTTCTGATGGGTGCCAGCGGTGGTTCCTACTCACCGCACTTTGACACTCTGATCTTAGGGATGCTGTGTGTTCTTACCCACGTGTACTTACAAAACAACTTCTAAACACAACACTAAAATACAAAACACTTGATGGAGCTAGGTAACTGACTATACAAAGACTTACAACTTTTACACTGCGAGGTAGGTTTATTAATTCCAAGTTACACCGTGCCAAAAAATGAATTAGGTGTTTTACTGCTCGGACGTGACTATCCAGTTCTGGTGGGAGATTCCCCCAGCACATTACTCAACTTGCACACGCGCATGGATGATACTTCACTGTGTTTGAATAGACAGCCTCTACAAAGCAAGGGACGTACAGCCACTATGATTGACTGTAGGTTTTGCCTAAAGGCAGGACACTAAGTATGAAGTGGACATGTGCAATCATCGCTGCTAACGCTGACTCGTCGACTCATCCCCGAACCACGTGGTGTGTGCCAACAGTCAATACGCATAGCGGGTAAGGGCAGAAATATATAACACCATACAAAATTACTAAAATAACACTTTATGAACTTGAGGCACGATATGAACAGGCTAAATACACACTATCGTGTGAAAGTAGTCTTTAGATGGTGCTGATGCCGCTAGATGAAGTTTGTCTCAGACTACGTGTGTGGCTGTAAAAACGCAATATTTCTCGGGTAATTCATCCAGAATCATCGGCCTAAATTGGTATCGGCATTGGGGAAATGGATTCCCACAAGAAACAAACATACAAAAACTCTTAAGGCGCCGGATGGCGGGAAACACAAGTACGCAAATTGACCACATGGTCAGGAACAAACATGCATCAGACATGAAAAATACAAAACCCTTGTTGAAATTATTACATAAATCCAGAGATAAAATTAACGCGCACAAGATTGAACAAGAATTAGCCCTCATAACGCGTTGATGGCGCAGATTTGCACTTTTAGTGGTAGCTAACCACGTGGCTGTGGGCGATGTGGCCGCAAACATAATTGTACAAATCCCTCAAAATAATTATACATGTTACCCTTAATATTGATGGTCAGAATTAAGCGTAAAATATAATGAAAAGCCCTAATATGGGTGGATGGCGCCTGATACTCTAGTTTTGCGGGCCACATGGCTTCTCCGACATCTTCTCATCTCGTTTGAATTCCAAAAAGCCTGAAAGGCTCCGAATATTTAAGTTAAGCAGATAGCATTACGCTAGGGATGTCTTGCAAAACGTACGCAAGGCAAAGGTTGACCGGTAAGCTAAAAGTGCTCTTGAAACCTACATCAATGCAAAAGTATGAAGTGTGTACATGACAGAATCTTACCTCGCCAGCTCTCCTAGAATGACTGCCCAGAGGCAGGGGTTGCACAGACCTACCATGGCTGCCTACGGGGTTCACGCAAGTGGAAGTGCTATGCACGCCAGGTAAAAATGTTGTATTGCAAATTTAAATGGCACCAAAAGAATTATCAAACAATTTTACAGACAGAATTCAAAATTATATTTTCTGGTAATTACTAACTTGTCTTTTGAAGGCATCTTTGCCTGAATATTATTGTCTTTCTCTTCAGCGCCGTGTGCACTTTGAATTCGAAATATCGACATTACACAAGACTCTGAAATAAAACATTTTACACTTTAGAACACATTTTACCCTGGAAAGAAATACATAAGACACTGAAACACATTATCCCGTTTTGGGAAAGTCCATATTTATAGCGGGCTGCATCCACGTGCTTATCCACTTGTACCGTTAGTGGCGAGTGCTGTCATGGTCTAGCTGTGGCTGGCTCTTACCAGGCGTCAAACTGTACTCGCCATATAATACAAAGTTGGTATGCAATATATTGTCAACATACACAAGTAATACCAATAGAAGTCGTGAGAAAAATAAATTTTCAACACACATTGTTTTGCTTACATCTCGCTGCACTGCATTTAGTCCTATTTATGTAATTTCCCACTTCCGAAATAACCTGTTGTCGCAATGTCACACAACTCGTAATTTGTAACAATAAATAATAAATAAGACATCTCAGACTACACATTGTGTATTTAGAGCGCAAAAAATACAAAAAAAAAAAGAAAAGAAAAAATGTGGGAATACAGTACATATGTATAAGAAATATGTACTGTAGAATTTTATTAGATTATCAACAAACAATTCCAATTTTTTTGACCAGCAGCCATGTTGGTAACGAGCAAGAAGCAGCGGTGCCATATTTTTGAGATAACTAATCGTGATGCGACGTTGCCAATATGCAAGTTTTTTACATGAAAATTATGAATGCATTATGTATAAAAGTGTAACTAATAATGTCCAGATAGTTAGAAAAAGGCAAAGCAAAATTAAGGAAACCCTATTCACTGCACTTTATCAGTAACTATTCATGTCTTACATGAGAAAAAAATGTTATTGCTGCACAAGAGAAATATATCTTGCGTAGTCCGCATAGCCGCCACAAGTACAAATTGATACACCATTTTGTGTAACATGTTGCTGTGGTTTTTCTTAAGTCACGTTACCATCTGTGGAATAGTAATCGCAGGTAGTTTATTTGTAAACTTTGCAACATAAAAGTTTTTTGTCACAAATGTTTTGTAGTGGAGAAATTAAGTTGAAATTTATTATGTTTGTATGGAATCGCAACTTAATATTTACTGAATACAAAAATTGTGTGTGTTCTATACATGAAATATTAATTATCCCTAATTTTTTCATCAAAAACTTCTGATGCTGCATATACATGCCAAAATACATATATTGTGGATGCGAGTGGAGAATTTTCATCTTGCTGTGCTATTGGTGGCAATAATATTATGAAAATATCTTTTTAATTTTTATTATTTCTCATATTTCTGCACAATAATGGTGACCTGGAACAATAAATAGAGTAATAAACAAACGGGAGAGCATTGGTGTCTGGGTATCGGCAACTATATCTGGGAATTGGTATGGGTATCTGAAAACATGGTATCGGAAAAACTCTACTTTAATTTTACTACGACAGTGCAACACACAGCAAGCCTTTCTTGGCTGTGTAATGTTTAGTGTACATAGCACCAAACACATGGTTACTAAATTGTTCAAAAAGATAAATATTGATTCAAAATAAAATTGTTTGATTTTATGCCATGCGTATTACAATAAACAAAGTTTAAAAGGACAGGAATTAAAATACTCAAGAGTAGTACTTGTCAATGCGTACACACACACACACCACACACACGCACACACATGCACACACAAGATGACACATTTTCCACAATGTTGCAAGATAGCGGCGTTTCGCTGGCTAAGCCAGTTTCATCAGGTGGCTTCATCACTCGCCACCTGATGAAGCTGGCTTTGTCAGCGAAACGTTGTGATAGTGCAACCGCGTGGAAAATGCGTCTTTCTTCTGTGTGTGTGCGTTTTAGATAAGTACTAGTCTAAGTACTTGAAATCATTGAAAAAAAAGTTTGTGTGGCTTTTAACCAGGAGTTTGCAAAAATACAAATTTTCTCAGCATACGACTGTCGGGTATTAAGGCTACATTTATACACACAATTTTATGTACCGTATGTTCTCAATTATAAGTTCATGGTTTTATAGCATACCCTTAAAAAAGTTAATCATCACACAGTAATGCACAGAGAGATTTACCTTTAACAGGAGGATAAAACTTGCTGCAAAACAGACACACTGAAGTTGAAGTGATTTGGCATCCCATTTTATGAAGTAATAACATGTTACTTTAAGGGTCACTACAATACAATATAATAAAATACAATTTTTTAAAATTTAAATAGTGTTACAAATTTTGATGTGTCTGGGTGTAACTAGGTTTTTCAAGGGATGGAGGTTTTAATTAATTAAAAAAGGTAAAAATAATTTAATAATTTATTTGTAAAATGAAGAAAAAAAACTATTTCGGTGTGTATAGGCAGCACATTTCTGCAAAAAAAAAAAACTACAAAAAATAGTAAATTATTGGCAAAAAAATTTTGAAAATTTTTCTCCCAAAACATGTTTAATAAATTTGTCAACATACAGTACATTTTAATGTTTTAATTCTTGAAGGGAGAAAGAAAGAAACTCGTGTAGTTATTTGTTCTCTCATGTTCATTAACAAAATAACCTTCATCCCACACGTGTAAGATGTAAACAAGTTGGAGTTTGCCCATAGATGCACATGAGAGAATAATTTTTCTACTGTACAAGAGAAATATATCTTATGTGGTTTGCATGCCTGCCATGGCTCTAAGTGCACATTGAGAAGATGCCATTTTGTGTAACATGTTGCTGTGGTTTTGCTTTCTCAAGCCACGTTTACCATCTGTGGAATATGCATATTCGTAAACATTGCAACATAACACAAATTTTCTGTCACATGTTTTTTAAGGGAGGAATTAAGTTGGAATTTATTAGGTTTGTATGGAATTGGGACTTAACAATATTTACAGGAATACAAAAATTCAGTGCGGCCTATACTAAAAATATAAATTATCCCTAAATTTTCATCAAAAACTTATGGTGTGACCTATACATGCATGCGGCCTATATACGCCAAAATATGGTATACTCCACACTTAATATCTTAATAACTATCTCTTGCTATTTGCAGCTAATATTTACTAAATCATTGGTCATCCCATAGAAAATTAACACAATGAAATTGATGCACAATGCACAGCTGGCAATATACTTTGTATGAATCTACGAATTCAACTCAGCCCATGGAAAGCCATGGGACCCACATCTTAGATTGAACCCGGATTACTACATACGAAGACAATTGCTACACGCCATTGCCAGTAACATTAAATATGCAGGTCAATCATGCACCCCTGCCTAGCATCTGAATGAAGCAGACCTGACTCTAAGCGAGTATCAGATGCCACCCGCTTCCAACCCTTGCCAAGAAAGAGAGCGGAGCAAGGGATGATGCCGCCCACACAGGGAGGAGCCGAACGGCCGACGATGATGCCCAAACGGCCCGAAGGAAACCGAAGGAAGGCTCCATTCAGTATTTAGGTGCTGGACGAGCCCTCAGAACATCAATATTGATCTAGAGTTGCCATCGCATTGGCTCTTAATCTTATTTGACAACCAATCAGCTTGCCCTACCACTGCCATGCTAGGGTTCTCTGCCTCAACCAGATCTTCTATCAGGGAAGCTTGCTTCAACCCCTAAGAGGCAACTCCACTTGAGTGCTAACCCACCCCTCCCTCCCAATCCCTTGAGGACTACACTAGATGACAGTTGGGTTTGTCATTCTCAAGACTGCTTTATTAGTTACTCTATACTTGTTCTTTGCTTGACAGGTCCCCTTCATCTTTTTTTAATGTAACTTCCATTGGTTTCTTGGTAATCACAAAAGCCTAGGAGTTAGTACGGGTCAGTGTTTATTCTCCCAAGAATAAGTGCATTCAAGTCTACGCACTGTGCTCTGATTCCGAGGGTGATTTGTACCTCTCAACCTCTCTGTAGATGCTGTCCACCAAGGGATTGGCAGGGGACAGTCTTGCTTAAACAAGTACCGACATTAGGGTAGGACTGCAGACTTCCTTAACTGTGCAGTACATACGTCTCAAAACACCACAATTCGCAGGCCACCTATACTGTGGGCCCAGTGTGCAAAGCCACTTGGCGCACAT